>VXAA01007451.1:202368-308522 GCA_013399115.1 Anseranas semipalmata
CCCCTCCCCGGCGCTTACCGCAGGCCGCCGAGGGCCGCGTTTCGGGGGGCGCGCGGGGTGGGGGGCGGCACCCGCCGTAACGGCCGCTCCCGCTGACGGCAGGGCGCCGCCCGCAGCCGCCCCTCACAGCCCTGCCGCGGGTCGGGGAACTACGCCCGTCCCGTCGGGAAACGGTGTCGCCATTTCGCCTTTTGGAAAACGGAACTTTTGTCGGGTTACCTAAAAGACAGAAAAATGCCTGTACGGTTGGGGGAAGAAAGAAAAAAAAAAGCGTTCTGGGAAGGCATTCGGAAAACTAGAATTACAAATCAGCCACATGTATTTCCCCGGCTGTGTCTTGAAGTAGTATGTCAGTGTTGTACACGCATGACAGAAGAAAAAAATCCGTAGTAACGCGTAAAGGAAAAATTAACATTGCGTTAAAATAAAATGCTGATTAAAATCTATTGCATAGTTTTCCTAAAAGAAAAAAAAAATGCTGAGAAAACAGTAAATAAAAGCAGGCTTTGCAAATGGAAGAAAATGTACAGCAAGACTTCAGACCCGCATATAAGCTTATTGAAGAAGTACATAATAGGTGGTATTTGGTTGAAAAATAGAACTTGGCTGAACTGCAGAAGGCACAAAAACAAGGCTGCGTGGTTTCCAGCTTGCATGGTCACCCCTGCGTCTTTACAGACCTTCCAGAACAGCACTTCAAACTGAATGTTCTTTGTATTTCACATAGAGATTCGACATTTGTACATTTTTCCCGACATAAGTACTTCAGTATGTATGCACACAAACGCATCTTTACTTGCTGAAGTCAACATTAAGCAACTTTATAGATATGTCTGTTGTCCAGACAAACGCATCTGAATTTGTTTCATTGTCTATTTCAGCTCCCAAACCACAGCCTTTTCTGTTGGTGAATTTCTCTTGTTACTCCAAACTCAAATTCAAGGGAACACAGCATTTTGTGTACAATAGACTGTTGCATCCAGCAACACAGCCTATTTGTTTCTTCCCCTGTCATCCCGCGCTGAGTAGACTTTCTCTTTCTCTTCACTGCAACGGCTCATTTTTGAGGTTTCACCCCAAATACCCTGGGTTCTGGTGCTTGTACTGTTGTTAAAAGAGACCCATCGCTTCGGCAGCGGTCTAGAAGCTGCTGTGTCTCCTCTCCCAGGAAAGTGCAGCAACAATAATGCTCTTATACAGCTCAGCCATTTGTCACTCACAAGCAAATGGAAAATACTCCGTTCCTCTTGCCAAGAGATGATGTGGTGACCTTTTGCACTTCTTACAGAGAAACCCAAGTTCAAGATTCATCTCAATGGTTTTCATCTCAAAAACTATTTGCTTTGCTGTGGAAGTATACAGTGAGATGTGAGGGACAGAAAGGAAGATGGTGTTCATGGCACTATCCACAGTTTTCTCACTGTCTCTGTTTAGTCCATCAAGTGTTTCCACACCAGCAGTAACTGTCCTTAATTTCTCCCGGCTGCTTCTCCCTCTGTAATTCTCTTCATACAAATATTTTGACTGTGAGGGATTGCGTGCATATGTGAGAGGAATAAGCTATAAGTTACTTTATTAAAACCACTTCACCCCAATTATTTGCCTGCAACTTGGAGAATTCAGCGCCAGTTTTGTTGGTAGGGGTTTGACTGCATCTCTACACCGATTTGACTCTAAAAGCACACTTGTCGGTTGCATACAAGTGCCAAGGTTATTAGGCCAAACGTGGCGGCAGCTGCTGTGCGCCAGCCACAGTAGCATGAGCCGCAAAATCCCCAGCTGGAGAAATCCTTCCCAGGGCTCCAAGAGCTGCAAGCGCAAGGGGTGAGTTTGAGACAATACTCCAGAAGCAGACTGTAGAAACTGCAAGTGAGACCTGAAGGTGTGATCCTCTTCTGCTTTATGTAAAGGTCTCCTCAGATCTCAGGTAGTAGACTCAGATATGGATTCATCACTTACAGGGGCTGCAACGGGTTATAGTTTGGGCTATACGTTCAAATGCCACTCACATCCTGTCACCCTTTTGATTCTTATCCAGAGATGAGTCAAATTCACTGTTGTCAGTGCAGCTTCTCAGATTGCCATTACTCTTGAAAACAAAAGCTAGCCCTTTTTCGATGTCTGTCCCAGCATGTTTTCCTCTTTTTAGGTCTCTGCAAAATATCTCTGTGACTCATGAACTATTAAGATCAACAGCAGATTGGTTGTAGGGGTCTCTACTTCCCAAAATGTCAATATTACACCAATATTAAACCCAACATATGTTATTTACCTGACCTTTTCTTCAAATCGGCTTTTCCTGCTGTTGAGCCTGTGTGGTCTTTAATGTGAGTTGGCGTTGTAAGGACCTACTGCCAGTTCAGCTGCACTGCTGTCATACCCTGGTACCTAATCACCACTCAGAGCCAACACCGACACCTCTGTAACTGTACACCAGAGCTATAAACGTTAATAGTTTGGGGACACAGAGAGGCAAGATATGCCAGGATAACCTACTGGCTTATTAAATCAACTACAATTTTCACATCTGAACTGCAGGAAATAATTTCATTCAGTAAAATGCCAAGCTGTGTCAAGAAGCAGCAAGATGAGGCTGCTCCAGAAATGGAAACAAGTTGGAAGGGAAGACAACACCAAGGCAGGCAGGACCGTGGTCTCTCCAACAGGGCTCAATCCCACAGTACCCAAATGAAAGCAGAGCAGGTCTGGTGACAGTAACTGGGATCAGCCAAGAGTCCAGATCTCCAGACTGGTTCAAGGTGAGGAGACAGATCAGAGATCAAGTCAGGAAGTCAGCTCTGCAAATGAGGGTCTGGGTCAGTGAGGTGCAAAGGCAGGCAGAGTGCAGGCAGAGACCAAGGGCAAGGGTCTGAGTTTAAATGCGGCAGCCATGCAAATCAGGAAGGAACCAGCAAGGTTTCTCCCAGCTCTTCCTTGCACAGCTCTGTCACTATGGCCTGACACAAGGTCACATGCCTGCACCATGAGCACAGGCAGCCAAATCCACAGAAGTGGGGAGAAGAGGCTGCAGGGACTGTTGGTACACTCAGCAACAGGACAAGCTGGGCAAAATGGAGATTGATACGAAGCTTTTCAGCTCTAGCAAATGATGAGGTGAGAACTGCTGGGCTGAAAGAAGGATGTCAGTCAAATTAGGTAATGGCTTATCTGGGGACAAATGTCACTTAATATCTTCATGATCTTTGCATGAAAATGAGATTTTTTTTAANTATACAATTTTTGTTCTTGATGACTGAAGTAACAGAAAATGAGAAGATTCTGCTACTATATAATGCAAGATCCAAGGTCATGCACATAAGGACGAACAGTAACCGCTTCTTATGAGAATTAACAATAGAGAATTTAACCAGATGAAACTCCTGGGTGAACATGACTCACAAACCATTTTTGAGTCACAAGAATGATAGAGCTATGAAATAAGCTAGTACCCAGGATACATAAGACCTAGGATCAGATAACATATTTCCAGTGAAGATATGAAAATTAATACTGTTGTACTGTTACATCCCACCTAGGCTATCATAGGGAATTATGATCACCCATGTTGAAGAAGAATGAATTCAGACTTAAACAGAGCAGAAGCCTCTGGGGAATGGAGAACTTAACTCAGATGTAGAGATTAGAAAGCTTTGATTTGTTTAACCTAGTAAAATGAAGACTGAAAGACTTGAGACAGTTCTAAGTATATCAGCGATGTTAATGGATGGAATTTCCACAAAAGGAAATGGGCGTAAGCAAGATATAAATGAGTATAGGCTGGAAAACTGGAAGATAGTTTCTAATCATTACGTGTAGAAACAGCCTTCTGTCAGGAGAGCAGGAGGAGACAATTTAATTGATTTAAAGGTAGAGCTTGGCAGATTTATGAAAGTAGTTCCATGACAAACTTGTCTGCAAAAGACAGGAGGAATGGATTTGATGACCTGTGCAACCCTGTCATATGTTCCTAAGAGAACTATAATCAGAGGGTAGATGAACATGAAAAAGAAGTGTAAAGATAGAAGAATCAGATAGAGCACTTAGGAGGAACTGAAATGTGTTACTCACAACAATAAAAGATTTAACCAAATTTAAGGGCAAGGTGAGATATGGTCAGTAGTTTGTCCCAATGTCAGGAGGAACCAGATATATTTTCATGCCAGGGTTCTGCTCATCTGAAACAGATATTAGGGAAGAGGCTGGCAAAAGACAAGGCCAGGGCTGAAGAACTGAGATATGGGACAAGAAATCAAGATCAAAATAGGGAATCGAATTCAAGATCAAAGGAGACATAAGTAGGAATAAGGAGGAATCTAGCACTGATGGAAAGGCATTCTCCTGAGACTCTTTGTTACTAGCGTCATTGAGCATTTTCAGTTTACAGGCCAATATACTGGCAGATGCAAAATAGCTGCAGGTCAGGATGTAATCCTGTAAAATCAAAAAGGAGAAATGAAAAGTAACTGAAAGAACAGGGGGAGAATGGGGTAGACCTAGGCCTAGGTAATAAAGAGGGGGTAAATATGGTAATTTGACAGGAAAGGATATGAAGAGAAGTATGATAGTAATAGTGACTACATCCACGAGAGTCAAGAGTGGAGTTGTTAAGTTTGATGATCTACCAATGGTATCAGACTGGAGTTCATTTATATTTCAGTTCTCTCATGTTTCAAACCATCCATTTTGCCTTGCTCACCACCCCTGTAATTAGTCAGACTATGAATATAATGTACCTAACTCACCTACTACCATTATTTTTGATTAACTTTTACAAAGCTAAATGCTCATCTATTAACACGTCACATTTATTGGCATAAGGAACAGATAGGAGCCATGAGATTGCCTGATACTGGATTCTGTGTGCCATTTGTAAGAGCCACTCATTTCTTGTCTTGACTTCCAATAACATCCTTTCAAGCCATTGTCATTTCTGAGTCTGCCGCTATTTTAGGTGGCATTTGTTTTAATTTTTGTCCTATGAGGAAGAAGCAATTTGGAAAACAACGGCAGTGATCGTATGTTAACTTATGTTTAGCTAGAAATGTGAAGTAGAAACCAAATAGGGTTGCTCAGCCCATAATTAATTTTTATAGCCTAAGCCTTTATATACTCTCCATAAATAAGATACCTGTTGCAAAGCATTTTGTGGCTCTATTCTCAGAGAATCAGATAGCTACCAAAAAAGACTTATCGATTTTAATAGCTACTCATTACAAAAAGAAACACTATAACTTACTCTGAAATGACACATAATCTTTTCAGTTTTAGAATGCATTTAAAAATAGTCTCTATCATTCATTTATTTGGGAGGTCTGTTGCATGTGAGAAACTGCCAAATTGTTAGAAATGATTAATAAGAAGAGTTAATATCTACTAATTTTGCCCTGAAGTATAACTTTGCCTCTCATCGAATGGAGATGAGGATTGTTTGGCTGAATCATCAGTGTGGGTTTTATGTTTTCCTGCCAGTCATTAATGAATTGGAAAAAATAAAAATTAAATAATAATAATAATAAAACAGAAGATTAAACCAATTCTGTAGAATTATACTGACTTGCCATCCTAAAAAAAAAAAAATGAATATTATTCCAAAACATGCAGACAGAGAGAGAAACAGATGGGAGATATCTGACAAATAAAATTTCCAGATAGTGCCCCATCTGTTTCCTTCTACACATTTCAGCTATAAGCTTTTTAGCATTATAGGGTTGCTTAGGTGATATTCCTCTTTGCAATGACGTCACACCCAAAGACCAGCAAAAGCAAGTTGATGCACTAATCTAAGAGCAAGGATCAGTTCACTAGACTATTACCAATTAACATCCTCAAAAATGTAGGCATTAAATTTCCTTCTTCTTTAATTGAAAGATTTTATCTGCAAGAATTTGTTTGATAAACTCTTTGACTTGCTTTTGAAATTGTTTTCCAGAAATAGTAACACTAATAAAATTAGATAAAAAATCAAAATGTACAGCAAACATTTCTTCATAAAGAGAGTAAAACAGATGTATTTATAAGTACATTGGTGGTATTAGATCATTGTCAGTTAAAATGCGAAGTCCTGATGATCTGCCGTAGATTTGAAGGCCATATTACTTTTGCTGCAAAAAAAACTAAATTTCTAGCTGCTCTGCCTAAGTTTTATGTTTTCTTCACTCCCTGATACATTGCTAAACAAAGTTTATCTTTCTTCTCTCAGAATCTCAATGACTTCCTTTATGAAAGAAAAATGTGTTATGAATATTGCTACATTTTACAAAAACAAAGTTCATGGACTAGGCTCTACTTTCATGGGTGGATAACCATACAGACTATCCAAAAGGCAACACATTTCTCCCAGTTACTTCAAGGAATCAGAGCAGGTGCTAGTCTAGCAAAGCATTTAGACAAATGTCTGTCATCACCTGACTATTTGTGAGGACAACTGAAATGATTATGAAGTGTTAGAATCAATGAGAACAATTACATGGTTAAAGTTACACAATGATTACATCTTACTGAGCAGGCTGTATTGTGGTAAGGAAAAATCTTTAGCATTTTTCTGGATTAAAGCTTTTGAACTCTATCATAGTGTAATTGAACCTGATAACAATTTTGGCTTGGAATAGAAAAGCTTGTAAGTAACTAGAAAGCAAAGTATAAAAAAGAGAAGGAAGGAAGGAAGGAAAAGAGCTCTTGGATCCCTTAAACCACTACTGCGTTTTTCTCAGCTGATTTACTCCCACACATAAAGGGCCAAGCAAGAGATCTTTGAAGTGTTCCTCCATGCAGTTACTCTGCAAAATGACTGACAGTAGTTATAGTTTCACCTATTTTGATGAAGTCAATCTGTATACTTTTTTCATTAGGAAAACCTGGAGAATATTGTAAAAGAGTAGTGAAGGTCAAATTTTTGTCCAATTACATGTTTGTGTATGTGGCTAAAAGTGAACTCCTTCATTTCAGTTGTAGCATAACTTTTCATTCAATAAAGAAGCCCGCCAGATCTCATCCACAGACTTAAAACTGGGATTTTAGGAGTATTTGCAGAGTGGAAGTTTCTTGACTCACTTGAGTTTTCATTCCTATTTCTGGAGTAAAAAATGTGGAAATCTAGAAACTTATCACTGGACATATACAAAAGGAAGAATTTTGAATGCAATGCCCTCTTCCAGAGAATAGCATAGAATTTTCTCTTCCAGGGAAGAGCAAATGCTTTTGTGTATGTCTACAGTAACATCTGTCAAAGGGTCAATTTCTGTACTGAGAGCATATACTTTTCCTTTTAGCAATCTTAAAATGTAAAATTAAGGAATGCTTCAAATATGTATGCAGATCCTCAAAGAAAAATTGTGACTTGATGCTATCCATAAATTATTTATTTTAGAAGATTGTAATATTATTAAAATAAGATTAAAATGGCCAGATTAAATGAGCATTTTTAGTTTAAATAAATATTCAATTACCCAATCTTTATTAAAGGTACACTGTATTGCTATTAGCTGGAAAATTATTTTAGTCAAATAAAATTAGTCCGTGACATGAACTCTAAATGTGTTTGTTATTGGTATACCTGCCCATCTGTTTTTCTGCAGAACTGTGCACATGGTACAGAAGCATACCCTGCCTGTTCTAGATATCCAATATAATACGACTTCTGCACAGAACCAGTAAAACAGAAGAAGAAACAAGCACGTGGAAGATAATTCTGTTAGTGAAACAGTTGATCTTGTTCTATCTTTACCACCAAGAAACTGAATGTCTTGCACATCATCTCTCGTCAAGCTTTAGCTTGACAGCTTGGCTAAGATAAACAAGATACATTCCTAGGTTTGTTTTACATGAGGCTGGTGACTGGATGTTCAGAAGAACAGAAGGCTTTTCATTCTGTTTCTCCTAATCAGTCCAAGGTTGTAAACTTCCAGAACATACTACAAAATCTATTTCTTCATGGAAGAACTGAGAAAAAAGAGAAGAAATGTGTTTTGAGCTTATTCTAGACAACAGAGATCTGTATATTTCATATCAGACATGCTTTTTTGGTTCTTTTTTCAAGTTTTTGTCCCAAAGATGTTGAGATATAGCATTATTTGATTTCCTTGTATTGTACAATTAGTTTATGGACAGGTCATTTGATCATGCATTTCTTTCAATTTTAGGCACTAACATTTTGTTGTTGTTGTTTATAAATACTAAGGAATGGCTTATCACATCAGAGTAACAAAATAAAATTCTGTAGCATATATGACTATATGCTCTGGACAAATGCAGATACTTTTTACTTCTCTTTGCTTGCATTTGTTGACATTTTTTGGATGTAATATGTTTCACTTTAGTGGGACTTTTGACATCATGTGCAGGTTCTCATTGCATACCTGAAGACACACGAGCTGGATGAATGGAGCATTAGGCGGGCTGAGAATTTACTGCCAGACTCAAAAGGTCGTAATCAATGGCTTGACATACAAATGGTATCTGGTAGCAAAATAACCAAGAGGTTGAGATTGGGGCACATAATGTTTAATTCATTCATCAAAGCAGATTTGCAGATGACACAAGACTAGGTGAGGCATCTGACACAACAACTGGTAGAGCTTCACTTCAGAGGGACCTGGAGAAACTCAAGGACTAACAGAGGCTGGACAAAGCCATGGCTGACCTGATCTAGTGTTGGTAAAAGAGGTGCATCAAGCAGAAGGTTGGACTAATGGATCTCTGAGCATCTAATCCAACCGACATTTCTGTCTGTGATTTCTATCAAATTTGTATGACATGCTTGCTGTTATTCAAAGAATATGAATCTTTCCATTATAAATTGCGAATGATCTTGTAAGAAAATAGTAAGAATCATAAATTGAAATTTAGAAGAAAATGCTTTTCCTGGGCAGATTACAGTTAAAGTGTTGCAAACCAGTCCCTTTATAACTAGTTTTAAAACTTGTATTTTACATCTTTTAATCCAATTACTGCTTTTATAAAATACATGTTTTTACAAATGGATAACGAGGTATTTGACATAAACTGTTTGCTGTGTTTGGAATATTAGACAATAAAATCTTAAAATACATATGAAGTGAATATTAAAACCATGCATTATGCTTTAATAGCATTAAATATAACACTAAAAGAACAATATTAAATGTGTGTATATAAATATGCTTATAACAGTTGCTATATATGGTTTTAATTTTCTGATTATATATATGCACACTGCTGTATGTTAGATACTACTTTTAATGAAAGTCACATCCATTAATGTATGTAAATGAATGATATATATCTCTCATAAACACTATCCATACTATTAAGACTTTTACTAACATTGTTGGTGGGAAGTTTTCCTAACTGAAATTGGAAAAAACCTTAAAGTTTGAAAATTAACTGTACTTCCAGACTTTAGGAAGCTGATAAGTTAGTTCAGACAGCGGTCTCATAGTTACAGATTTTGATGTGTAAATGTAACAAAAGCATAAATGTAACAAAATCTCACTAGGGATTTGTCAAAATTAATCTATTGTTTATGAAATCACTTAAAGTCTCCCAGTTCAGATGATTAAATATAAATTTATTTAAAAAAGAGTATTCTAGAATATATGTTAAGTTCTATATCAAATCTACAAGAGAAGATTAATGATTCCTTACTGCTGTGATAGACAGTATTGAAATAATACTTAGGATAACCTGTTCTGCAAGGTATGCATACACACAGAATGCACCAACAGTGTCCAGTCAGTTCAGACTCCTAATCTCTGACTTAACATGAAATGGGTTCACACTCCGAAATGGATGAAATCATTTAATTACCAGCGCAGCTGGGAACTGCCAGAACTGCATGCATCCTCCCCCATCCTGAGAATTTGGCTACCTGGATGCAGGACCAGCTCTGATATGGTGAAGGCCTTGAAGAGAGCTATGAGAAGCCTCTTTGGGAGCCTTTCCCCGCTTCTCTTGGGAGCAGAACTTAAGCTCAGGCTCTCATATTGGTTCTGTGCCTGAGCCATGCTGCAGGTATGCTTGTGCGTACCTAACTCCCTGACCCTGACCTGCACACTTGACTTTCTGGCCTGGTCTCAGACCTGTCTCGGCACTACAGACTTGTTTGGCAATCACCAGACTGTGTGGCTACTGTCACCAGACCTGTCCTGCTCTCCTCGTTCACATGCTCTTTTCAGTGAAGTCACTGCCTTCCCTGCCTTGGTGTTGTCCTCAGCTTCAGGTTTGCCCTGTGGAACAGCCCCTCTCACGCTGCTCCCTGACACTGATAAGATAGTGTGCATAAGGATTCAAAGTCTGCATACAGTAGGAAAGTGACCTGGGATGGCTCAGCCTGTTATGGTTCTCCAAAGATGTCCCAGGAAGCATTGCATCCCCTTGTTAGGGATTAGGAGTAGGTCACAACCCTTTCCTATGGATGGAAGGCCCATATTGTTGAGGTGCAGGGGATGATGAGGCAGTCCTTGAATCATAGTGCTCTCCTAGCATTATGTCCTGCTGGAATGGATGTGAATCCCTGCCCCGAAAGACTTGAATCATAAACAATGTAGATACCAATCCATTTACATCATTCAAAATAGTGTTTTCCAGCATGAAGACTGAAGGCAATACAAAGTATAGCTTTAATGAGAGACAATCTTTACCTTGGAGGCCTTATGAATGAGGATGGGTAAGCTAAACAAGAGGTGTGAAAAAGGAAAAATCCTGAATTTTGGCAAAGTAGATTTTGAACAGCTCAGATCTTTGAGAGATTTTCTTTAAATGTATGTATTTACCACCACAGTAA
This sequence comes from Anseranas semipalmata, assembly GCA_013399115.1. Taxonomy (NCBI): domain Eukaryota; kingdom Metazoa; phylum Chordata; class Aves; order Anseriformes; family Anseranatidae; genus Anseranas; species Anseranas semipalmata. Next base: position 213,128 of record VXAA01007451.1, read on the forward strand.
CTTATTGAAAAATATATTGTATATGTTTGCCAAATACTGTCAATAGCCAGTGCTGCATCTGTCTACTGCAGTCTATCCTAGCTTTAGCCCTCAGCAAGATTTGTTCAGGCTGCCTAAACAAGATTAGAAGTCTCAAAATATTTTTTCTTTGAAGGTCCACTTCCTGGAGGTAAGTGATTTCTTGTGAACATCAGCTTCATTTCAAAACAAATGTTTGTTTATAGGCGTATTGATTGTAGAGGAAATCATGAAAATTTGACCTGGGTGCATCCAAAAGAATCAAAAACCCAGTAAATAAAATAATTCTCTTAAAAAAACTTACTATTCTTAAAATTCTGAATTTGATTGTGAATGCTGGCTGCTTGTGATTGGCAATACCAAGCTGAGCCTTTTTTCAGTCAAAATGTATTTGGGTTAGTATTTGACGACTGGGATTGGATTTGAGGGAGCAAGAAAAAAACATCCTTCAAGCAGGCAAATGGTCCTATTGAAAGTTTTTGTTCTCACACACACACACAAAAATTGAGCAGGATCAGAGATTTAATGGGAAGGCATTCAACCTAGCTTCTTTCTCCCTTGTGCAGTAACCAGGAGGGCCCTTCCCAGCTCACACAGCACCATCAAGGCAGTCTGACCCAAGGCTACATGGCCATGCCATGTCAAAGCTCCCGTTGAGCTCAGGCAGCCTGATGTCTAGGAGAGTGTGGCAGGCTGCACTGAGAGCCTTCACAAGAACTGAGAAAAGACTTCCTTTTCCTATGACCTAAGTATAGACTAACTGTGTGTCAGTACAATTAACTATTTTCACAGTTTTCTTTAGCGTGGTTTGACTCTGGGGTTTTTGGAGGGCTTTGTGTGCAGGGCTGTTACTGTACTGAACAAAGGCTCTTGATCTGTACAGAAACGTCACAGCAGTAATCATAGAGGATTTGCAAAGGATAGCAAAAAACCCTTTTTGATTAACTGACACTGTTGCTATCAGTGAAGGAAATAAGAAATCTATGAAAAATACATGTAGATGTCTACCCACAGATATAATGGAATTACAAAATAAGATAGTGGTATGGTACCTGAAATCACCAGGCCTTCTTCATTTTATAATCCAGTAGACTGAATGGTTGATAACACAGATGAAAGCAATTCAGAGAGAAATTAGCACTGTCAAAATACAGAAAATTCATCTTTGTTTTATCCCTGTGATACAAGTGAATCTGATTGTGAGAACATAATTCTTTTAGTAGGATCAGTGTGAGCAACACTGAAAGTTATAATCCGTATGAGTAAAGCAATGATTTTTTTCTTTTTTCTTTTTTTCTTTTTTTCTTTTTTCTTTTTTCTTTTTTCTTTTTTCTTTTTTCTTTTTTCTTTTTTCTTTTTTCTTTTTTCTTTTTTCTTTTTTCTTCTTTTTTTTTTTTGTCTTTATGTCATAAAGGAAAAAGTAAAATTGTGGTTTAGAAAATACACATATGAAAGTTTAGGTATCTGAGTAGCAAGCAAGGGTTACTTTGGCAAAATGTGTAGGTATTTATATCTGAAAAGCAAATTATCTTGACAAACCACTGTGGTTTTCAAGATTTATTGCTCATGAAGAAAAATTAATATGCTTAACAAGTGATCATTCTTGTTCCAGCCTAGTAGTTCCAAATTTTCACGTGTTCTTTTCTTAATTCTTGTTAGCATATTAAGCAAGGAATTACATTATTTTCTATATATCACTTGAGCGATAGTTGTTTTACTTGGGAAATTTGTTGCAGTCCTGGTCTGAGCAAAAACTGCTTCATCTTCTCTTCTACTTGGTACTAGACTTCTTTTAGCCTCAAATGTGTTTTCAAGGAATATGAGTTCCCTCAAGTTCTGTATGCACTTCAACTCAGTTTCTGTCAAGGCTAGCTACAAGCTCACATTACCTTGTGGCACATCCTATTGTTGCTACTCCCTGACAGTTTTTATCAGAAGGCTGGTTTGTTTTAAAACTGGGAGTTGCACCTAAACAACTGCAACACAGAGATCCATACCTACATTTACAGTGTCCTCCTAGGTCTATTCCAATGGCTGTCCTAGGGGGACATATTTTGGGGACTCACAGCTTCATTCACTTTCATACTTCAAATTTCTGGGGCATCTCTGAATATCATAACCTGATGTGACTTCACAGTCCTGGTTGAGAGGAACTCCAGCACTAATGTTCACTGATAGTACCATTTCATCTTGAAAATTCTGGGGTGATCAACAGTGAGCTACAAATTTCAATATACCCAAGTCCCTCTTCTAGGAGTTAACACTAGGTCTGGTTATTTCTGGTCTCTGAGATGAAACCTAAGACAACATTATCATGTTTAATGGGGAAATGTGCCCAGCTGTTCTGGGCTTTAGGCAGATATACATTCCTTCCTACATCCATGGAAAAGAATCCATGACTAGCATAACTAACTGAAAGAAGAGATGGCTGTTCACTATCTTTTGTGCTCTCACAGTTAGATCACACCAGCATTAGACACATCAGCCATGTTTATGATGCCCGTGATTTTTGGAATGCCAAACAAACATGTATTTCTCACCCTACTGTACTGATATTCATTGCATAGCAATTCTTACCTTTGTTGCTAGCATTGGTACTTATTTGGTACAATTTGCCATTGCTGAATGTTTAGAATGTTACAGTCCAACAAGGCTGATTGTGATACTGATTTTATGACGTGAACTTTAGCAAATGAAGAATCTTTCTCACTTACATAGTTCCAGTAAGAATGGGCATTTCTAAGACCTTTGCTCACCTGATGCTCGTGGATCTGGTTTCATGAGGAAAATGTTATCTGTAACATCATCTGTACTTACACTCATTCCACTTTCCCTAACTGACTCTAGAGGACTCCCCCTCTTTGCTTTTTTCCATCTTTTCCATCTCTCCTCCTATCCTTTACCCCTCATTCTTCCTAGAGCCACTAGATTTCTTTTTTCCTTCTCCTTATAGCAGGCAGCAGGTTAAGTGGGCTGGCTAGATTAAGGAAAGAAAACTTGTTCTACCCTAGGTGATAACTTACTGCTTTACTCTTACTTGTAAAATAAGTTTCCCAGCACAGTGGAACATACACATCACTTAACCATACTCTGGTTGGATTTCCTGCATTTGAGGATGATATGGGGCAAACCATGACCACTTCCAAGTCCTTATCACATCCATATGTAGCATCCTGCTGTTGTGCATGCTCAGAGAAGCCCAGGTCCTGTAAGAGTTGAAGGAAAAACGTCATTCTATTCAGTGCCTAACATAAGGCATAGTGGGTGGCTGCCCACACGTGCAGCCAGTCCAAAAATCTGTCTGTGGGATGCTTCCCACACATTTCCAAATCTCCCATTTCTCCCCTGCTGCTATCCTGAACCTGGAACATAGATTCAGGACATACTACCCCACCTTTTATTTTTTAATCTTATTCTCTGAGGTCTCTAATTCCACACTAACAAAATGGTAGAACATGCAGAGAATTCCATCACTCAGCAGAAAAGACTTGCTTCCTTTTGTGGGTTTTACAAGGAAAGGGGACAGAGAGATGGTCTTTGAGGCATCAGTGCCTGAAGAACAGGCTTATGTCCTGTTTCTTTCTCCAAGTAATCTGTTTCATTTTATAGCACTTCTCTACATAAGCACAGACCAGTTGCTGGAGTTAGAATCCCTTCCTCTACTAAAACTTGTCTCCTGGGAACAAGTTCTTTTCCATATCAGTCTAATCATGTAATTTGGAAGAATAAGGAGCAACCCAAGATGCAGCAGCGGTATCTTACTGTCTCTTGGGGGCCCACTGATGCCTGCTTGAAATGCAAGTTTCAGGTTGGTGGCATTTGTCCTTAATGAGTATTGGCAGAGCAACAATGCTGGAAAGAAGATTTCTGGCTGTCAAATGACAGCCTGGCTTTGGTAGTGAATTAACTCTGGTGACTAAAGACGCGGAATGACCTGAGGAACTCAGTTTCTTGCTCATCTACATTTTCTTCTGGGTACTTTCTGGGATGGCCTGACACTTTCTTACACAGTGTGGCAAGAGATAAACATGTGATGAGTGGAAGGATGATCTCCTCCTCATCTGTTTGACAGAGAAAGGGAAGAGCTGAAGAAATACAGATTTCCAAAGCAGAAGACAGCTCCACTGAGGACTGTGAACCAACATCTGAAACATCCCCTGCATCTAAACAGGGATTTCATCTTTCTATGCAGGACAATGATAGGTGTCTACTAGCCCATACCATGCTTGTAGCATGGTATTTTAAGCAATAATCAGCATCCAGGTGCATCTTCCCTGGGACAGACAAGAAACCCTATGTTAGCCTGGGTAGAGGCAATTCATACATGTTTCTTCAGGAAAAAGAAAATCATCTTATTTTGTGAAATAAGAAAACTAAATGGGGCAAGAATGAACAATCACAAAACAGTTTTATATATAAGAATATGAATTTGTCACTAACTTTCATATTGTTTCCTTGTGTTGAATGAACTGAGCACTGCATTGCTTAGAGACAGTACTGTAAAGGGAATATTCAGCCTTCCTGAAAATAAAAGTTTCTAGACCATTTGCTGGCAATGATGGAATTTAAAATATATTTAAGTGCTGTAACTGAATCACTAGATTTAAGGGAACAAGCAGCTGAACTTTTACCTCTGTGTCAAGATACAATGAACCTGAGGATCATTTGTGTGAAGTTAGAAATAACTCTGGAGACATTTTATTTCTAACCTCTAGCCCTCTTCAGAGAAAGGCCTTTAGCCAGGTCTGTTCATTATGAGCATTATAGGTGAACAGGACTTGCTGAGAGGTGAATTGTGAGAGCAGAACACACAGAAATTTTTGGAGAGGGGAAAAATGTTTGCTTTACAAATCCACCTCAGAAGGCTCAATTTGACTCTGGAGCAAACAGACATTGTACGACCTATACCAACACAACTGTTTCTAGTAAAAGTAAATATTCTCTTGGCTGCTGTTGACAAAAAGAGAGTTGGATTAGTCACATTGTATTTTCAGCATTTATGACTTACTCCTTTCAATAGTTTATTGTGAAAATCCATGACACAGGTAATAGGGATACTTACACAGTACTGTGGCTGTATTAACTTATATCAACTACAATTTACTTTAACATTTCATTATAGATTATCTGCAGATGCTAAGGAAACCTTCCTTTTATTACAAATTAATAATGAGAAATTTTTTTGTATTAAAAATCTGAGAAATTGAGTTTATCTGCCAGACAAAATGCAATACGTCCTGACCATATCAACAGGTTACTTTTTCCTATTCCTCTTGTTTACACAGAACATTGTCTGAAGCCCTATAATGCTTTTCAACCCTTTTTCCTTTTGGCTGCAGCTAACAATCTCCAGCTGGGAAAAGTGATAATGATAACATTTAAGGGTTTCATAGAGCAACAGATGCTCATCAGATCTTAATTTTCCTCTTCATTTCTAAGCTGATCTCAGTATGCAGTGCTACTTGTTCAGCTTTCCCTATCTCTGCCAGCAAACATTTTGTGAGAGACGTGCAAATAACACACAAATTCAGTCCCACTGTGACTATGATAACCACAGTAGGAATTCTTGCTAGAATAAGCTCAGGAACTCAGGAGCTCAGGAGCAATGCATTCCAACAAAGAGGAAGCTTACAGAGGGTGGAAGCAAGGACAAGTAACCTGGGAAGAATACAGAGACATTGTCCAAGCAGGGATGTAGTTAGGAAAGCTAAAGCCCAGATAGAATTGAATCTGGCCAAGGATATCCAGGACAACAAGAAAGTCTTCTATAAGTACTTTAGTGACAAAAGAAAGACTAGGGGAAATGCGGGCCCTCTCCTGAAGGAAACAGGAGGTGGATCCAAAACTGGCTGAATGGCTGGACCCAGAGAGTAGTGATCAGTGGTGAAAGTCTAGTCAGAGGCCAGTAACAAATGGAGTACCCCAGGGGTCAATCCTGGGTCTAGTCCTGTTTAACATCTTTGTTAACAATCTGGATGATAGGGTAGGGTGCACCCTCAGTAAATTCATGGATGACATGAAACTGGGAGGAGTGGCTGACTCACCAGAGGGCCACACAGCCAACCACAGGGACCTTAAGAGGCTGGAGAGGTGGGCTGACAAAAATCTCATGAAGTTCAACAAGGAAGAAGTGTGATGTCCTGCACCTGGGGAGGAGCAGCCTCAGGCACCAGTACGTGCAGGGAGCCACCCCGCTGGAAAGCAGCTCTGCAGAGAAGGACATAGCAGTCCTGGTGGACACCAAGTTGAGCATGAGTCAGCAATGTGCCCTTGCTGCTAAGAAGGCTAATGGCATTCTTGGCTGCATTAGGCAAAGTATCACCAGCAGGTCAAGAGAGGTGATCCTTCCCCCCTTTATTTAGCATTGGTGAGGCCACACCTGGAGTACTGTGTCCAGTTCTGGGTCCCTCAGTACAAGAGAGACCTAGACATACTAGAAAGAGTCCAGTGGAGGGCTACCAACATGAACAAGGGACTGGAGCGCCTCTCCAATGAGTAGAGGCTGAGAGAGCTGGGCCTGTTCAGCCTGGAGAAAAGGAGGCTCAGGGGGGATCTTAGCGATGTCTATAAATAACTGAAGGGATAACGCAATGAAGACAGAGCCATGCTCTTTTCAGTGGTGCCCAGTGCCAGGACAAGAGGTGATGAGCACAAACTGGAACATAAGAGGTTCTGTCTAAACATCAGGAAGCACTTCTTTACTGTGCGGGTGATGGAGCACGGGCACAGGTTGCCCAGAGATGCTGTGGAGTCTCCCTCCTTGGAGATTTTCAGAAGTCATCTGGACATTGTCCTGGACAACCTGCTCTAGGTGTCCCTGCTTGAGCAAGGAGGTTGGACCAGATGACTTCCGGAGGTCCCTTCCAATCTCAACGATTCTGTGATTCTGTGAATGTATGTTTGAATCTTACATTTTTTTTTTTCCATACAAGGAAGAAGCTGAAAAATTTTGGCTGTTATTTGTCATGAAGCCTTCAGTTCCTTGCTCTAAAGCAAGTTCTGTTGTTAAAGTTATCAGCCTCTTAAAAAGCAAAGAACAACAAAAAGCCTCTCTTGCTTGTTGTTGAAATGCTAGCTTTTACAATACAGACAGATATGAGTATATAATATTAAAGAGTTGTAATCTGGATGAAATAAATGAAGTACATCTATTTTTGTGCATATGTCATCTATAGAGCTATTGAAATGATTTCTAAGCTGTAAACAAAGGACATGTAGAAAAACTGAAAATCATCAAGGTAACAAAAATATACAAAGAAAGAGTTTTTATATCTTACAGGAAAAAATGCACAACCTTGAAGATAGGCAATAGAAATGGGATGGAACCTGAAGAGTATGAAGTGCAGTGTTATGCACATAGGACTAACAATAATGTCTGCAGCAAAAGGTTCATTTGCAGAATACAACTGAAAAGGTGAGAAACATACATGTTAGTCAATCACAAGATGTCTATGATTCACAAAGGTGATGATATCATGAAAAAGGCAAATACACTCTTCTGTGTCTCAAACATTTCCTACAAAAGAAGGTAAGATTGACAGCATTGTTCAAGCTTTGACAGATCTCATGTGAGGTACTGTGTACAATTCTGGTTATTCATATTCAAGAAAAAATAATTTCAAATGATTATTTCAAATGACAAAAGATTATTAGTTGAATCTATGAGAACAGATTAAGGAACACTCATTTCAGGAAAAAAAAATTAAAAGCTCTATGACTGCTAAGAAAACATCATTGTTAGGGCAAAAGCACACAGCTAATTCTTGTTACTAGAAATTGGTGTAAGTTAACTAAGAATACATATAAACTAGAAATAACAGTGCAGTTTATTCTCATAGGAATTATTTACACAAGAAATCTTTGGAGTTTAAATTCAAATTTGATCAGTTTAAGAAATAGATTACATGAGACATCTGTCTGTCCCTTTCGTTCATATGTGCCCTACTTTGAAGTCACCCCCCAAAAAATCATTAATACTTGTCATTGCAAATAATTACTGATAGATGTAGAAGTAGAATATTGCAAATATTAGGATTTTTTTATGTTGTTTAATCATGCATTGATACACATGCTAAGCTTTTTTAACTAACAAATAATGGTCTAAGTATTTTACACACATAGCCACAAGAAATCTTTTCTGTAATCAAACCACTATGTCAACTTTCTTTATGTTTAATGAGCTTGTTCACTTAGAATATACAGCAATATCCTTTTTTTTTTTTTTTTAATGGGAAGAGGTACAGAATAAAGGAACTTGATAGCAAATAAAGAGCTGCAGGAGTTGGCCAAATGTGAGTTTCAGCAAAGGAAGTCACTATAGGGACATGCTGTTATTTCCCTTCTCATTTCTACCTTCTACTGTTATCCCCCCACTCTGCTCAAATTCAGAGTTATTCAGTTCCCTCTTTCTACAATTTTGGAGTCAGCAGCTGGATATTGTATATCCACCCCCCTCCTGAGTCTTAACTATTTTATCATAATATGGACTGACCCTAAGAAGTGAAAAGTCATGTGCTCGTGACTCAAAGGGAATTGTTGATGAGGGTCTGCAATTTGGCAAGAGCTGTTCAGCAATTCTGTGCTTAAAATGTGAATAACTTCTTTATACATAATCTTACAACTAACAATAAGTCTATTGTATTGTTATTACAGTGTGTTGTAACACAGCCTGTGCACCAGCTGTTCTTGTTTACAGCATGAGAAAACCCTTCATCATAAAGGCTTATGTTTAAACAGAAAGTGTGGCATATATTCTGCTCATGCTACAAGCATGTAGTTCTTATGAACTACATTATGAACTAACTGTACGATTTGATGATCACTTAGATCTAATTAGGTTGTGGTTGAAAGGACCTTGATCTTTCATCCTATGTGCTCTCTATATATCTATGCATGGATGTATATGCACAGATTTAAATTAGAAATAACATGTTTATTATTATACTTGCTCTACTAAATAGGTAACAAGGTGCTATTATCACTATGTGGAATTAATCACTTTGGCTTAATTAACTGAGTTAATTTGTATCCTCTTCTGTTTTCTCAAAATCAACCTATTTTTTAATTTAAAAGACTGTGTCGACATATGCAATATGTAGAGCGCCCTTCTATTTATGTAATGCTGATAATAAGCCACCACACAATTCCTCTTAAGTTCTGAGTAATGAAGTGCTGGCATGTGTCTGATTTTTCTCCACATGGTTTTAACGAAGAGCTTTTCAGTTTTACTGGTACATAATTAGAATATATGCATAAATCCCACTCTATTGCTCCAATGTAATTAAAGATCTTTCTTCAAGAAGAAAATTATAAAGCTTTTTAAGCAGAGTTTCTGAAACTAGAAATCCTTGACTAAAAGCATTTTTATGCATGAATCAACCTTCTGAAATATTTCTGAAAACAATTAATAATGGTCTGTTTAAGAGAAACCATATAAATTGTTCAGTGTGGGAGAGGAGTTTCTCAACGTTGACTTCTGCACAACTTTTATAACTGTCAGGAAATGCAGAATGTTCAGGCGCTCTGCTCATGCAGAAGGTTTAAACACCCTTTTGTGATAATTAGCTTAAATGAATATCTTGACAGTAGGGTTATTTACCTATCTTGGATGCCTCATACTATGTAGTCCAGTAAAGCATAAAGCAAAAGACCCCCTCCTACTCAAAAATATGCATTATAAGACCATACAAATAATACTAAGTTATTCACACTTTGCCTTCTCTTTCAAAATATACTCATGGTGCAGCAAAGAGGGGCAGCTAACAGACACAACACTTTACACAGCAGTTTTTGGGCTCAGCTTCTGCTATTGCCTGGGATTGTTGGAAGATTTTTGAGGTCCTAGAATATTGGGGTGCCTGCTGCCACTGGAAAAGTGTGGGCACTAGAGGCTTTTGCTGCTAGCCAATTCAGTTTGTAAAGACATCTTCTAGTCTTTCTTGCTCAGAAGGTGCTTAGACCTTTTGTCTGCTACTAACTCTTCATTAGGGGGTGTCACACACCCACTGAACTAGTGCTAGCAAATGATCTAGATCAGTGCCACACCTACAGGGCAGCAAGCAGTGGCTAATAGATGGAGTAGTTTGTGCAGATGCGTGCATGGAAGGGAGCTGGAAGACAGCTTAAAACAGCGTGAGTCTGCTCAGCAGACTTGGGAATGTGCCACGGGGCGCAGTCCCCAGCATCAGCTGGACAGACCGGTGGTGCAGCAGAGGCCTTGACTCTGAGCTCTGAAGGGCAGGTGTGGCACCCAGATCTGGGGCTACAGGAAGAGCTTGATGCCTCTCCTTGTGGCTGGTGCAGGAGGAGATGATGTCCTTGCCTGCAGGAGGTGTGCTCTGGCTTAGGACCTGTGCTGCCAAGTTAACAGAAAAAAGTGAGCAGACTGTGCAGTGTCAGAGAATGTGCAAAAGGGTGACAGGATCTTCAAAGAGATCCTGCATGGACAACAGCTCAAATCATGCATCTCCACAGGAGAAGAAGAAACCAGAGACTGTGCTTCTTTAAGCAGCAAATAAGATATCCAAGATCAGAAAGGTTGGAAGCTTGTGGCATCTGGAAAGAGGATCACATTTCCTTCTGCACCCAGAGACCTATGCCTGCAGAATATTTCAGTGCCCTGGTAGCAGGTGATGGGCTGACAGCTGTGGGGAGACATCAGTCAGTTGAGCTTGAACCACACATCAGCACCAAAAGAAGGTGTTAGCAACAGCAGCTGGAGAATCCCTCCTGCAGAGAATGAAGGCCCCCATCTGCTGACTTAACTTTCAGTCTAGGAAAGTTTGCTGCTTGCTGGGGACTCACATCCAGGATGTGATGGAGAGACTGTCAAGGCTTGTTCAGCCCTCAGACTATTACCTTTTGCTGCTTATCCACATGGGCACAAATGATTCTGCATGGGAGATCCTGACCATATCAAGTGTTACTGCTTGGCTTTGAGGAAGAGGGTCAAGGGAATGGAGGCCCACATAATGTTTTCATGTCGGTACAGGTACAGCCGGGGCTAACCAGATGTAAGGCACAACAGCTGTTGAGAAACAAGAAAGAATTGGTCAGCAATGTGATAATTAATGGCAGCCTTGCCTGTAGTGATCATGAAATAGTGGCGTTAAAAGATCCTGTACCTGGGACTGTAGAGCCCTTAGCAGTGAAGTAGGCTGGGGATGGACTGGCTGGGGAGCAGTTCTGCAGGGGGGGCTTAGGGGTCCTGGGGGGCAGCAAACCAAACATGAGCCAGTGGCTAAGAGGTTCTGGGAAGTGAGGAGCCCAACAGCAGCCTTCCCATGACTATGAGGAGATTATCAAGAATATAGAGCCAGGATTTTCACTGTGGTGCATGATGGGAAGCCAAGAGGTAACAGGCATAAGATGAAACAAGAGAGGTTCGGACTGGTTGTAAAGAGAAAACCTTCTCCTCATGAAGACAGTGGAGCCGTGGAGCAGGTTGCACAAAGAAGCTGTGCAGAGCCCTGAGTAACCTTGTCTGATCTCACAGCTGACCTGGTTTTGAGAACAAGTTTGGGCTTCTTTGACCTCCTGAAGTCCCTTCTGACCTAAATTATCCTATGATCCTATGATAAAGAAAATATTTTATTCATAAGGTGCTCTGACCAGTACTTGCACAAAATGTGAAAATATTGTCAAGATTTTGTATGCTGACTCTTCAAGCACAGAGACCTGAATACCCCTGCGTTTGATAGTTATAATTAATAAGAAATGCTATTTGGCTTTTGACACTGTCACTTCCCAAAGGAGCAGTGGTTCAAAAAAAGAGATAAAAAGAAATAACATACATTTTTTTTAATTGAGTTCTTGAAGAAAGATCATTGCTTAAAGGGAAAAACAGAAGAGACAAACTAGCTATGAGGTTTGATGCAGTCCTAATCTAGAGAGCAGAGCAGAGCAGTTTTATAGTAAGGACCAGCAGAGGTTTGTTCAGCTATTTTCTCCACTTTTTGTTTTCTCTGCTTATTCTGATGTAACTTCTTGTAAAAATTTGTACTATTTTGATTTAATTAATTAATTCTTGAATACAGGGGCTATGTATGAGAACTGGAGGAGCAGAACTTCCTGATGAAGCAATAAAGTTTTAAATGGACACAGAAAATTGTAGCTTTTGGAGACTCATTCTCTTTCCTGAAGGCAAAGTAAAAAATCTATTGTTCTGTGGAACATATGTACAAAAATATCTAGCATGTTTTTAATGTTGTAAATCTCAGTTATTTCTAAAGAAGTGGAAATAATAATTTTGTGTGCTACATAAGGAACTGCTTACATCTGCTGGTCTTTATTATCATGACAATATTTTTCTCAACAACCGGCTCAACTTGAATTGTAGCCATCAACTTCATCTTTTACCTATAGATATTCTTGATTGCCTTCCTATCCCTCACCCTAAGTGGCAGGCTACTTCATCTGAATTTTATGTTTCCAGTTGGTAAACTCTTGATCTTTTCCTCTTCACAGTTGATTTCATAAGGGAGGAAGTGGAGGAGGATGTAGGTGAGTGGACAAAGGATAGATATATCACTGAATTTTTCAGACATGACAGTTTACTGGTCTTTGTATGTGCTATTAATATATGGGTTGCTGGATTAAAGGGCAGTTTTGGGGGCTTGATAGCTCTCCTACCCTGCCATCTAAAATTAGAACACAAATACATATTTATTTTTGTAAAACTGTAGTTTAAATTCACTAGAACAAGAACAAAACCAAGATAACATGCCTTCTACCAATGTGACTAAAGTTAAAGATGAAATTTGTGATATTTTATCCATCCAGTAAAAGAATTATGCCATTGAATCACTGTATAAGTACAACTTCTGCATGAGCTGTATGACAGATGCTGGCCATATTGCCCACCACCTGAGACCCTTTTCTAGTTCCTAGAAATAAGTGTGCACCACTACAGAAATGCATATCCCAAGAACTGTTTAAAAAGTGATCCTGCAAAGGCAATGCTGAAGAGCTCTAATTGTTTTTTTATGATTTACAATTGTAATCTTAATTCAGCTCCTTTATGCGTATTCCTTATGATAGTCTTTTATCACATAATCACATATTTTCACCCCCTTCTTATTCAGTGTTAAAGGGATGGTCTCCATGTAAGAGTCAGTTGTTCAGAAACTCTTTTTAGTCCTCATTCTCACTGTGGAACCTCATGCAAAACAGAGTGCACAACATTCAGACTATAGCTTGAACACAGAATCATCAAATTCCTACTATCCATAAGGCTATAATTTAAGACATGTAAGCTCCTTTCTTAACTTTCTTAACTTTCTTAATCAACAAGAGCAGAGTCATTCCAAATAAAATAAGTTTAAAATCCTGCCACTATTTCTTGAAAAAAGAGCCTTTGGAAATAGGGTTAATTATTCCTATTTGCATATATTTACATATACATGTAAATTTGCAGATGATGCTAAATTAGGAGGTGCTGTTGACTCCCTCCAGGGTAGAGAGGCCTTGCAGAGAGATCTTGACAAATTAGAGAGCTGGGCAATCACCAACCACATGGAATTTAACAGAAGGAAGTGCTGGATTCTGCACCTAGGATGGGGCAACTCTGGATATACATACAGACTGGGGAATGAGAGGCTGGCAGCCAAGAGGGCCAACTGTACCCTGGGGTGCAGCAGGCATGGCATTGCTAGCCAGTTGAGAGGAGCAATTGTCCCACTCTGCTCTGCTCTGGTGCGGCCTCACCTCGAGCACTGTGTGCAGTTTTGAGTGCCACAGTATAAAAACGACATAAATGTATTAGAGAGTGTCTAAAGGAGGGCAACAAAGATGGTGAAGGGTCTAGAGGGCAAGACATATGAGGAGCAGCTGAGGTCCCTTGGTTTGTTCAGCCCAGAGCAGAGCAGACTGAGGGGAGGCCTCATGGCGGCCTGCAGCTTCCTCACGAGGGGAGCGGAGGGGCAGGCACTGATCTCTGCTCTCTGGTGACAGCGACAGGACCCGAGGGAACGGCATGGAGCTGTGACAGGGGAGGGTCAGGCTGGGTGTTAGGAAAAGGTTCTTCACTGAGAGGGTGGTCGGGCACTGGAACAGGCTCCCCAGGGCAGTGGTCACAGCACTGAGCCTGCTGGAGTTCAAGAAGCATCTGGACAATGCTCTCAGACATATGGTCTGATTTTTGGGTGGTCCTGTGCAGAGACAGCATTTGGACACAATGATCCTTGTGGGTTCCTTCTAACTCATTTTATTGTGTGATTCTATGATTCTATGATATTTATGTATCTGAACCAAAGTATAGAGGTTATCAGCAAAATTGCCAAAAATGTTGATGGATTTGAATGTCAAATTTAATCAGTATCTGGTGAGAGTACTAAGATGGGCTACATTTGCAGCAGCAGTTATTCACAAACTGAAATGAGCATTCAGGAAATTAAGAGAGTGGGATTCATCTCATCTGCCTTCAGATGGGTACAGTACAGATAGGTATGTACAAAAGCATACAAATAAATGTAAGTGAATGCCGAAGAAGCCTTTCCACAAACATACAGTCAACTACTAATACTATCTTTCATTATATGCTATGCCCTCTCTGTATCTGCTTTCCAAATTTGTGTAATTGGCAGAAACACCTGGATAAGATTAATTCTGATCAGAAACCTTAGCATTCATAAGAAGTATCAGTTACAAGTGTGAAAAATGTTGCAGAAGTTTGTATTAGAGAACTTAGATTTCAAAACTGAAATCCTTATTTCACTACAAAAAAATTACTCATCTCAGTCACTGTTAACAAGGCAAAGGGTGGATGGATAGTCTGTTTCTAGATATGTCTGCCAAAGTGAACACTGTTTTGTTTTGGATATTTTTTCATTTTGCACTTTCACCCCTATTTTAGTTTAAAGTCATTCAGGCACTACTGAAAGCTAGACTAATACCAAAAAGAAAAAAAAAAAAAAAGAAAAGAAAAGAAAAAAAACTTCTTTACCAAAAAAGGACCCTATTGACCTTGTGTTGGAGAGTGGGATAGCCAGGGCCATGTGCAACATGGGTACTTAGCAGTGCACCTGCCTTACTGGTCTCTCCATCATACAGCTTCAGGGTTCTGTGAGAATATACCACAGATCTACCTCTGCCAAACTCCCAAATTTTCATGCTCTTGGGCCCAGGTTTACACATGGAACTAGTGCATTGACATGGAAAAGCCTGAAAAAGTCCTTCAGCTGTAAACTGATTCCATTATGGGAAGTAATAGCAGTGTATACCCTCTATACAGGCATTTATTCTAGAAGTGCTGTATTTGCCCCAGCTAGCGTTCTGACTAAGAATAGTGAATATTTAAGATACTCTTTCTTTGCGAAGAGAGATCTTTTTGCTCATGAAAGAATATGCTAAGCAGCTGAGACACACCCTTGTACTTGAACCAAATCCATGTTCCACAGCTAGGATGAGGATATAAGGAAGAGATAGAATTGACTCTCACAGAAAATGATCTGTAAATGTGCTGCTGTCTAAAATAAAAGTGTATGGGATTATGAAACTATTTTGTTGACCCACTTTTCATCACTGTTCTGAAACATTGTCCTTGAAGGTTAAAACTAGGAGGTGCTACAGTCAAAGAGATTCTGAAAAAAACATCTAAAGCAAGTGGCAGCTCTGAAGAGCTAATTCCCAAGTGCATAAGCAGCTGCACTATGAGATCCTACTGACCAAGAAAGATCTATTTTGCAACGTATCCACCCACTCTTCCCGTTCCTGAAATCCAGCCCTACCGAGCTTATGAATCACAGTGACAGCTTGCTCCTCTATGAGGAGAAAATTTTAAACTTGTTTCAGGTACTGAAATATAAATATTTGAGTAGCTGGTGAGGACAATGATGACCGTGCTTACTGGCTTAGCATAAGTAGGAAGTTTTTTCCTAAGACCAGGTATAAAGTTTAATTAAGCTTATAATATTAGCTTGTGTGGATAAAGAACATTTTTAGAAAGAATTACTAACAGAAGTAGTGAATGGGAAAAGTGAAGAACAAGACTACCCTTCAACTGAGCCCAGTTCTCAGTTATTGCTTTTACTGTTTGCTTCTTCCCACTGCCCTGGAAGTAGTACATCGAGTATTAAATTTCCTGCAGTCACATAGACAGCACTTTTTAATGCAATAATAAAACAAGATTTGATATGTCTTCCTTTTCACATTATTTATGTCAGTGAAACAGCCAGTAGATATACACCGATGTAACTAAGAGCATAATTTTCCTACTGACTGCAAAAATCAAAGCTGTAGGTAATATATAGAAGGAAAAATCCATGTCCAGTAGAAAAAGAAGGATAGAATCCCAAATTGCCAAGCTTCTGCCTGTCTTCTCCTGTTAAATTGTAAACCTTTCATAAAGAAGCTGTCTCATACTATTTGATTTTAAGACACCTAATCGAAAGGAATCTTGATTTCAGCTAGGATTTGTAAGCAGTATTATCAATAAATAATAATAAATTCTGTACAATGATAACCTGTATTGTCCTGTGCTGTGCTGTATGTCAGAGATTAATAAGGATATTTCATTGAAACAGATAGTCCCAACAGTACACCAAGCCTAAGAGATCTAACATAAATATTTTAATAAAAATTCAGGTATTTCTGGAAACATATAAACTTACTTGCATTTCAGTTTGGTAGTCAGTAGAGAAGCAGTGAATTTAAACCAACTAAAAGTTAATTATTTAAATATATTTTACATTATTTTTGAAGTTCTTTTGTGCAACTGTGAAAGAACATTTCAAAACTATTATTTAATTTTTCTGACTTCCAGATGTGATGTGTCTGGAAGATAATAAGAGACCTGAAAATAGGATTCTTTCCACTTCTGTCAGTGGACCTTGGATAAAACTGGACAATTCCACTCTAACTGTGTACAGGCAAATTAAATGGTTCTATATCCAGAACTAACTATCTGTTCCTGAAGTTGATCATACTTTCCTTGATTAAGACAGCTGCATGAAACCCTGACTAATTTACAAGGAAAAGCAAACAACCTTAAAAATAAAAAATAATAAAAACAAAAGCAAAACAAAACCACCAAACAACACTGACTGCTGTCTCAATAACTTCTTTTAGAAATGAAAAATAAAAAATAAAAAACAAGAAAACTACCAATACCAGATAAACAATGCAATTTCTCATGTAACTCATCATCTGTAAAGTGAACAATAACAACAAATTTTGCATCTGATGTAATTCAGTTCTTCAGGATGCAAAAATGGTTCTGATCTATATTCAGTTAATAAAGCTGTATTTTTAAATGCTAATTATGTGTCTTGTAAGGTTATAACTTTCACAAGAGATTAAGTCAATGACAACAAAAAGTTTCTGTCCATAAATAAGAAAAGAGAAATAATGCCTAAAAGTAGACTGAAAATACTTACTGATATTTACCATTTCCCATAGTTCCATTTGCGTATCTCAGACCACTCTGTATATGTTAGGAAAATCGACCCTGTAATTTTTATGTTATTATTTACACTCTATAGGTATTGTTACCAGATTTACTTAATGTGAGCAGTAAATATACCTATCACAGACAGTTGCCCTCAGAAATCTGCCTGAAGCTTTCTTTTCTAATGACTTGGTGAGAGAAGGACCAGACTGACATCAAAATTCTCTGTAGAAACCATAGTTGCATGTTCAAGCACCTTCCGGGTCACTCCAGGAGATCAAGACATGTTTGTGAGATGTCTAGTGACGTTCACTTCAGTCTTCAGAAATACCAATAAATGGATACTTTGACATGTGAGAGACACTTGTTCAGCTTAGATCAACATTAGCAGATTTCACAACTTAAAAAATACTCTACAGCATCAAGGGCTAAATCCATAGGCACAACACACACAGACATCAGCAATGAAGCTTGAACTAGGTGGGCACAGGAACATAATTCTGTACTGGTAGCATTTCTGAAACATTATTTTGTGCATGAGACTGGAAAACTGTGGAGAGCTTCAGGATGTTAGTTTGAATTGAGAACAAGAGAAATTTCATTACCTGAGCATAAAAGATACAACAGTGAAGTTTGTCTCCTTATTTGTTTAATCCTGAGCACATAAGAAAAACAAACATCTAACAAGAATCCTGGGTAAAGGATACTTCATTTTGGAGATGGGTGAGAACTGAGAATTACTAGTGAGTTTGCGGTTAACAGACACCTGGCAGAGAAGTCATCAATTCAATGTTCTCATTCAGAGAAATTTCTCAAATTTCTTTTGAGAATTTCTGAAATTTCAGCTAACAGGAAGGTCATGCTAGTGCAAACAAGGACTATAATTCATCCCATATGGTCAAATTCAGACCCTTTATAAACAAATATTTTTTTTCCAACATGATCAGCAGTATTGTACCAACAATTCAGTTTTTAATGTAGAAAAATAGCTGTTAAAACTTAGTGTTCTTATTAAAGAAATAAAGCAGGAAGAGAAACATAGGGCAGGCATGGGAAACTTCAAAAGAAAATGGTCATAAATAATTCTACAGCTGTGAAATCCAACTCTTCCTCTTTACCTTCCTTTCACAAATTCCTTCCAAGCACAGGGATACTTAGGTAAATACTATTTTTAGGATTTCACAGCGTGAATAATCATAATGTATCTCTGTTTACACCCTTGTAATAAGCGTATAATCACAGCTCTGTGTCGTTCCCCTAAGTGCCACCAGCAACTGCGAATTAGATGTAGTCATGAACAAGCTACTTTTTTTTTTTCTTGCAACTTTGAGCTTTTTAAAGAACATTTCTAAAGTTCTACTGACCTCTGTAGACACTAAAACATAGCAGAAAATTCTTACATCTGGAAAAGTGAACTTGTTTACATGCACTTATTTAGCAGTCAGTCCATCAACTCAAGTTTTTAATGAAGCATTTTTTTTGTTTTGGCAGAACTATTTATTTGTGTTAGAAACATGCATAATTTCCAGGAAGAGATTTTAGCAGCCACCTGTAGATGCTTCATGAATGACTGATCTACGTAGATACCATAGGTAAAAGGAAAAAGGATTTGAATTTCAAATTGCAGCTTGCAGACTACTAAATCTCACTGCAGACTGCCCTGGGCAGCATGTTGAAGACCCTGGAGATATTTCTTTAGCTGGCATTTGAAACTGGAACAAATAAATGAACTAAGGACAATGAACTGCATTAATCACAGCTACGGTATCAATACTAACCTCACAAAAGGATTAACAATGTACAACTGCTGAAAAAACTAAAGACAAGTAAGGAAAGATTTTACTTTAATATTTGGTATTCAGGATGGCTCACCTGAAGCAGACTTTTTCATCTCTTTTCAACTGCTTTAGGGAAACACCATCTTTCTTTTTGGGAATGGTAAGATGGGACAGTTGCCTAGACACTGATGAAGAGAAAGTGAATTTTGCTAGAAGAGATGAACTGAACAGGGCTCACATTGAGGAAAGAGAGGAACCAGATGGACCCCTGAACTTCGAGCTTGACGTTTGTCACCAGGATCCAGGATACGAGTCCCCATCTCCCCTGCCACGTGCCCAGGTCAAACCGATCACCAGCTGGGAAGCAGGATGGAATGTCACAAATGCCATTCAGGTAACCTCTTACTGCCCCACTCATTACAACCATCATTGAAAAAAACTGGTCATCACTTAGCCTGCTGTCTTATACTTAACCATACCACCATTCTGCAATATTCTAAAAGGTTTCTATGAATTTATTACTAACATGTTTCAACCTTTCTGCGTAAGATTAACACTCTGTAAAAATATAGTTCCAAAGAGAAAAAAAGACAGAGATGTTAGCTAAAGTTTCAGAAGTATTTAAACTAATTGAAGATGAAAAAGTGGTGATTGCATCTGTTTTGGAAGTGCCAAAATTATCTTCAATAAGTGTATTTAATTTAGTGACAGTTAAGTTTGATAGAAATGTGAGGTAAACATCTACTAAAAAGAGGATTGTAAGAGTCAGACTGACGTCAGACTTATTTACTGATATGTAAGTTACTAGATATGAATTGGAGCATGAAGCACAATAAGTGTAATAATACTTTCTAATGATAAAGAAAATAGTCGAGTTGGAAAGACTGAAAGGATTTGGTCCCGGCATTCTGTGTGGAATATGAATATCTTTCTGAGCCCTTAAATTTAGCATTAAATGTTTCAGATTCTTTTTCTCACTTCATGATTCATTTCCTTACATAATTCTATCATTACAACTAACTTTGTGTCTGACATGGTAAGAAGAAAGCAGTACCCACAGAGGCATCTAGTCCCTGTAGCTGTTACTTAAACACTTTTTATGGCACTCTAATTATAGAAAAATAACCCTTTCCATGTCACACAAGTCTGTGCTAAGGCTGATGAACATTTGTTTATGTATCCAGTTCATCCCTCTGCAGAGGAGTAAAAAAAGGACATATTTCTAACCCCGCTGTATTTTCAAACATGAGCACCACCATATGAGAACCAATGTAATAACATTTAGCGCACAGTAGCATATCATACTCAGAAAATGTTCAGCTGTGAATAAAAGCCCTAAAATACCCAAACTACATTCTAGTAACACTTTTTATCTTCAGTCTCCCTCAGTAGCATCTAGTCAGGGCAGGAGTCTGGGATGAGAGCCCATTATTGTCTCTGTGAGTTTTACCTTTGATTTCACCGAAGCCAAGATTTCATTCTGGAAGTCAATTTTGTCAATATTTACTGTATGACCTTTTGGAGAGTCGCATTCTCTCTCACCCATTGTTTTCCCTTCTGAAAAACAAAATTAATAATGCCCCTGGAATACATCAAAGTGCCTAAAAATTCCTGAATGTCTTTATGTAGACAGTTACAATTAATCATTAATATTGTAACTTCCAGTTCAAAAACAGACCTATAACATAGAGTGCCTATTTAAAAACAGGATGAATTCAAGATAAATTGTCCAGTCAGATCAGTAACTATGGTCTTAGTTAAAACTTTCAGCATTTTGAGCTTTGCATACTGCTATTTGATCTCAGTTGGTCAATTATTTCAGAAATCAGCATTAAAAGAGCAGTTGGCTACCATTGTGCTGAGCTCTCCTTCTCAGGTAGGCTAAGGATGTCAAAGCCTGGGAGCTGCAGTTAAGTTAAAAGCATTACTGAAATGTTCTAATGACACATTGCAGAGCTGTGTGCACATGTGAGCACGTGTCCACGTGCGTGCATTTTTCCTATTTCCCAATACCTTGGCATTTGGTTTAGGAAAGAGGGTAGAAAGCAGAGAAAGGAAAGGGGAAAGGCAGGAGAGGAGGAGAGAATATTGAATGGGCATCTGTCAGTAAAAAATAACAGTTTGAAGAAATTTCTGTGAATAGCTTTGAAGAGAAAGTCAGAGTTATCTGAATGATTAAAACAATCCAGACATTCTTGACTGGTGAAGACAATCTATGCTAAAATGACAGTTGTTTTTGCCCTATCCAGAGGAAAGGGCAGAAGTGTTTTGCATGGCAATTAGAGGTAAATATTTAAGCAGAATTCTGAAGTTTTAAACAGTTATTCCAGTGAATACGATTAGTCTACAATTGAAATGATTTCCAGATTTGTTATAAGAATAATTAAGTCTTTGGTCTCTGAAATTAAATATAAGGGTTTTCTCAGAGTGTTTAAAATGCAAATATTTTCAAACAAACAGGTAGAGATTTTAGTTTGTTTGTTTTTAACTTCCATTGAAAAAGTGTGCAGCTTTGATGACAATATTGTGTATGTAAATGATTGCTTCAGACATTTGAAGTTTCCAGGGAAACACGCTTCATATTCCAGCACCTCACAGGCAAATGAAAATCTGTATCCAGTTAATCTGGGTAAGGACAGAGACCACAAAGCTGACTTAATTCAAAAGTGAAAATGAACAGCATCATCTGTCAGAGTGTTGCAAGTGGTATTTGTTTCTATAGAGCAGTAAAAGGCTGAAAAAAATGTGCTAACTTGTACAGTAGTGCTGGATATATAAGGAAAACAACAGGAGCAAGGAGAAGGCAGTTAAATTCTAATGGTACTGCATTTCTGAGCAGAACCAAAGTTTGTGTCGTCGTGACTGCAATTTACACCATCGTGAGTCTATCTCACCTTATTAGGTCTCAGGAGCACTAACAAGTTTAACAGTGCAAAAAACTCAGCCACTTTACCAGGCAGCTCCAAAGTACTTTCAGTATCATGATGCTTGTACAACCTTTAAAATCCAATGTAATATAAGCACACAATTCTTCCCTAGATGTTTGGTGAAATATGATATTGTATCAAATCATACTGAATCTGTTGTTTGATTCAATGAATCTGATACCTAATGTAGAGAATTAATTTTGTATTTTATATCTGGTTATAATATGTTTCTGGAGTGTCAGTCCCACTCCCCTCTACCTTTTGCTCAGATCCTCAGGAAGAAGCAATCTTTCTTCTTCTTTCCCATCACTTAAGAGCAACATACCATAATTATCCAAAGAGGTGGCTGTGCAAGTTGCTGTGAACCACCAGGTACAAGGATACTGCATTATCTTCCTTCAAAACCCATGTTAGAGCTCTTTTTTAGAAAAACTTGTCAACAGCTGTTGGCAGACTGAAATAATGGACTTGTAAGCTGTACATCTTTGTCTCTTTACTTCTTTTTCACATGAGTTCTGTCCACAGCCATCTCTTGCCTCTTGTCTTGTCTTTTGCAGAGATAGATTATATAAAGGTTGGAAATACCTATGGCAGAGGCCATTTTCTTATTCCATGATCAGAATAACACAACAGGGTGCTTTTCTACTGTGAGAGCTTCTAAAAATAATGATAACGCAATTAATATTGTTTATAGTTATTTAAAATTGTGAGAATAATAAATCAATAATTACAGTAGTAATCATAAACATGCTCATTATATTTATATTCTTTGTATTGTGCATTAGTGACTCAACACTTCAATACTCACTGTTTTCATAAATGAAAGTATATCTCTATTTCCTTCAAGGTGTGCCATTATAGATACAGATATGTTTAGATACATTTCCAAATTGGGTTCTAATCTGGCTCATCTTTTTTTTTGGTGACTGTATAAGATTCACTTGAGAATGTCAAATGGTTCATATTTATTTTTCTATGACGATTCCTCTCAGTTACCTGTCTTCATTTCCCTAACATGGACTAAATCTTCAGAGTGCTTACCATCAACAACTCCCATAGACTTAAGTGGAAGACACAGTGATACTGAGAAACAGAATTAACAGACATACCCCCAAAGATATACAGGCAAGCATCTTTTAAATGTGCCTAAACACACCTCTCATCAAGCTTTACTGACAGTGTGTTTAAGTATTTTCTGTATATAAATATGTACATCCTTATATATTTAGAAAGCTAAATGTTTTCACCATCAAGTCATTAGATGTAACACAATACAAATCTTCTTATCCTCAATCTTAAATAATTTAGTCACATTAACTAAATAACCACTTAGATCTTAACTGCAGTACTTGATCTTAAGTATTTATTTTCCAGGCTCGAGAACAAAGGTCAATCCTGTCTGGTGCCCAAAGCAGTAACTTCCTTGAATTATACATTGAAGCTAAAGTCACACTCTGAACTAAATTATAGATGTCTGAGGGAAACAAACTGCTATATTTCATATCAAGGGATGGTACTGAAAATTAAAGGGAGACACCTGATGCTCATATCTAATCTGGGAACAGCAAGTAATTCAAGTTTCTAAATGGAGCTAGTCAAAAAGTGACAGCACAAAGCAAAATTTCAAGACTGTATGTCTATGTGGTGCACATAAAAATGCCAATTTGTACAATTTTAGCTAAAATGCACCTGCAGTACTGGACAAATTTATTTTTAATGTGTTTGCAACCACAAACCCACATAGCCACAAGTGGAGATCCAAAAAATCTTAGAACCTGGTGAGGGCCATCTAAACTCAAATGTGTTTTTCCTTTGATAGAATGTCCCCATTATAGAATGCAGTTGATATAAGATGTGTTTTAGGGAAGAAGACTCTGTAACTAGTGTTTGTGTCCTGGTTTTCTCTTGGGATTTTTTTGGGGTGGGGTGGGGTGGGAGAATAAGATTCTGGACATATGTCACTACTTCGTATAACCTTTCATATTCAACCTTTTATTCATATAACCTTTTATATTCAAATTGAACTCAGACTCTGTAGTATAATTCTTTAGTTTTGTGCACATGCTCAGCATAGAGAAGGCTGCATACAGCATATATATTCTCTCTATTCCCAACCCTACTTTTTTCACAAAAGCTTTTTATCAAAAATATGTTATACTTCAACAATGAAATTATATCTACCTCACAGAAATCTCTTTATTTGACATATAAGCACTGTGCAGTGGACTGATTTTGAGTTAACTAATGGCCATTCACATAAATCTCATTAGAGAATGCTCCAAATCAGCCAACTTTTCCCTTGGTCAGCTGCAAACATTAAAAATGTTATGAAGCCAGGACTCCTAAACATGGAGAGGTAGCTCATCTAAAAATTTTCCTTGTTCTGGGATGAAATACTTGGATTGTTCTCATGGGATTTAAGTTGCTGTGTTGTAGGTTTTGCATTTTATGTTGTTTGTCACATCATCTGGGCAATGAACAGATGGAGGGAGTGTTGAATGGATTTACATCAACATATTCTACTGTAACTGTTATGGAAATGTTACGGGTGGCAAGTCAGTTTTCCATAGCCCCTTTGTGTCAGATTTGCCAGTAAGTAGGAGCTGTGGTATAACATAACTACTCTACAAATTATCCCCTGGACATACAGACAGTCCCCAACATATGGAACCTTGGTTCAGAAAGCACCATACTAGCTTTAAAAGCATCACAGAAACATGGCTTACAGAAGCAGTGAATCAAAGTATTGCAATTCCTGCAGTCTTCTAGATGCCAAAAAGACATATTAAAAATCTTTACCAGTTAAAGCAGTCCTTAGATCATGCTTGCCTGTACCATGGGCCCCAAATTCCATTTCCTAATAGATGAGTAGAAAGAGAGTTAAAAGAGGTCCGTCTCTGTCTGTCTTTCCCCCTTCCCTTCCTCTCTTCATAAATGACTTTAATAGGCTCAATAATTTGGCTATAACTGATCTGCAGTGATCTATAATTTATGATGTTGATATGTTTTAAGCTAATTAGCGTATATTTTAAATGAAAGGGAGACATTCTAAAGTATAATATTCAACATACGCTTGAAATTTAACCTGCAAACTCAGCCTTACGTGTGAATATCCTGGTTACACTGGGTGTAAGACAGATATATTTAAAATGTTTACTTTTAACTAATACTTTTAATCTCTTTAACTGATTTTTACCTGTGTTTTAGTGACATAACATCCTTTAGTAACATTACATCCTTTTGATAACAGTAGCCAGAAGCACTGTCGTGCTTAAAGCAATCTGAATTATTCTGTTCAAAACCTTAAATTATAACCTTACATTTCATAAAGATATTTATTTGACACTTGATTTTTATCAATGTCAAATGTCTATCATTTCCAACAATATTAGCTGAAGTTCTTCTTGGCTAGTATTTCTGAAATCTGTATATCTCAGTGTCTAAATTTCAGAGCCACAATATTGCAGGTAATTATTCTTAGAACTAGTAGCTAAGTTATTATAATGTGTAGTATACTTATCCTGGGTTTTTATGCTTAGCTTGTCACAGTCCGGTCAGAAAAATCTTATGGAATTGGCAAGTACCCATTTCTTGTAAGCAGAGACTAGTTGGTTGTTCACTTTTCATGTAAGTTTGAAAATATTTTTGTCTGCAAAATCTACTAGTATTGATCTTTTGGAACAGTTATGTTATATGTGTAAGGCTATAATCCTCCTGCATAAGGTAGCTGGTATGAGTTAAAATTATGTGCACATCAAAGGCCAAATGAACTAGCAAGTAAGCATACAGCAGCATGGGTTAGCCTTGGCTAACAACAAAACTCCCACCTGGCTGCTCGCTCACCCCCTTCCTCCTCAGCTGGGCAGCAGGGAGAAAACAGAACAGGAGCGAGACAGCTCGTGTGTCAGGGTAAAGCCCGGGAGATCACTTCCCAGATACCGTTGTGGGCAAAACAGACTCAGCATGGGGAAAATTAACTTCATTAGCAATGAAAATATAGATGTTTCATTCCTGCATCTCGTAGTCAGAAACAAAAAGACAAACATTAAAGCAACACCCTTCGTCTTCACTTTTCCATGCTCAGCTTGACTTGTTCACTCCAGACTCCTCCACAGACCCTCCTTTCTCCTTTCTGTGGCCTTTTCTGCCCTTTCTTAAGTACACTTTCAAGAGGTGTCACACGTGTGGCCAATGAGCTCAGCTGTGCCCCACTATGGGGCTGCTGCGGATGGCTGGGGATGGCTGTGTCCAGCACTGTCCTTCCCACAGAGGTCGCCTGCTACCTACACCTGGACACGGAAACCCAATACAGGTAGCAAAGCACATTGGTCTTGCTGGCGCATTGATCTAACTGCTGCATGTCAGTGCAAAAAGGTGATTTTGTCACTGATCAGTGTGTATTTGAGGACAGAGAAGAAGAAAAGTGCGCAGGCACAGCTGAGTATTTGGAGATTGATTTTTCAACCACTTTTCTAATTCTTTTGCAGGTAAAGGCTATGAATAAAGCTTTCATGGTCCAAGGTAAACACTTTTTTTTCTTTTTTTTTTCCTTTTAATCACATTTTAAAATGTAAAAATAGATTATGGACAGTCAGAGCAACTCTGCACTCTTGAACAGCCTATGTTGCCTCTTGAACCCTCAACCTGTAGGGCAGGCTACTGCTTTCTGAGCTGTAGGCGGTAGCAGTCCCAGGAACTGTTTTTCCAAGGGACAGGAGCTGGGAGGCCATGCACGGCAGGGGCCTCGCACTGGGGGCTCTCCCCCTTGTTCCCTCCTGCCCCTTTCCTCCCACCCCACAGTGAGAGGGAGCTCCCTGCAGGTCTGGTGGAGTCAGGGCTCCCAGGTCCTTGTGTGGGCTGCAGTGGAGGAGCTGGGGGAGACCAGCTCAGCTCTTCTCCTTACAGCTGTGCTTTCCAGGCAGCAATAACACATTTTTTTTTGTTTTAATTGGAATTTGCTAGTTGCTTTGGCACGCTGCCAAATTGAGCTTGCCAGCAGACACCCTTGGCTGGGACATCAGTATTTCTACTATTTTATAGCTCAGTCATCTGAAGTACAGTTACATGAATGAAATGAAAGCACATATCCACCCGAGAGCTTTAAACTTTGACAGTCTTCAAAGGCCAACTACTACCAATGATGTTGCTAGAGCTCAACAGACAACCTGCCAGGTATCAGAGGTGTGATTTACATGCACATTTACATATATTTGCAAAAAAAAGGT
The DNA here is from genome assembly GCA_013399115.1 of Anseranas semipalmata. Lineage (NCBI taxonomy): Eukaryota > Metazoa > Chordata > Aves > Anseriformes > Anseranatidae > Anseranas > Anseranas semipalmata. The sequence goes on from VXAA01007451.1 coordinate 240,459, forward strand.
GTGTCAGTGTGTATTTCTTCCATGATATGTATAGAATAAATGGTACGTGTGAGTAACACTTCAGAAACTTGAACATTGTGTCTCCCCCCAGACCTCTTTTTCTTTCCTTTCATCATTAGGAAATCTTCAAGCCACCCAGGAGATGGCCTGCTCTGGGGGCGTTGACGCCTAAAATAACGCCTAAAAAAGCTTTGGCTTGCACTGATAGGGAGATAGGTGGAAGCACACACATGCTATACAATTCTAGTCTGCATTTTTCATTGCAAGAATTTTTCATAAGGAAAAGTATACTCCATGTATCAACCATTTCTTCACAGCTCTTTGCAAGCACCTCTTCAACCACTGAATCAAATGTAAGCTACACATCTTTTCTCTAACAATCTACCATTTAGATTTCTGCATCTATTGACTCTGATTTCTGCTCTTCCAGTTAAAATTACCATTGTCAATTTTTTCAACATTTAAACAAGCATTCCTATGAACTTATGTGAAGATATTTATTTGCACTCCTCTAGGCCTCTTATAAATATAATTTTGCTGAAAACTTCACAGTTACAAGCTACAGTGAAACCACCACTTACACTCAACTCACAGTTTCTGGTATTGACTGATATTTTCCTTGACTCCACTGTTTGTCTGCATCTGTTTCCTGTTATCTCACCCTTAGATTTTAAATTCTTTGGCAAAGAGACCATCTTTTTGCAGTCTGTTTGCACAGTGTCTTGCACAATGGGATTCTGATCAAGGACTTCCAGGTGCTCCAACAATGAAAACAATTTTGAAAGTAAGTCTCAAAACGTCTTCTATTTTACAAAGACTCTTTACAAAATTATAATTGTTTAAATGTGGCCTATGATAAACCAGCCTTTGGCATTTGATCCAATTTCCTCTTTTTTTTTTTTTTTTTATATAGAATGTATTCTCCTTGCTATTGAGGCCTATTGTAGGGGCTGAACACAAGATAAATCAACAGACTAATGTGATAAAAGTACCTTTAGAATATCTTGCCTTTAAAATGTGTGTTCCATTTAAAAATCCAGATGGTCAAGCAAGAGAATGACAGAACCGTGATATTATAGATAAATGGATGGTAGTGTTGTGAAAGTTATACACTTTGAAATAGTAAATGTTACCAAACAAAATCAAGTAACTGTCAGCTGCTTGAAAGCAATGATCACTTTATTCCACGGAAGAACCCAATGCACGAAGACTTGTTGCAGAAGGATCTTTGTCTCCTCCAGGTGAAGGTAATGGCGGAGGTACTTTCCCTCTACACTAAAATCAAATCAACCTACCATGCTTTTTGGTCTTATCAATCCCTGAGTGCATTTTTTTGCCAGTTGAATGAAAACAGATGGCATAATTTCATAATTTCTCCCTTTTCAATTCATAGTAGGTCACTCTTTTTTTTTTTCTTTTTCTTTTTTAACACTGGTATTAGGCAACTTTGAATTTCTATATCTGTTATATCAGCTTACTTTGTTGTTCTGATATTATATTTGACAACTACCTTTGAAAACAAAACCGAAGTTACCTATTGCAATTACTTACCAGCCTTCCATGGCTGATAGTATGTGCACGCTTGTGCCTTTTTACACGTTCTAGCACATATCACTGACCAGCTATCACTGATGGAAAACATTTTTCTTAAAAATCTTACCATCTGACTTCTTAAACCTATGAGATGTGCAGCCTCAGAGAATATATTTGCTTTAATGAAGAACATTTACACATAACTCCTCCCAAGATAAGTTTCCTCCTAAGACAACAAGATCGTAGTGGTAGGTGGCAAAAAGTTAAATATTTTGCCAGATATAAGTCCTTTCCTGTTTTATATAAATTTCCTTCATTTTCATTAGCAAATTTTCAGCAGGGAGTTAATTTTTTTTTATGTAAAGAAAGGGTGAGCCTTAGTGTTCATCAAAGAATAAAGGTTACAACAATCTGAACATCTACAGTGTATGAGAATTTAATGCTAAAAGTAAAGGATATCTGAATTATTATAATATTATTATAACGTACTGACAGAATCAGAAATAGTAACACTTTTCTAGCTGACTGTCCAATTGGCAAAGCTTCTTCCACACAATCCAGAGATGGTTAATCTACTTCACTGAAGTTTACTTCAGTGTGTATAATTCCTGACAGCATGAGATTCACTGAAATGGCACAAGCTCTGTCTGAATGAGCTAATGGAGCTATTTGAGAAAATAGAAAGCCCTAAATACTGATTACACACAGTACTGAAGATGATATATTGTACTCTAGTTTTAGCATTGCTAGCTGTATAAAGCATTTTGCCCCTAAAGCTAAATAAGAGATACTGACTTCCATTTGCATCTATTCTCCCTCTTCTCCCCACACACACCATGTTTCTTGGATGGAAATGTTTCTCTGTATTCTTGGCCAGTGGCACTAGTTTTGCCATATGTACAATACTGTGTTCACTAAATAGCTAACAACAACAACAAAAAATTAATGTTTACTTCTCAAAAATGTAAACATATGAGTCAAAGTGAGGAAACATTCACTTCAGCTTATACACACATACTCAGATATCCATTTCATTTTCTCTCAGTCCATTTCTTGAATTGAGACAAATAACAGCACTAACAGATTATGTTTTGTAGGTCCCTAGAGCAAGAATTTTTGGTTGCTTTGTGATATCAGTAGCAATGGTAACTTCAGCTTTTGCCTTTACTGTACATGGGTATTTCCATTCATGATAGTTTTTTTCATTGTTCAGCTTTCCCCTCCAGAAACATGTTGATTCAGGCTAGTTCCTCCCTCGTAAACAGACAATTTTTTATTTTTCAGTTTTAAAAGCCATTCTAGTTTGATTATTTCAAAACAAATCAGGGTATTTCAGAAATAATGAATAGTTCCATGGAAGCTTAAAGAATTGCAGATATGGGTACAAGAATTACGTGATGCAAGAGTGTTATCTTTCATACATATATATAATGACTATTAATTTCCTCATTTGTTTGTATCAACTGTTTTCCTCAACTGTTGTATCATATTTAGGAGTTGGCACTGACGTCTATTCTATCTCACTATATTTTAAAGCAGTTTTCTTGTCTCTTTTTCTGCATCATGTCTTCAACTCCAAATGACATTTCCTTAGCCACCTTCCCTTAAGGGACTTAAAAATCTTCTGAGCTTTAATTGGGATCTGGAGTTTAAAATGAGTTCTCCACTCCTGCTCTTGTTGCTCTTGCTTGCCTGCTGACTTCTTTCACTTTTGCTGGGAAGCCAGCTGCTCTCAGTGCTTTTCCTTTTGTACTTTTTATTGTTGTCATCTCAAGTTAAAAATAAAATACCTGCACAAAACCGCAGGTTTCCCTCTGCTGCTTGGATGGGATTTCAGAGACTCTTTGCTGTTTCCTAAATTGTGAGGAGCTGCCATTCCACCCCTGAAGGTTTCTTTTCCTAATCAGAAAGGATAATTGTCTGCATAATTCATACTTTCCCTCTAGCCTTCTACTGATTCCTGTCTTATGCCTACAGCTACATATTTCTCATAACGTCATTTTTCCACACAGCTTCTTGCCTATCATATTCTCCTACCCCTTGTTGCCACCTTGTGTGGTTCACAATCTTATACTGCAATATTCTGCAGGTGGGCTAATGACACCGTTTTCTTCCTGTTCCTTCCTCCCCTGGTGCAGTCATGTTCTCAGGCTATCCAGCTCTTCCTCTGCTCTTCCCAGGCACCTCAAAGTCTCATGGCCTTCACAATGGAAGCCGTCTCACTCTATAGATGATATAGAAAGATAGGCATCTCTGGTGGAGTTTCATATTTCCTAAAACAAGTGCCCTACACTGTTGGAATAAATAGCCCTTTGGTGATGCTTATTTCTATTCACCCTCTCCAGAGCTCTCTATTAATTTTATTTTTTGGTGTATTTACATAGGTGAAGTTAGAAATTATGTGTGCATCAAAAGAAGATAGATTTGTCATGTATGTTTTTTCTGTTACTGTGTGTATTCATTCATTAAATGTCTGTTTTAGACAGAACAACTTGGGTGAGATAAATCTGATTCATAGATGTTAAGAAATGATCATTTCCAAAGAGAGTGAAAAAAGTAGTCACTTTAGTAAATTTAGTAAGGCGCTGAGTTTTCATGTAAAATCCATGAATTTCATCTCACACATAAGTTGGTATTTTGCCTAAAGTTTTGAATAGAAGAAAGGAAAGTTAGTAGGAGAAAAGAACAGAAATTAAATGCAGTCTTAGAATAAACTTCTCAAATATGAAATCACTAGAGCTCTCAACACTGAAGCTCTAACAAAGAAGAAATCCAACAGAGCTGAGAAGTTTCCCCTGCACTGTTAGAATGGTTCAGGTTAAAAAAAAAAAAAACACTCTCGTTTTTACATATACAAAATTTGACAGCAATTACTAAATTAACTTTGCATTAGTAATGAAAGAAATATTTGTATTTCTATCCATACAGACAGTGTTTGTATCTAAAAGCTAAGAGTAATTCTGAGGTCTTTGTCAAAGGTCAAGAAAGTCAAGGTCCCCAGTTTGTTCATCTAGAGATCCTCAGCTGTTTTCTCCAGACAGCATCTTGTCTCCAAGTCTTTCCAGTGTTGCTGCAGACCAAGAAAATTAATGTTTTTTTTTTTAAAAAAAAAAAGGAAAATAAAAAAGAGAAAACAGATAAGAAATATGACTTACTTTATAACTCCAGTACTCTTGCTCATGGGCCAATAGAGGTCAAGAACCACAGTGCCACAGTATGTACAATCATAATGAGAAATACCTCCTCGAGTAATAACAGTTTCAGTATGTTACATCTACAGACCTTTGGTATGCACTTGTTATGCCATACGCCTGGTTTCACAATGCGTAACAATAGTCTTTTTTTTTTTTTTTTTGAAGGAGAGATTAAATAATTTTGCTTTTATACTGATTAGTCAGGGAATGCCAGAAAACTCAGTAACATTTCTTTTCTGATCTTTATTTTTTCTCTTTATTGTTAACTCTACAGATTAGGGGATTTTTGTTTAATTTACTCAAAATTCATTAAATTATTCGCCTTTGTTGAATTTTAAGAATGATGTGATCTTTTATGGCTTTATAGGATAGAGACACCTCCACTATGGGCATTCATTTGCAGTATCAACTTTATCTGTATCTGTACATGATGAAACTTCAGCAGTAAAATCTGTTGCTGTTTCTTTTATCCTAAAGGCAGAAGCCTCAGGGTGCCATTGAAGTTTAACTGAGTTTAAGAGAGGAAAAGCAACAGAGATTTGTTGTCTTCACCCAGCCTAGCTGTAAGGCAGTATCTTTTCTCATGTATTCAAGAAGAATATACCATGGTTCTCCATATCAGTTTAATCCTTCATAGACACCAAAAATAATACTATACCACTATTTACGTCTTTCACCCAAACTATTAACTGCATTCTCTCCAGGCAGTGCTGTAAGAAGACAAATTTCCCCTTTATATGCTGAGCACTGGGAGTCATTATAGCTTGCGTAAAAGTCCACCTAAAATAGGTGGTTGGGTCTGTGCAGAGGAAAGAACAGGATAATGTCAGCCAGGGGAGGATTCAGTCACCTTTTACTCTGCATGCAGTCATGATAAATCCTATGCCTGCTTTCAGAAGACATAACCCAGGTTCCAGAAGACATAATCCGGCTTCCTTTTCACCTCTCAGAGGTGCATAAGATTTGTTCTCTGCAGTCTTGTTTTTTTAAAAGTAACAAGAACTGTTGCTTGTCCCATACAGGCAGCATTCAAAACTAGTAACAAGCCAAATGCTTTCTCCCAGACTGAGTCTGAACTTTCTGTGCACTTTAACTCTTCCTTTTGTTATGTCAGTGCACAGTCAAATAAAGTTATTAGGCTCCTCACTGCTTTGCTTTGCCTCTAGACTCCCACAATCCCTTCTCTGCCTCCTCTCAAGCTCTTTCAACCACACATTCATGGAACCCCACTCTCCTGTTGCTGTACTGGATGTTTGGAGTACCTGCTTACCTTCAGGTGAAAATCTGAGAGGCAGTGATGAGCTGTGGTGTGAGAAATAGGTAAGCAGCCAGTGAGTCTACATTGCTCACCACTAAATTTCAAAATAGTTTATTTTAGTTTTGACTGCCTTAATTTTTTCATCTCTTTTTCCTCTCATCTTTATAATACGTAATAAAAGCCCTCATTCTTTTACGAAAGGCTGCTTTCTCCTTTGAGACCCAGGGAAATAATATATTTTCTTAAAAGGTAATTTGCTTGGGAGATTTACTTTGTGTGATTCAGTGCATTCTTGCAGACAGCTATGAATTTATGCAAAGCAACATTTTCCATCAAACCAGAATTAAGCATCAAGCATATTATTTCAGTTTTAGAACAAATATTTAAAGCAATAGCAAAGCCAATGGGATCAGCTGTCATACTCAATAGCATCAAATCTTTTATTTGTTGAGACATTTTCTTTCCTCTATTCCCTTTTCTAATCTTTAGGAGATTCTTAAGACTAATCTAACCACTAGCAGGAGAACAAAACCAGTGGCTTCTCTGTCAGTCAAATGGACACAAACATTTCGCAGTGCAGACCATGCAACTTCCTTACCTGCATATCTTATCACAGCATTTCCTGAGCAGTCTATCTGCCCTATCATCTGTTTATGGGACCTGAAGGATTGACAGACCAACACTTCTGAAGTTTTTCTCAGTATATAAGGTGATTGCAGGCATTAATCACAAAATAAACACCTTAGTCACTTTCCTCCCTGCAGCTAAAGCAGGCCGGAATTGGCAGAGAGAAAGAATAAGAAAAATCAGGAAAAACAAGATTGCTGGGGTCTAATTCAACCATCCCTGAAGATAAAGGAAGACTTTTCACTGATATTAAAGGAGATGGATCAGCTGCTGAGGTCATACAGGCCATGGACAATATTTGAAGTTTTCCACAGAACAGCTCATAGTGTTTTTGAATTCAAACTCAGCCGAGCTGTGAACAAAAGATGAAGTGACGGGGAAAGCAGATGAATTATTTTCCTGGTATCTATAGACCAGTGCCAGGAGTCTAGGTAACTGGCTAGAGAAACTGGAAATTCTTACTGCTGAGGAGAAATAGGACATAATTGATATTGTAAATGCATTTGTGTGACTGGAATTTTAAAACAATTAGATAAAACATGTTTACAAGAAAAAAATGGTAAAAGAAGTGAGGGTGGCACTCTACTTTAGAGAGATGATTATCAGTGTTAAAGCTATTGTCTAGAAAGACAAATTGTATTGTTGGTGACTTTAGTTTTAAAGACCTGTGCTGGAGGTTGTGTATAGTCTGTAGTAAAACATCATTAAAGTTTCTAAAAATGATAGATGGTAATTATCTAACACAAAAGGTATTGAACCTAACATAAGGTAATTCTATTTTGAGCCTCATTACCTTGAATAAAGATGAACAGATCAGTGGATCTAATTACATTCATTATGGGAAAACAGAGGGCAGTAATGTATATATACTAGGTACTTCAAAGGAGTGAATTTTAAAAACCTGGAGAAAATTATGAGAGATAATTGGTTAGAAAGAATAAATACAGACAGCAAATTATGAAAGTAATTTGAAAGTTGTTTAACAAGAATTTATGAGATGTCCAGAAGTCACATCTCACAATTAAGAAATAGTACGCCTATATGTTAAAACCCCTCCTACTTCAGTTGTGAAGTGAATAGATCAATTAAAATTTAAAATATATACATATATAACAAAAGGGAGAAAAGGAGGGTGAGAGTAATCATTGTAAATTATAAATTATGAAGTCTGGTAAAGCAGTACAGGAACCCAAAGGCACTAGGAAAAAATGCATCCCCCAGGGTTTGGACAATAAATACAATTTTTAGGAATTAAAAAATATGATAGGTTTACTAAGAAAATTTGATACAAAAATACAAATAGTGTTATGAATTAAGTATGAATGGAAGCATGTGAATCTTTATGTGACTGGGTGTGTTTGTGTAAAAGCACCAGAAGAAAGAGCAGAACTTTGTTCTGGTGTAGGTACGTGTTAACTGCTACAGAGCATAATATACATGATTTCAACCAAATGAAGAGGTAGAAAAACTGACCTACAGATAAGCGTTAAGGGAATGAAGAAGAAGACAGTGTGTATAAAACATGCAGATAAAGAAAGGCATATTACTTTAAAATTTGGGAATTCTGCCTAATATTTTTGAGGGGTGAGACAAAAGAATGAGGTGAAGGATCCAAACCAGCATCCACTCCAAATGAGTGTAGAAAGCAAATCTAAAATCTGTCACCGCCAGTCAAGATGAACCCGAGAGACACATTGAGGCCTCGACTGTGGCATCCTTTGACCTCCTTGTTGCCCACAAGTGATCCTGGCCAGGCCACTGGGACACACACACCAGTGCTGATGGGTATGTGAATGTGAGAGTGGGTTAAATCAGCTTAGAGATTTGGTAATATCAGATCACCTTCCTCTTTCCTAAGATCTCACACTAAATTTTGCTACACTCATTTCCCACATTAGCTGTAGAGGGAGGGCCTAAAAGTGCTCATAACTCTAAAAAAAAAAAAAAAAAAAAGCAACTGTTCGTAGTCTCCATTTGGAGGGAATCAGGAAGATGTACTCGTAGCACAGGATAATAGTGGGCCATTTTGCAGATTTTCAGGATGGGCATCATGCTATTCTGCATAAGACATTTAGAAGTTAACTCTCAGAGTTTCTAAGCTATTTGTCCATGCTCCATTCATTGCCCAGCAAGAGAAACAGGCATCTCTGACAGGAAATTAATTTCAGCTTTGCTAACCATCTGTCTTAATATAGGTGAGTTATAAGTTGAGGTGTCTATTTTTTCTATGGTTTATAAAGGAAGCTTTGATGACTAGCTTAGACAATTAACTATCAGATAACCACATTTAGTATTTAAAATAGATGTTAAAATGTTATCTCATTAATATTTTGAAAGCAGAATGCCCAGCAAGTTTGCATTTGGGAGACTTAGCTAAAGATGTGTCTGGTCTGATAGTATTCTACTGCTATTACATTTGGAATTTTCAGAAGACAATGGATATCATAATGCTATTTAAAAAGACAGTTAAATCTTAATTAGTCAAACCTATCAACAATTCTGAGCAAAATAATGTAATTGGTAATGCAGATTTTAATTGATACAGAATAAAAAGCTAGGAATATAATTAGTGTCAGTCATGGTTTTGAAGAAAGAGTCCTTACAGTCCTTATTAAGTACACTTCATATAATTTTTGTTGTAACATAGGCAGTGAAATATAAAAAATATATTTAGACTTTCAAAAGGAATTTTGACACATTAGTACACAACATTCTGATTTAACAATTAGTGCAGCAATAAAATACATCTTAAATAGATTAACAACTGCCTAAGTGACAGATCCCAAAAAAGTAACTGTCAGTGTAGATTTATTGCCAACGCAAGGAGTTGAACACTGGCACAGGTTGCCCAGAGAGATTGTGGAGTCTCCCACCTTGGAGATCTTCAAAAGCTGCCTGGACATGGTGCTGGGCAACCTGCTCTAGGTGCCCCTGCTTCAGCAGGAGGTTGAAACAGATGACCTCCAGAGGTTCCTTCCAACCTCAACCATTCTCCAATTCTTTGGTTCTGCATGAGTTTCTGGTAAGATTAGAAGGTTATCTAGTAGAATCTAATTGGTATCTGGTCCAGTATTATTCAATGTAGTCAATGGTGATCTGGAAGTAAATACAAAATCACCATTGATCACAGTGGTGGCTGAGACAGGAAAAAGACCATGGACATCTACAAGCAAGTAGCTCTATTATCATGGCATGAGATTAAGGGATTTGCCATATTTTTGAATTTAGAGCTAATAAAGTTTTATCTTCATATAAATACCACAGCAACATAGGCTTGCATCAGTTCTGGAAAAATAATTTATTTTGAATGAAAACAAATGCTTCCTGAGATTATCTCTCTGCTCTTCCAAGAAGATCCATGAAGGAGGATTTCCTGTGTAGTTTCTGTGCCTAACCCAGATTCATGCAGGGAATCAGATACATAGTTGGGAACATAGTTAGGCTTAAATGAACTGTTCCAGTGGAGTAACTGCAGATGGTGAGAAAGGCAATCAAGCTAATTCAGCAGTCTGGCATATTAGCATGTGTTCTGCATATAGCAGAGCCGTACTAACTGAATTATTTTCAGTTAAATTTGTCTTCATTTCTTAATTTATTTTTCCATCTGATTAAGTCTTAAGGTGAAATCTTTTTCTCTCTCTTTTTATGTAGCAACACTTTTTACTCCATTTTATTCAATTGTCTCTTGGCATGTCTCAACTCTGACCATGATTCAGTCTTCATTACTTTTTAATTACCTTTCAATCCACTTTGTTTTTAGAAGTGTCATATTTCAGTCCAGAACACCCTATGAAATGAAGCTTTTGCTTGGGATTAAAAAGACTTAAAACTGAACATTAAGAAATTTTGGTATTTTCTCAGGGTGCTTAACTGTGCTTATTTATACATTTTTCTAAACACATTTTATTCCTTGTGAAGGTGCTTGCCCTGAGATGACATAGTGTCAAAAAGTGGTATGATAGTAAAGGGCCCACCTTTTGCATTCTATGCAAATCCAGATATCTGGGATTTCTAAACAAGCAGCCAGTCTTCGTGGGAAACACTACTAAGTAGTTCAAATATTGCAGTCAAGCCATCAACAAATACAGAAATGTTTTAATGTGCAGATGTAATTTGGAAATCCTGACGTGTTTGTTTTGTATTGTTGGTGGACCAATAATTTCTGGTGCTTCCTCTTGGGTATATTCTGACAAAGCTAAGAGCTTCTAGCTGTGGCTGACCTTTCCTTTCATGCCCTTTCCACTCTTGTCCTTGCTGTTTCTTTGAAGACTGATCACCAGTTCATCCCCCCAGTCCTTTCTTCTTTCTAGAACAAGATACCTATGGATAAGTCTACTCCAGATGTTTGAGGAGGACCTCCACCCAGGCACATGTGTTCACTAACTGGCAGTGCACACCAGTACCCACTCCACTTCCAGTTTAGGGTAAAAATACCCAAGCCTTGTAAATGTCTTAGGAGACAAGGGCCACAGAAGGCTCAGCCCACTGGGCAAGCTTGGAATCCCTCCCTGCTGGCAAATAACACAACCACTGAAGCTGACCCGTGACAGAGGATTGCTTCAAAAACTCCTTCTCCACTCTACCCAACTATGTGAGCACTTTTTCTCTGTGTTATTCTATTTAAAGAATAGGTCACCTTAAAAGAGCATATTTAGAGCTAATCTATTTGGCTTTGCACTAGAATGGTTGAAAATAAAACCACTCAGGCAGGCACACTTCCCAGACAAAACACTAAAACTAAGATCTGGGAGGCAATTTAAGAAACTGTTCCTTTTGCTGCTCATTTTTAATTGATGCCTCACAGCTCAGGCTATCTGTGCCATAATTTGGACACAAGAAGACAGGATCAGAAGACTCAGTAAGAGCAAGTGCTGGGGACAGGTTGGACCAAACATGGACTGGCAGATGGTGTGGGAATTACCTGTGTCCCTATTCCAGTGGCAGAGAATCAGTGCAATGCTGACATGCTCTGTCCACATTCTCGGCACAATCACTCCTCATGAGAGGTGCAGAAAAGCCACCTTCAGCAACACTACACCATGAAAGAATTTCTCTATGGAGGAGGAATTTCCCACAGGTAAGTCACTTCAAGCAATGCTCTAAGGTTGCCAAACACCTTTAAACCAGAGAACACAGCTAGGTGCCTGTGCTGTTTTATTACAGTGACAGTAAAATAATTGCTTATTAAAGGTATCTTTTTCTTTGAAACTATTTAAACTTGGTGACGTGCAGGAAATGGTCCTAGCAGAAAGTATTGCTTTTGGAAGGGTAAGAACAAAAGATCAAATCCAAAATGGGTTTTGAAGTCTGAAAAAGAGTCTTTCATTCTTTCATGGCCATCACTAGCATTTTCTGGCTATTTTGTAGAAACTTGACAATGTGCTGATACAAGAAGCCTTACTTTTTTTTTTTTTTTTTTTTTTTTTTTATAATGGAAAAACCATTACTGGCAAGACAGGGTGAGTAATGTCATTTCACCTCATACATACTTAGCACATTGGCATATTTGGAGTTCTCCCATTTCTCTCTACTAACTATGCTCTGCATCCAAAAAGCAGCAAAACCAGTTATGTCCACAATGTTTGCTTTCCATTATTAACTGAAAGCTGAAGGACACAGAAATGACAAGTCCCTTATACAAATCTCAACAGCTATTGTTTGCAAATTCTGGGAAAAAGATGTTGAAGACTTCACCTGGAAGGAAAACTTACAGTTTCTGTAGAAAGGTTCAGTTTAAAAATTCTAAGCTCATTGTATGTGGTTTGAAATTGGCAATCACTGATACATAATTTTAAGAAAGTATATATATAGCACAAAAATTGATTTGTTTAATAAGGTCAGAATTCAAAAGGTTAAAAAAAAAACAACCTATTTCATCCTGTGGTATGAGATAAAAATTATTTGATATAAACAAACAGCAAAGAGATGTTAAGAGGTTAGAGTTATGTTATACTCTGATTAAACTAACAATTAAGCAAGGAAAAGCAGACACCTGTGGGGAGGACTGTAAATGGCTGTCAAATGTGATAATGTCTCTGAAAGACATGCTTTGGTTTAGGTTGAGGCTAGACATATAAACGTTAATGGACTAAATTCAGCAGGGGAAAAGCCTTTGTGTGGGTAAGGCCTGTGCTGACACTCACCTGCAGTTTAATTATACAGTCACCCTTCAGGTCAGCAGATACCGTCTGAACTCCCAAATGCAGGTGAAGGGGCAAAATAAAGATACTGTGAGTATGGAACAAATGAGATAAGCTCGGTACAAATTGCAAGAAACTGAGAAAACATCATTGTTCTTATGTTAATATGGAAGATGACTGTGGCTTTTATCTTCCTGACTTTGTCACAGACTTGGTTTATTTATGATGCTTTTAAACTCAATCTGTTATGTAAATTTTCTCCAAGGATTATTTTCATAGGAAAGAAAACACATTGTGTACTTTAGGCAACTATCTAACTTGCCAGTCAGTGAAAGCCATGATTAAAAATGGCATGATAGCAAAAGCAACTGTTATGCATGTAATACCTGCAGTCCTGATACAGACAGATATCTAGTCTTTTTAAGAAAGTAGATTATTAGCTGGCAGAAATAGTACAATTTTGAATACTTCAGTGAAGTTCATATGCAAAAGAGATGTTAATTGCAAGCTGATTGGGTCATGAGGCCTGTATTAGAATGGAGCCAAGCTGTTGTACGGGGTGGGGAGACTGAGGTGATTGAAGTACCACGTGCTAGGTAGCTGAACATCCCAGCTCCTAAATGAAATGGCACCTGTAACTTGTACAAAAACATTCCTGTAAATGAAGTCTTAAAAACAATCAAAAAAGATATCTAGTCAATAACTGTATTGTTATATCAGTAATAACTGAAGTACCTCTGTTACAGCACAAAGGTGTAGGCCTTTTAATCGAGATGTACTGATGTGCATCCAGCTCTAATTTAGGTGAATGCTGAAGATATCTGTATCTAGAGCGAAGCCTGGTGAGATTGACGATGCTGCTCGTTCATATAATGGACGTTATTTGACTTAGAGAAAAGATAATGCTCTAATTCAAGGGCCTCTGATCCTTCTTCTCTGGTTGATGATTCAGGCCCACAGTGGGCCTGAAAAGGACTGCTATCTCCATGGCTGGAAGAAAAGGAGAATACTTTATACATGTTGATGATTATTCAGTGTTTGAAAAATTGCCCCTCTTTAGAGCCCTCCATATAGGATCAGGCCTGGGAGTACTTGTGGATTGAGGTACAAACCCTGTGAAGTTGAGCCGGGTACCCACCTTCTTGACAAATTGCAACAGAACTGGGCTCCTAGGCTGCCTTCACAGAGGGTAACACGCTGGCTACAGAGCCTGAGTGAGCTAACAGAAAACACCAAAGACAGAAGCATGCCTGAAACACTTGTCTTCACGTGGTTTCATGTCCAGGATTGTGGCTGAAAAAATCAGAAATTAAGATTTAGACCATTAAACTCACTTCTTCCACCTTGGCTCCTGAAAGCCATCAGCAGCACTACTCATTGCTATAAGAAGTATTGAAATAAAAATTTCTGTAGAGTTAGTTAACTATATTTTGTTTCCTCCCTACCTTTCTCCAGTCATCAAGAACAAAAAAAAACCTCCTGACCAGTCTAACTAATATGCATTGCTTAGTTTCAGCTTTGAAATGTAAAAAGAGAAGTGCCACAGAAGCTTCTTTCCTAAACTGGATCTTTTTATGAATAATTATAGTTCAAGGGTTTTGTTGATTTTGTGCTGTTAGAAATTAAACCACATAAAAGTGCAATTTGTCCTTAAATATAGAGAAAGAAGAGGGGAAAAAAGACAAAGAAATACACACATTGTTCTGTGAAATTAAAATGGCACAATTTTTACTGGATAAAAAATATATAATTCTGTTCCTTTCAGAAACAGTTTAGAGAAAAGAATGTCTGTATGTTTCACACATATTTTTAAACACCTAAATAAGTTTGCACATTCTAGAATCTCAGCTTTGAGAAGAATTGCTTTTGTAGTGGACTTAACAAGAGCAAAGGCTGCATGAGGCATGCAGAAGCCACAGAGGAAACACAAGCAAACTCTCATGTTACTCTAATGCCCTTTTCTCTCCAGAGGTGTGTTAACAATTTTTACACTGAAGAGAATTGTCATTACTGGATCTATCTACAGTGCTATTTTTAATTTAAATGAAAGTTATGGAGATGATGATGATACAGCTGCTTAATTTTACTGTTATTGAACCTGTTTCATTAATATGCATGTTGACTGAGCAAATGCCTCTGAACCTTCTAAATTGTGCTTCTAATCACATCAGCGTTAAATATTAACTAAGGACCTGACTCTATCATTCACCCACATTCTCTATTTCCTAGCTTATCATTACATGTGTGTCAATAGGAACAGTTATTTTTGCTAATAATTTCGTTTATCATAAATAAACACATTTCTCATGATTGTTGCTTACTTAGCTGAATGTAGCAGTACTTCCACCATGCAGTTCAGTGAAACCAATGCTCAATAGAGGGCAGGTTTGGGAGTGTGGCTTCCAGTAAACATTTTGTGCTATGTTTTCTTTCTCTTTTTCCTCTTCAGGGAATTTTTGTTTTAGGATTGCCGTATGCTCTTCTCCACAGTGGATACAGTGGCCTGTTTCTTATTGTCGTGGCTGCAGCATTATGCTGTTATACAGGCAAAATTCTAATCATTTGCCTGTACGAAGAAAATGAAGATGGGCAGCTCATAAGAGTGAGAGACACGTATGAAGATATTGCGAATGCCTGCTGCAAAAACCTGTCTCCCAGACTAGGTGGTATAGTTGTCAATGTGACCCAAGTGATGGAACTGATCATGACATGTATTTTGTATCTGGTTGTTAGTGGGAACTTGCTGTCACATAGTTTTCCATATGTACCAGTGACTGAGAAAACTTGGTCTGTATTTGCATTTATTACACTGCTGCCTTGTGTATTTATCAAGACTCTCAAAATTGTTTCCAAACTCAGCCAGCTTTGCTCCTTGGTTCATTTCATTATCATCCTTTTAGTGGTGACTTACTGTCTCACACAAATACATCAGTGGTCCTGGGCAAAATTCAAACTCTCCATTGAGTTTGAGGACTTCTTGGTCTCCATAGGGGTGATCATTTTCAGTTACACTTCACAAATATTTCTTCCCACACTTGAAGGTAACATGAAAAACCCAGGGGAATTTAGGTGTATGCTGAATTGGACTCATCTTTTTGCTTGTGTCTTGAAAACAACCTTTGCCCTGACTGCATTCTTAACCTGGGGTGAGGAGACAAAGGAAGTTATTACTGACAACCTGCCATCATTTCTTCAAACCCTAGTGAATTTGTGTCTCTTAACCAAGGCTCTTCTTTCTTACCCTTTGCCCTTTTTTGCAGCCACAGAAATTGTGTATGCTTGTATTTCTAGAGACAACTATTCCAATTACAGTTCTCCACTGCTTGCTCTGGGTGTAAGAGGCTCATTTCTCCTGTTAACTCTGCTGATGGCCATGTTCATACCACATTTTGCTCTGCTAATGGGTTTAACGGGCAGTGTAACAGGTGCTGCTATGACTTTTCTTCTTCCTTCTCTCTTCCATTTAAAACTTAATTGGAAAAAACTATCCTTCTTTGAGAAATGTGCAGATATCTCTGTTTTTATTTTGGGTTTCCTTTGCAGCCTTGCAGGCATAGTTTGCTCAATAAAAGGGCTACTTAAAGTATTTGGAGGAAAGTAAAAAGATTTTCAGAAGTCCAAATAAGGCCCTAATCTTATAAACCCTTTTGCCCTGTCAGTCAGTATATAAGAGATTGTATCACTAAGTAAAATTAAGCATATCCTTAACTGTTTGCAGGATCAAGGCTTTAATTTGTAAAAGTACGTGGCTCTAACCAAACTGAAAAATAATCTTTGTAGCCAAAATGTACAAAATGACGCACATTTAAAATGTTGAGAGCAAGGAAGTTGTTTGAGATGATACAGCATTAAAATAACGTTAAAATAATCCTATATATTTTGGTTAATACATGACGTGCACATCCTAAAAAGGTTACTGCAAGGGATTCCACCAACTTCACCAGAATGTCTCACAGAGTTAGACAGTGCTCAATCTCAAAGCTATCAAATCTAGCTTACAGGATATGATAGAGTTTGAGAGAGCTGTCATTGCCAACTGATAAAATATGATTTCACAGCATTGGCAGAATGTAATTCAACATGTGAACAGAACAAATCAGTGAATTCCATATTTGATGTGAGACAAGCTCTACTACTTGTTTTTCAAGTGAGTAGGCAAAAAGAGAACTCAGTTTATAACAGCTTTGAAAGCCTGCTTTTATCATGAGTTCAGATGGGAATTGTCAGAGTAAAAGGGGCATTCTAACAACTCACAGCCATGGAAAAGGGAATTTGCTCCAAAAGAAGCTATAGCTGTTGACTGCAGCTTTTCTGCAAGTCTAATTCCTAAGATTCATGCCCCTGCAATGCAGTTACTCTATTGGTTGGGTTACAAAAAGTCTCACTGGTAGCAGGAAGAAGTTAATATGCAGTTCATTTTCCGTCTTAGGCAGGAAATTTCTTTGGTCTTTTTATTTTATCTGATGATATTAAAAGCTCAATGAAGTAAATCAAGTTCGATAAACAGACACTCAGTTAACTTCCTGTACAACTTGCTGGATCTTTAGCTTTAAAAGATATTGGCTTAATAAAAAGATCAACATCACAATGTTTCACTTCAGGGATAAAACATTATGACAAGGAGCAATCTAATCAGAGTACTTTAATGAATACATATCATCTTATTGTACTAAATCTGTGTTATGTTAGGTAATTAAAGTAATGGTTTGAAGAAGAAAGTTTGTGTTTTCATTACGAAAAATTTCACACAACCTTCTACTATGTTATATGAAAAAAAATTGCATGTCAACATAAGACTGGATCACAGAGTAAAAAGCCTACTAGTGACTGCTTAACTGAACTATTTTTCTATGTAGTATCTTAGCATGAATACTTCTGTCCTGCATGAGCAACAGTGACCTCTCAAGGCTAATTTGCTGAATGATAAATAACATGCAATTAAATTCAAGAGAGTTCTGATAAGCCTTGTATGTCACCCTGTTCCTTTCTTTGTCTCCTAATGTACACTTATCATGTGTGAAATAGTGATGAAATCATTATTAAAACAAATGCATTGTATAATTACAAAAGTATTAAGAGGAAGTATTAAGAATGCTGTAACTAGTATTAAGAATGCTGTAACTAGTATTTTAGAACTCGTATTATTTCTTTGGTACAATGGGTCAAATCCTTCACTTATCTTAAATCCACAACAGTTTAATCTATTGATACTGAGATTTGTACTGGAACAAATAGGAAGCATGTATTTTTTAAGAAGTCTTTTTTTTTTATGTAAAATGTCAAAGATATGGTACTCAGTGAAGTAGCTGAAAGCTTGTTATTACCCCTATGACACAGTCAGAAAGATATTATTACTTGGATGATGTCAATGAAAGGTTGTCATTACTTTTTGAGTGGAGAAGTTTCACAGATAAACAAATATGCAGGAACAGTGTTTGTTGTAGTTATCCCATACAATTCTCTGAGGACAGAGATAGTCCAAAGAGTTTTATAAGAATTCTTTCAGCTAGCTTACTTAACAACTCTCCACAAATGATTCACCATTTTTTTTCCCATCTCCTACTCTTATTTAATTTGTTTTGTCTTTGACTCTTTAGAAATTCTTGGAATTGTTACTGAGGAAAGCTTGGAAATGGGATAAGCAGTTTATTTGTATGGCAATTTTAGGAATTCCCTGGCTTAACAGTACAATTTAAAGCTGGCTTTAGTTTTCTTCTCTCAGCCTTTTTAGGAAGCCAATGCCTATTCCTTTCAAGTCAAAGATGGTCATTTCCCCCACAGTGTTGTTCTCTCACTTATGTATGCTTTTTCCTACAAGGGGAGATGATTCATGTGTTGGAGGAAGAGTACTATTATTGCCCTTTTTTAATCATTTAATCCGTTAACATCAGGGAACTGCAGGGACTGTTACTAATCTCTTATTTGGCCACTCCTGGATCATTCATCGTAATATTTTATGGTGCTTTATCAAGTAAATATAACTGTAAATGCACAAAATTGAAATGAGTGTCATCCAAGTGGAAGGCCTTGAGAAGTCACTTAGCTGAGACCACTAGAATAAGAGAGAAAGTGTAGTTCAAGATTACCTTTTTGTGACTAGCGCTGGGCACTTTTAAGTGTGCTATTGTTGTGGGACACAAAAGCTGTATGAGCTTCCCATTAAAGTCATGGCCAGACATCTTCAGGAGAAACTGTCTTCTGGGGTCAACAAGATTAAATGAACCTTCCAACTCAGAAAGGCAAAGGTACACTTACAGCTCAAGCCTGAATATGGTACTCAGCACGTGGTAAAGACAAAAATAAGTATGCATCATATAAGGCTGACTCACTGAAATTCTTTTCCTAAAACACACAGTTGCATACTCTTAGTTATAGACTTATTTCTGAGTACTTTCCAAAGGCAAAATTCTATTAAAAAATGTACATAAAGTATTTCATAGAATCATAGAATCACAGAATGGTTTGGGTTGGAAGGGACCTTAAAGACCACCTAATTCCAATCCCCCTGCCAGGGGCAGGGACACTTTCCGCTAGACCAGGTTGCTCAAAGCCCCATCCAGCCTGGCCTTAAACACTTCCAGGGATGGGGCATCCACAACTTCTCTGGGCAACCTGTTCCAGTGCCTCACCGCCCTCTGAGTAAAGAATTTCTTCCTTATATCTAATCTAAATCTACCCTCTTTTAGTTTAAGCCATTGCTCCTTGTCCTATGACTACACTCCCTGATAAAGAGTCCCTCTCCAGCTTAACTTAAATTTGCAACTGTCTATATTAGACATTAAATTCCATCTATAGAATATGTTTAGACAATCTAGGAAAGATGGAATTATTATGAATTACAAACCAGAAGGCACTGTATTTATCTGTATAATGACTGTTGGATGTTTTTGTCACTAAATTTATACTACCAATCATTAGAACCACTGAAGCTAGAAAAGTAAAAGACTGACTAAACATTATTAATCTATTATTTGGTCTCTCGTGGAATATTCATTGAAATATTTTATTGTGTTTTATCAAAATTAATTCTGAAAGCAAAAGCACAACAGTAGTGAATGTGAAAAAAAAAAAAAAGCTAAGGAACAAATTATATGCTGAAATAAACCATTTTCAAACAGTCTTGCTTCATTTGTTGCGCCAGCAAAGGTATGAGTAAAGGATCCTGTTTCCTTTCAGCAAGAATGTTACAAGCATTGCTCGGAATGCTTCCCCCATTTTATAGGAATTGCAGTGACAACACCAGATCCTGGATTCCTAGTTCTGGCAGCAGTTATGCAGATTCAAGTCAATCAGATTACTCTAAAATTAAATTGTAGGATTGACTAACATATCTCCTGCAGGTAAGCTGAGGAACTTCAAGTATTTATTTAAGAAAGCTTGCAAAAGTTTAAATCTGAAGTTAGGGTGAAAACCTGTCTCCCACTGAGTCAGTGGAACTATAATCATTGGCTTCAGTGGACCAAGTCTCTAATGTCTATAGTACATTAACAAAGCTTAATTTACTTTTACGCCAAAGCTTGACTGTCACTTTACTTTATAACTGGAGGTTATTTTCCACATTATCATATCTTTTCTCTTTTTCCAACAGTGAGATAAATGTTTTCCCTGTTGATGCTACATGATATGTTAGAAATATGTCAGAAAAACCATTGAAAGAAGTTCTTGAGGCTAACGCTACCTCATTAACTCTTCATCCTTGATTATTCACTTCGTTTTTAATGTAAAGTGAATTCTGAAAAACGTGAGAAATTCACTCTGCATTAACTGGTTACTCTGAAAATATGGTTGTACAAAAATGAAACAAATCTGGTGTCTTGTCTGTTTCATTAAATCAAGTTTCAATTTTCAGTATTTTCTTTTTTCAGAACTACAAAATTTTAAAAACTGATAGCTGATTTCTGGAAAACATTTGTTTTGTTTGTCTGCATTATTATTAATAATCTGGAAGATATATTGGTCTTAGAAAATGTTTATCTTCCAAAATTGAGTAGGAAAGGCAATGTATCTTGAAAACTATGTTGCTAGTATGTTGAGATTTACTTGTCCCCAGAGCTCACATGGGAAATAAGTTGTTGGAAAAATTATTGTGTTGTCTAGTAGCCAGTAATGAATTTGAGAATACACAGTTTAGAAACCACTTAAGTATTTTTGTCCACTGCTTAAATATTTGTCAAGCTGTTGCCACTTTGAAATTAACTATTTTTTATTCTTACATGGTGTCATTACTTTTATTTGTGTGGTGACCCCTCAAACTTCTAATGTATTTGTTTTCACACTGCCTCTTTGAGGGAGGGAAATACCAAAATTTCCATTTTTACAGTTGCAAGACCAATGTTCAGAGTGTGAAAGGACCTAAAAGGGCGTGCCAAGAGAATTTAGGAAGCCAGGCTTATACTCTTTGCTATACCACACCTTCATGATCCTCATAGTCATGACTTCTTTATTTTTTTTCCTTCATCCTTTCTTTCTTTGCCAGTTTGTATCAGGATAACATGAAGGTATGTAAAACAGTGAGCAGCCCATGATACAGCATAAATATTTAACTGAAAGCTGCCTTTCCCCCATTTAAATTTTTTGTCTTTTACGATAGAAATATAAAGATTACAGGAAATGAAACGGCTATGTAATTATATATATAGGGAAGAAGCAAGTGATGACAAAGGAAGAAGGCACATGGGAGAGAAATTAAAAATGGAGCAAATGCAACAAAAAGACAAAACGAAAGAAAGTAGGGGGAAAAAAGGACCTGAGGTACTGGAACAGGAAAACAGGGAACTAGCAAAAAGCGAGGAGAGAGAAATTGAGAAATTGAGAGCAAGTAACAAGGAAAAGAAAAATCATAAAAAGGAAACAGCTCTGAGTGAGAAAATAGGAAGGGAAAGGAGGGAAAACTATCTGATGTAATAACATTGCCTGTAAACTTTCCCATAGTTTTGCACAAGCAGTAATTCAAGCTTCTCTGGTTGATGCAAGTTGATATATTATGTGTGTGAACAATTTTCATTTATTTCACTTCCCCATATCTCTCTTGAATTCAAAACATTTGAAATAAAAACCTTCTCATTTCTCTGGAATTATTGCTATGATATTTAATGTTTTCTGTTTTCCAAATGAATTTGAAAAAAAAATGTTAAATAAATAATATTATAAGCAAATTCGAATTCTATGTGCATCTTTGTCTATTCCCCCTCCTGGCCTCACCTACAGCATTGATACAAAGCTACGCACTAGGCCTACAAAGTTAATTGTCTTGTGGCTTCAAAGCCAATGCAAAAAGATCTTAAATTGGGAAAAGTCCTCTTTCAAGGAACACCACAGAGGGTCTTTTGCACCTTAGGCCAGAACCAAAAGTAATATCCCTGCAGAATTCCCAGTTTGGGAATGGTTTAGTTCTGCTTAGGTATCTGCTAGCAAACTCCAGCCAGGCTGGAGCTGGGAAAAGGTAACACTGAGATGGCACTGCACTGTATCTCTGTTGCTCCTCAGGTGCCACAAGATGTAAGTATCCCTGTGAGCTTCTTCACATGGTGATGGGGACCTAATTAGCCTATCTGTTTCCCCAGAATCAGGAGAATGCTGGAGCAAGAGCCAGTTCCCTCCAGAAAGTATGTAATACATGACTGGAAGATCTGGCAGTCGCCTGAGCTGGATGCAGCCTGAGTACTAACCCAAATTCTGCATGGATGCCTCAGGGAAAAAGATTTGCTCCAAGATCAAGAGCAGGTTTACTGTACACTTCTGGAGCTAACGTTAAAGAACTAATTATGGCACATAGAATGATAAGATATAAAAGATTTATTAATAGCTAATCATATAAATAAATGGGATGAGAAAGAGTATGGGAGAAGGATCTTGAGGAACAATTTGGAAGTGACTGGAGAAAGGAAAAGCAAAGGAAGAAAAAAGAAACAGGCTGCTGTAGAAAAGAGCGTGAAAAGTGTAAGGATAACCCTAATTTCTCTTTGTATAAAACTGAGCATAATTTAAATTGTAGATCAAATGTAAGTATTCTATTAAGCTTATCTTTTATATTTGTCTTCTGACTTCAGCAATAGATTCAAAAGGGACTGAGTTCAATAGTTAAAACTTGTGTCATTGATTACCATTTGAAATGCTATTTACCCTTCCTACACAAGGAGCTGGACACCCATAGTTAAATAGGGGCATAAAATTGTTCCTATTCAAATTGGAAAGCAAAACAAACAAACAAATAAAAAAAAACACGACAAAAAGTATGAGAAAATCATTAGTGTTTTCTCTGGAAATGCCAGCTGTGTTGAAAATGTTACTGTTAGGTGTAACAGGCAAGGTGACAGCGACAAAATGCTAGTAGGGTGAGTTGCTCAAGAGTATTAGTTTTCAGCAATGATGCATGCAACTTGCCTGTCTGCAGTCAGATAGGGGGAACTTCAGAGATGCCTCAGCCAAGGTAGTAATGAGTGAGATGGGACCTTGTAGACGGATCACTGTTCAGAAAAATACGATTCACGAGTGACTGCAATTAATGTAGCAGAGAGACCAGTTCCCTTAGAGATGGAGCCTGCACCAGCTCTACAACCAGCTGAGAAAAGAAATGGTTATCAGTGTATTACATGCTTTGAGGCAAACTGCTGTGTTCTTCCCCTTCTTCGGGGAAGGGAAGGAGCAGGCATGTGCCTGCCACCTCTCAGGACCCTGCTCATTCCTGCTCTTGCAATACCCTTCACCTCTAGAGCTACAGAGATATGACTGGTCATAGATTTAACCCTGCGGGCTCCACACAGTTGCCTAAAGACAGGTATCTAGTGCCATGCGACGTGCCATCCCCCAGGCCTGCTGTGGTCCTGAACCTGCCAGCCCACGTGGGCAACCCTGACAGCCCAGGCTGCCTCTTGCTGCCTCTTCTGAGGTACAGTGCAGGTTGGAGGGCTGCTTGCAGGCAAAGCCTCAGTGCTGGGGACCTGGGGCAGTTCCTACCCCATGCCCACCACCTGGCCAGAGCACCCTGTGGTTACCATCCCTGTCCCAATCCCCACAGCACCCACAGCTGCCACAGAGGACTTGTTCCACACACAGGTGGAGAGATCTCACAGACTTCTGCACTGCTCTTCCCAGAGGTGTGGTATGAGGTAACACCGGGTGGACTGAAGGGCACTGATCTCATTTCTAGGGCTTTGTCAAGTGCGCATGATACCTGGTGGCAGCAGGTCCTGGAAGAAGCTTGCATTATATTGAGCCAGCAACTCTGAACAGGCTCAAAAGCCCTGGCTGGTATGGTCCTGTCTTCGGGGTGCAGAGGACTCGTATTTGCATTCAGGGTTGTGAAGTATTGGAACAGGCGGCCCAGGGAAGTAGCTCAGTCACCACCTTCCCTGGAGGCATTCAGAAGACATGTAGATGTGGTGCTTAGGGATGTGGTTTAGTGGTAGACTTGGCAGTGCTAGGTTAACGGTTGGACTTGATGATCTTGGAGGTCTTTTCCAACCTAAATGATTCTATGATTCTATGAAAGCGGAGTGCAGTCTACCCTAAGCCAGGAACCCAGAGACCACAGGACTAGGGGCTATGCCAACAGGTTGCCAGATTGTTAGTACTTTAGCAATGGTCATAATTTGTAATAATAATGTAATGAGCAAAGATAAGGTGAAGGCAGAAGGATTAAAGGAGAGCGCTCAGCACACATAAGCCATGCTACATCTACCAAATTCCCAGTGCAGCTGCTTCAGGGATACTAAGCCTTATGCAGACAGCTGCATCCCCTTGTTGCCATCTGTGGTTTGCATCTCTGGTGCTACCACTCACGATGATCTGCACAGTTTCAAAGGCATAACCCCCCATCAACAGAAAATATCTGCTCCCACACCTGTTTGCTTGGGGCATGGCCAGCACCCAATCCATAGGATACAAGGGCTTTCCTGAGACTTAATCAGCTGGTAACTAATGTGAGGACTAATGGCTACAGAGTGAAATGTCTTGCCAGCTGAGGCATCAGATGGAAACACAGAGCAGGTATTAAGTTATCAGTCTTATTAGACAACGCTAATCTCATCCATTCAGACTTGCTAATTACACTTCAGGAGAAAGTTTTATTAAGAGTCGTGTGGTGGGAACCCGAACTGGGTCAAATTTTAAAGGTAGGTCAAGCTTTTTGTGGGTGTTCCCAGAACTCCTAGAGCACTGATTTCCACAAGCTGTTTTATTAGAGCACAGGAACTCAGACAAACAAACATAGTGAAGCAGAAGAGAAACAGAAGATTTATAAACAAATTTCTCCTCTGCCCCAGATGTCATCATAGGGCCAACCCCTATCTTTGGTCTGACCCTCAGTTTTGCAAATCAGAGACTTACTGGATTGCAACAAATTCCACTGTCTCCACTTGCCCCCCAGAAAAAGACTGCTTTCCACTGCAGTTAAGACCCTGTGAGGTGTCAGCTCCCTGTTTTGTTTTGGTTTTTTTTGGATGTCCCCTCATTCCCCACTTGTGCTGTTGAGTCCCTGTCTCTCTCTCTCACAGGCAACTCGCCCCTGTGTATTTTCAACAGCTTTCAGGAAAGAAACAACTTTTCCAAGCCTCCACAGGCTGCTCTTAACCTGGTGCAGCAGCCCGGGGAAGGGAAACATAAGTGGGCAGTCTTCTCTCTTAATTCAGTGGTGCTGTTC
The DNA here is from genome assembly GCA_013399115.1 of Anseranas semipalmata. Classification (NCBI taxonomy): domain Eukaryota; kingdom Metazoa; phylum Chordata; class Aves; order Anseriformes; family Anseranatidae; genus Anseranas; species Anseranas semipalmata. The sequence goes on from VXAA01007451.1 coordinate 265,851, forward strand.
AGTGTGCTGCTTTTACTTGATAAACTGCAAACAGGCAAATAAACTCACAGACTGGTTACCACAGATGGTCAGTTGAATAAAAAAATATCAGAGAAGTGAATGCACCCACCATCTTTCTAATCATATTAATCATATGCCTTGCCATTGTGGGCCCAACCTTCATCCTTAAGGAACAGAAGTCATGCAAAACAAAATAAATTACTACCAAATAAAATATACCTGCTTGAGTTATTGCAGGTAAACCCAACCTGAGCTTGATAATTTACATTTCAGTTATCTCTCATGTTTCATGCACATGAAACCGTGAAACCTCTAAAATATCAATCCAAACCATTTAAACATCATGCTCTCTTATGCTCTCAGATGAAAAAAAAAAAAGAAAATCATCATTATAGAAGTCTAGTTATCAATCTTCCCATAACATGGCCAAAGAGAGATCTCCAGTCCAGTGTCTTGTGCATCACTGGAGTCAGGAATACAGCACAGTTATTTTCAGAGCCCTGAAGCAGCACCACACAGGACAAGAAGAGACAAACTGCAGGAGTTTTGAAAGTTGTTAAGGCCACAGACCTCAGCGAGTGAAGGACTTGGATCAGAATTCCTGAAGAATTCCTATGCTCCTAGGATGGACAATATGATGAGCTCTGAAGGACACTTCTTAAATGTTTAGAGCAAAGCATCACCCCAATATTTTGTTGATCCAGGCCCACACTGCAGATTCAAGCCATCTTATATGATTCAAGGCTACTAAGAATCACTTGCAGGCCTAACTTGTTTGCCCACCTGGAAACAAAAGACTGACCTTGGTTTTCAATGACACTTCATCTATTTTAACTCCAGAAGTTGGAAATGCAGTTATTTGACAAGACCATTGGCTGAAGCAAATGGACCATCTTACTAAGTGTCCAGTTCTTCTGTCAATGAAGTATTTTAGCCTAAAGTCTGATTAGGATTCTTTTAGGGTGATTGGACATGGTAAGCTTCTGGAATAGGGCTAAGCCAGTACAATTGGAAGAGGCTTAGAGGAGATCTAGCCTCTTAATGACATATTGTTAAAAGGTTGCTTTGAAAACAAAGAAGTCTTTCTGCCTTCATTTTTCAGGTCTGCGGATTTCTTCTTGGCTGAACCTGGGGATGTAGCTCTGACACTTTCTTCTTAGGGTAGAATAAGGGAAGCAAAGCCGATGGATACTGATTTTGTATGGTAGAAATAGTGTCTTGGAGAAGTGAACATAACATTTTAATGCTTGGGACTACTGTGTTTTACTGCTCAATGTTATTAAAACTACTGATAAAAAGATTGCTTCATCTCAATGACTAATTTCTAATAAATAATACATAATATATTATGTATAAGAACCATAATTTCATTCACCATTGAACTGAAAAAATATACAATGCTATGTATAAAAATATATAATGTAAAGTGCAGAATGGAATTGGATGAGACAAGATAGGTAAGGAAAAATAATTTTGCGTCTTCCTGATAATATACACAATTGATATTTCAGGGACAGGCAATTGTAAGATAAAGAATATTACTAATATTGATCATATTAAAAAATATGATTGGATCACAATCTTGCTCTTATGCAAGAATGGCTATGTACAGTATTATCTATTTGAAAATTATAGACCTAAATCACATATATTTCAGCAAAGATCACCCCCCCACATGCAAGCACAAATTCAATAGCAGGAGCATGGAACTCTGGAGGAAGGTACAACAAATCCATAAATGAAGGCAAAGGTCTTTGAATATAGAATTTCCTTGCCTGCAGTGTAAATCACATTCTTTGAAAACCTTAGTTTTATGGACAAATACTATTTCATTTCATATAAGAAGCCGATAATATATTCTAGTTTAAAGCTCTTGTCAAAAGCAGGTGGCAAGATTATCCAGAGCTGTTATATGATACAGCCTACTGCGTGAAAGGCAAAACAGAGAGCAATCTGCTGTTTTAATTACATGCTCAGAGCAAATGCAATATCTGCAGCTTTAATAAACATTGACCCTTTAACTGAATGTGCCCTACAAACACATTAATGCCCATCTGGGAAATAATCCAATGAAATAATCCAATCATACCAACAGGGAACGACTGTTAGATTGGCAAGTGAGGGCTCATATACTTTAGGCTGTAGCAGGCTGTTCCCTATTAGCTTGTTGCCATAAATGCACCTTTCATAGAATTTTCCAACTTTTAAAAGCAACTTGAAAAGCCAGTTGTCATGAAATGAATCAAACTAACATCACTGTGAAATTAAACACTCTTGGGTTAGGTCTAGAAATGCTGTCCTTATTACACAGTTGGCAAAAAAAAAAAAAAAAAAAAAAAAAAAGAGTAAACAATTTCTGTTTACTAGCTTCACCCCTTGCTTCACAGGGGTATTTCTCCATCAAAAAAGAGCTGATATTTTTATTGTTTGCCTTACTGAAGAAAGCCTGCTGAATGGGAGCTACAGTCGGAGAAAAAAAAAAAAAAAAAAAAACAAATTCAGTTGAGGAGACTCTTCAGAAAGTGGACTGAATTCAGAATATCTCCCAACCAGATGGAAGAACCCAGCCCAGTCCCAGAAGCGAATCCTACCTACTTATCACCTTTGAGATGCAGAAAACATGTATTTCAGCAAACAAATGAAAATTTTCTCCCTATCACCACACTGGTGTGTACTGTTACCAGCTGTGCTCACACCTCAATGAAAGATTCAAAACTTTCCAATTTTGATGTTACAATGGGCTACAAAGTAGTTACCAGTTAGTGTCTTATGACTAAGTGAGGTCAAATCTCCATGAATCAGTGAGGTCCAGCCAGACCAATACTGATTATTGTATTACTTCAGAGCTACTACATCCTGAGAGCTATCAGGAATTCTTGTAGTGCAAACAGAGAACATACGTTGCTGGCATTATACCGCTGCTGGCAGAAATATAAAGCTCCAAAAAAAAAAAAAAAAAAAAAAAAAGAGGAACAGCTAAATAAGGATTTGCCTAAGGTTTGAAACAGAAATGTCTTTCTATTTCCTGTACCCAAATTCTACCCATTCTTCGTATAATGGAGTATATTTTAAATTGCATGGATAGGTCCCTACCTACCAGTCCATGCAACTTTTTTTTTTTATAGTTAATGTCTCCAAGGAGAAAACGTGAGTTCAGATTCCAGTCATTTCATCTACAGCAATTGGGGGCTGCTTGCAAAGTTGCCAGTCAATCCTGGGGTAATTTTTTGTTTGAATGTTGTTTCTGTAAACCAAAAAGGGTGGAATTAGTTCCTGTAAGGTCTTGGGCAACAAGCAGAAGGTGATAGTTTACATCCATTTTTACCTTTACAAAGCAAGGGTTGTCATGAAAGCCAGATACTCATCAGCAGTTAAAGTGCAAACTGTCAAGGAATGTTTTTTTTTTTCCTACCACCTTCATCAGGAACTGTGTGGAAAACAAGGACCTCTTTCTAAATAAAAAATCATCTCTAATTTGGCAACAGAGTTGCACTGATACATCCCTTTCCTGATGGAATTTATAACTGTGTAATATTTACAGTTACTAAGGCTGAGAGGAGATCTAATTTTGTTATACATTGAAAAAAATCCTGCTACAGGAAAGATGTACTTTATTACTCCTTTTTATTTTTTTGCCCTCGCTCTAAGGATTCATGGGCACAGATTTTCCTTATGGAATGTTTTATTTTTGCTTTTTCATCTCATTAAGATTATCGCACAGAATTTCACACACTTCCTCAGAGGCATGATGTTGTGTGCAATCAATACAAAACAATAATTTACTATTTCAGACCAACACTATTTATTTATTTATTTATTTGCATTTATTCAAGATCTGATGAAGCAGCTTGCATTCTTGAGAGGCCATATCTTGGTAGTAGCCATGCCGTTCCCTGCATACCTAAAATATAGTCGTATTTATGCCTTAGAGAAACAGAAGATAGATTATAACTGAGATTCTGCCCACACACCAAAGGCAAAAGGGACTTCAGCAATTAACTTTGGTATCCCTGAAAACATATAGGGTATCTCCATATGTAAATGAGGGACTACGACAATAGCTTACTGTATAAGATCAAAAGTCCATCTGGAAGTGTAACACCTCTTTGACAGTGACAAATAGCAGGTATCTTGGTAATGGTGTAAAAACCAAGACAGATTATGCCCCTACTTCCCCACAATACCTTTTCAATCTCCAGCAATTAGTTCATCAAATTCTTGAATGAGAAGTATTATCCTTATGCTTATAGTATCTGGTGGATTTTTCCTCTGTTAATTTGTCCAGAAGCTTTTTGAACACATTTAATATCAAAATATCTTGTGGGAAAGTTCCACAGCATAACTAATTTTGTCTATTTTCTACCTACCTCCCCAAAATACCATTTCATCTCTCATTAGCTTTTGTAGGGGAAAAGTCATTGACCGTTCACCTTCTCCAGGCCATGATAACTGTTCAAAATTAAGCTGTCTTTCCCTGGCTGAACAGTCCTAAACACTTTATTTGTTCCTCTTATGGACGCTATTTCATCTCTTTGATGACTGCTCTTGTTCTTCTCTGAACCTTTTCGAGTTCTGCCCTGTCCCTTCTGGGGATGAGAGATGGGAGGCAAGTATTTAAGAAGTGGACATAGCTTGGCACATTGTTGTGTTCTTTAGTCCTGCAATAATAATTTCCTGATCTTTTATTGTTAGCATTGTTCTTGCTGTGATGGTCTAAAGACATATTAAAGCAAGTGGCTTGAAAATTAAGGTAATATGTTTTTCAGAAAAACTGAAAAAAAAAAAAAGAAAAATGTTTGGTGTGTATTTTGAGGGGATAATATGCTGAAAAATAAGTGTAATACCCAAAAATTCTGTCACATTTTGTAGTTGCCTCTTTGACTGTTACTGAACATAAAATTGACTTTTTTGTAGAATTATGTGTTATGTTTCCAAGGCTTTTTCTTTTTCTTTCTTTCTTTCCTTCTTTCTTTTTTCTTTTTCTTTTCTTTTTTTTTTTTTTTTTAATGAATGGTAGTACTTAGTACAGAGTTTCTCACACTGCGTGTAAAGTTAGTATTATTTCTTCCACATTGTGTCATACTTCTCAGACCACTGGTCTGTAATACCAGAATTCCTAAATGAGATGCTTTCTAAAAGTTACTGTCGCAATCGCCACCTTCCACATCTTTAGTACAGAGGCAGTTTTCAGGAAGAGGCTGTACACCACAGATAGTAATTCAGCTATTTCATCCTCAATTTCCTTTAGATCTCCTGGGTAAATACCATATGGTCCTGGCAGTTTGCTACTGTTCATTTTGTAAATTTGTTCTATAACCTCCTCCACAGACGTTTCAGTTTAAAACAGATCTCCTGATTTGTCCTTGTAAAGAAGACTTCTGGAGTGTGAATTTCCTAAGACTTCCAGTGTGAGGAAACATGCAAGAATACCTTTGTGTTTTTTTTTTTTTCTTTCTTTCTTTTTTTCTGCTGTATCTTATCCTCTCATTTATGGCAATTGGCCTTAATGACTCCATGGGAGACTCCCCCTTACCTAACGGCTTTGAGGAAGACTTTGCTGTTACTTTTTATGGGTTTAGCAAGTATTCCCTAAAACATTTATTGATGGCCTGTGATTTGTGCTATTATGCTTAATTTGCCACTTTCACATTCTCTTCTTTTTCATTTGCTTAGACATGGTTTCAGTTTTTTGAAAGATATTTTCTTACCTACAAAACAGATGTTGTGAGCGTGGTACTGCCTTGGAAACTGAACTAAGAGAGGAAAGAGCCATAACTGTGGTCCTCTTTCCAGTATACACTTTGATGCTAAAATGAAGAAAAGTTATTGATAAGTGTGTTTCTCAGATAGAAGGCCTCTCAAAGATATCTTTGATCTGTTCACATATTTCAATTATGTAAAATTTCAATTCACCTCTAGTGAAAAAAGAGTTAGAAAAATCAAATCAAGGTTTTCTTTATCAAACTTTTCTGTGTAATTTGATGCTAGCATGGTTCTTCAGCCCCAAAGCACGGCTATTACTCACAAGTCATCTCTCTGGATTAGTAAGAAAGTGGTGACCAAGAGCTTGGAAGGATGAGAAAATATCTCCTCCTTTCTGTCACTGAACATGGAGAAGAGCTACTTCCTCTACAAAGCCCCAGAGTGGAGAAGTGCTTCTTACCTTTGATTGTAGTGAATAGATGAAAATATGGCAAAAAGGAGAGCTTTGTTTGCATTTACTTTCTAACCACAGCTTTTTCAGCAGTGCTTTCATTGTCACCTTTCCAGAACATTAATGTATCTTTACCTCAGGACCGAGGAACTTATATTTATATATATATGTGTGTGTGTGTGTACAAAATAATTTTTAACAAGTAGGGAATTACTAAAGTGAAGAGACATTGCTTGTGGAACACACTATTAGAATTTACTTTAACAAACTACTGGCAAACCTTTTGCAGAGAAAGAGTGTTTTCACAGAATCACAGAATGGTTAAGGTAGGAAGGGACCTCTGGAGATCATCTGGTCTAAACCCCCAGCTCAAGCAGGGACACCTTGTCCAGGACTGTCTTATTTATTCACATTGTTTGTTGCTTCAGTTTCCCAAGCTGATACTTTTTTTTTTTTTCGTTTTCCTGTTTCCTTTCCATCTTGCTTTTCAGTGACATAATACTAAGCGCCTGGTTTTAATTTTAAACAACCAGACTTTGATTTGTATAATGAGTTGCTGTGTGGACAAATGAGCAACTATGGTAAGCAAAAATGTAGACCACTAATCTAAATAAGGTAGATTTCACTAGTGATAAAATGCTAACAGTCATTCAAGTCATGCTTTTCCCTTAAAATCATTACAAAACATAATTTCCATTTAATTACTTATACTGTAAGTTTGTCCTAGATTCTTAATTGTTTTTGGCAATGAAATGTGATGAATTTGTTTCCTTTTATATGTCTAGCTGGTTTAATTTCCACTTAACAGCCTTTCTGGTGTTGTAACATTAAAAGGATATGTTAATCATTCATGATATTTCTTCAGAAGATTTTTCAGCATTTTCTAGAATTGCTTTCTGTCCAAATCAAGTTTGTAAAACTACATATTTAGGAGAAAAATGGACAAAAGGTTTTGTGAATCACTGTTAAAAATTCTATTATCTCTTTAAACTGTTTCATTTTGTCTTTCTTTTGTTCAGTACTTTTTCTTTCTTTCCTTCACCACTTATGTACAATTTCAGTTCATCTCTAGTGAATTTTTTTTCCTTATCCTAAAGTTAGGAAAATCAACTCAAAGTTTTCATTGTCAGACTTTTTGGTGTAATTCAGTGCTAGCATTGTGACTGATCTATTCATTGTTTTCCTTTTTGCCATGTTATATACTCTCAGCTTTATTGTTCTGTTCATTATTTCCTGTCCCCTGAATTCTTCCTGGTCGTAATTTGGTATACATCGCTTCATTTCTTTTTACTTTCTTATTTTTTTCTGTTGGCTGGAATCCATGAGATCAATTTTTTAGGTTCACCTATGGCACTTGCTGATTATAAATGCAGAAAGTCAGATAAATGTGACTTCTGATGCACTTATGCACTTATGCATCAGAAGAAGAATGCATGATATAAGCAAGAATTATTCTGAGCAGATGTAGAGAATTAATGTATATGCTGTGATCTACACACTTCATAAAAATCAATAGATAGTAATGGAAAGAAAATATCTTGGGGAGATTCAGGTTCTACTGAGAGCATTCTCTTGGGGGAGTGCAAACATTTCAGACACGAACAAAAGCTATTGACTGTGAGCTGAAGAGGAACAGAAGTATGAGAAGTTCTTTATAGGAGGCTTATTCTGTCCTGTATCCTGAGCACCCTACAGATAAGCATCAGATAAGTTTAATGTTTTTCTTCAATTGGCTTAGCCACAGAGAATTGCCGTCCTAAGAAAACGTGTGAAATGTCCAGCCTAAGATGACTCACCTACTCGGAAGAGAAGACCTATAGATCTTACCTTTATCAGAGACACAGAAAACAAATTTTCAAAGGATGGAGTGTCTTAGATGACTGATGTAATGAATTACCTAATCAATTTTCAGCTGAAGGACAAGGCAATTTCCTGTCTAGACTGTATTGTAGAAGTGCTTGATACTAATTTTCAGCAAGTGAAAGAAAAGCTTTCACAGAGGTGACTATTTTCTCTTCATACAAAGCCTGCAGAAGACTCTGCAAGTTTTTAAAGGTAATACTAAGCTGACGAAAAAACAGGATACAAAATAAAATTTAACATCCTGCTCTCCTCAGTGTTTCTGTTCAGAGCAGAAAGTGTTTATTTCCAACTTACCAATAGAAAAAAAATTGTGATTCTAAAGCTAACTTTGCCGCATGTCTTCACACAATCCTCAAGGCTGCATGACTTAACTGCAATACTTTCATATTTGCTATACCAAATTAATAGAACTATTTGTGGAATAAAATGCTTTTTGAAAGTAATAGTATAACAGTTTGGCTGATAGGTTGCTTTCCTTGCTCAGATATTTTTGTCACTATTATTAAACTACAATCCAAAGGACAAACTGAATCAATTCTTTTTGTTTCTGGACTGGATCTGGCTCATTAAATACACTTTTACTTTACAAACAGTTTGATTTCTTTGATTATTTATCACACACCTGTTACCATTATATACTTATTACCATGTACTTGCTGTATCTCTGGTATAGGAGAATCACCTCTTTAATGTTAGTCTAAACAGCTACTTGGAACAATTAATTCATAAATTGTAGAACTTCATTATAGCTTTATTGATCACATATTCAGCTAATGGCATAACAGAACAATATCTCCGAAATAGCACAGGTGACAGGAACGCTGGTCTTGATTAGGGACACGCATACTCCATTTTATCCACATATCAGGAGATGATTTCCATATATCAATACAATTAGATTTTCAGAGGCAAAGACAAAAAAAAAAAGAAAGAAAGAAAGAAAGAAAGAAAGAAAAGAAAAAAAAGAAAAAAGAAATACTTGCCATTAATTCAAGGCTGAAGAACTGTTGCAGAAAGGCTCTGAAATTTCTTTTAAGTGTTGTGAATATCCAATAACTAAATAGCTGTGACATGAAAAACTGTTTGTGCTTTACAAATGAATCATGCTGCATGGAAGTTATTTAACAAAAACACAGACTCATCAAACAGTTCAGGTTGGAAGGGGCCTGTGAAGGTCACCTTGTCCAACCTCCTGCTCAAAGAAGTCGGATCCAAAGTGGATCTGGCTCAGTCTTTTCTGCATCCTGAGGCTGTGGCACTCAGGTCTTCGCTGTTCCACCTTCCCTGGCAGGGTCTGTCTGCAGGAAGGCAGAGCCTGGGGGAGCGAAGCGCTGAGATCAGCAATGGGAGCAGGACAGGGACTGGCAGCGTGGCAGATCCTGTCACCCTCCGCAGTCCTGAGCACCACAGCCTTTGTCTCAGGAGCCAAGGAAAGCTGCCCTGGGGCTGCTCCAGAGCTGCGCTGCAATAGTAGCGCAGTGTCAGATACCCTTTGGAAAGTAGACTTTGTATGACATGAAATTACAGGATTATAATTTAAGTTCTGAGCTCCACTTCCATGGAAAGCTTTTTGCTGTTTAGAAGGTCCAGAATTTCAGCTTATATTTCATTGCCTTTGCAATAATTTAAGTTCACAATTAGAAACAGGAAATCCCACATGGGGTTTCAATGTAGGGACAGGGGAAAAAAAAAAAAAAAAAAAAAAAAAAAAAAAAAAAAAAAAAAAAAAAAAAAAAAAAAAAAAAAAAAAAAAAAAAAAAAAAAAAAAAAAAAGAAAGAAAGAAAGAAAGAAAGAAAGAAAGAAAGAAAGAAAGAAAGAAAGAAAGAAAGAAAGAAAGAAAGAAAGAAAGAAAGAAAGAAAGAAAGAAAGAAAGAAAGAAAGAAAGAAAGAAAGAAAGAAAGAAAAAGATAATTTGTGCACAAAGATTTTGAAATCCCAACCTGAAATTATGCTTATTTTTATGGTCCTACAGAAAATCTGAAAAAGTTTTTCATTGAAGAACCTGGAGTTATTTGAGCTAGTCTGCAGGCACTGGACTATATCAAGCATTTTAAATGCCTGAGATGGAAACAATTACATACTTAACAGTACTGAATACATAATTGGCACTAAACAAATACAAGTCTAATTCCTGACATATTTAATCCCTCCTATTCAGAAAAATTCTTGGGACTTCACAGAGAACTGTACTGGAATAAAAAGTGGGCATGAACTTCAGGGTCTAACCTTATATTAACAGAGAGATAAAAAGTCCAGCACAGAGCCATTCGTACACTACAGCTATAAGGCCAGTAACTCTCTACTGTCACAGCACAAGCAGAGAAGGTGGATTTCTGACTGCAAAAGTATTTACAGCAGCTCTAAAGATCAAGTAAAAATAATATTTGAGGTTTTCTAAACTTAATTGCCTTGCCTTATTATGACAGAGAGTAACATAGGCTGTCAGCATACATCTTGAAATTAAATCTGCATGCTATGTAAAATAATACTCTCCCGCTTCCATGGCACTACTGTTGACTTCCTGAAACAAGATACAACAGGAATAGCACAGTTAATCATATTCTGATGTCAGAATTTCTCAGGAGAGATGATTTTAAGAATGAAACTTTCAACACCATGCACCTCGTGAAAATCCTTTCTAAGTTATAATTGTCCTTTTGAAAAGAGTTAGATCACCCTGAAGAACTACCTACCCACATCTCACCCTTGGATCACAGGTGCAGGAAAAGTGGCTGCTGAATGCCAGAACAAGCATGCCCATAGACCTGTGGAACTAAAGCTGAACTGCAGTTTGACTGGTACAGATCAGATTTCTACCCATCTTCAGGCCAAATCTACACAAGGCAAATTAATTTCAAATTTTAGGGTTTGTCTGCTCACAGGTCTTTCAAATATTATCTTGAGCTACCTACATCCTAATGCAGTGGTGATACAGCCATTTTAGACTGCTTGCCAGAACTCACTTCACGTACTGAATGGTGGCAGAGGTGTTAGAAATATGGTCGTATGTATACACTGAAGGCAAGTTGTGTTTAGTGCTGCTGCTGAGAGGAAGTAGGCAAGTCAGTACCAATAACAAATCTTTAGCTTTGCATTTAGCACATCAAGACTTTGCCTGGGCCTGGAGTCATTACTGTGGCAGCCCCAGTGTTCTGGCCACAGAGGTGTCTTTTGCAGCTTGTGGTCACAACAGAAGGTTCAATTCTGCCTGGCCTTGCACCTCAGGATGTCACCTCGAGAAGCTGCCACCCCTTCTTTCCCAGGGCACTGGCTGCCAACCCCCATACTGGCAAAAGTATTTCTGCAGCCATTCACTGATCCAGCACAAGGATCTGATCCAGCTAAAAAAATAGGCTTGGATGTTGTTGTTGTTGTTGTTGTTTTTTAAAAAAGCAGGTCTATTCCCTGATCTTTCTCCATGCAGGGCTGTGCAGACGTCAGGGTTAGCACAAAAGCAGAGGGAGCAGCACTGCCACAGACTGCCAGATCAGAGCCGGAGGGGCAGTGTCTTGTTCCAGCAAAAGGTGTGTCCAACAGCTACATAATTACAGAAAAACCTGCCCAAACTGGAATTACATATGACATTTCCCATAACAGCAAGGAAAATTACTGGAATCTCTCACCTCAGGCAGTATCCTGTGGCTGGTACCATCGCACTCCACATCTCCGGACCTGTGTCCCCGCAGGCTGTTGTCATTGAACTTACATCCACAGGTAGAAGACTTTACGACTTCCTTAGGAGAACAGGCACACACACAGATGCTTTCTGCAAGAGAAAAGCACCATCTAAAACCTGTCTGAGAGCTGTGGGGCTCTATAAGACTCTTGACAAAAGGTGGTGAAATAAACCTCAGCCAGTTGTCCATGTTAGCCTTTGCATTCTGACGGCTTGCAAATTTTTGGATTACTGAACTGCCTCTTTTTTATCTAAGTATAAAAAGAAGGAAAAGGATAACACTTTGTTAACAAAAGTAGTGTAATAGTCACACCTAACCACTATTTCCCTGACTGTATCACATATTTTATTCACTCTACATGAAACAGTAGCCGTTCATTAGATATATTACTACAACATCTGCATTCAGTAGCAGGGAATATGCTCTTGTACTGCACTAGAAAGAGTCTATAAATGAAGCTAATATAGATATTAGCCTGTTTGAAGAAAACCATCTTTTAAATAAATAGCAACAGAAACCAGGTAACAGTCAGAAAATGATCATGTATACAGAACTTTTCAGCCGTCAGTATTCATTTTATTCTGTAATATTTATTCTTCTTTTCTATGTTAGCATAGTTCTGAGTCTTTGTCAGATACAAAGCTATATGCAGGCATGTGCATTTGGTCCTGAAGCCAGTAGTGATGATACTAGATGATACTAGTGTAGATGGCAGTAGATGATATCTCTGGGCCAGATCAGAAGCTGGAGGAAATTGGCTTCAATGTAGCTCTGACAGTTTATACCAGCTGAGAATCAAGATTGCTATCTCTATGTGAAATGGAGTTTCGAAGACACATCAGAGTGCTTTTATAAAATGGTTCCAGTTCCTTCAGCAACACTTTATCTTTATATGCCCCAACTCTCCGATACGTGGTTTCCTACTTTTTCTTCCACTTATTTTAACAGTTTTGTTGATTTTTTTCTCTTCAGTTTCTGTGATACAAAGTTGAATTTGACTTGTTACTTCAGACACTTAGATATAAAAAAAGATTTAGACTTCTACAAGTTAACACACATGTACCCAGAATTATGCTCTCAATACTGTATACAGGATCATTATACTCCCCAAATGATTATCAGAAAATGTCATATGGTGAACATGGAATTGCCAATTCATCAAGTATCACTGAGTCCTAAGGAGAATCTGAAATTCTCATTTATCTAACGTTTGGGATCTAAGCAGGACTCACAGTTTCTAATCCTCCACAAAATGAAGCATTCACTTGTCTCTTTAAATAACTTAGCAAGCCTCTCTCCAGTGGGAGCTGGTGCCGCCTGTGCCCACGTGCCAACAACACTGGCTTAGCAGTTGCTTCACGCTCTCAAGAACTGGACCTATTTGGTTAAATAGCTCCTCAGTTAGAGGTTGCAGATCTACACCTCCCACCACTCAGGAAGGTGCTCTGATCAGGCTGGAGAGCAGGATGGCTGCATGTCCCCTCCACTGCTGTGGAAGTGGGGCACTACGTGATGGGACATGGTCCCTACAGGGCTGGAGGAACATGGCTCTGCAGTCGAGAGGCAAGGAATGCAACTGCAGGATAGGGTCTGGGGGAATTTCCTCCTTCTGAATCCAGTGATCCTGCATTTTGTGAGGGAAACCCAGGCTGCCAGAGTGTACCCACACAACAGGATACCTCAAGGCAGCCTCTGTCCTGGATCCTGCCTTATTCTGCATAGCACAGAGCTGGGATGCTTCAGAGCAGAAGTACAAGACTCCACAGTATTTCCAAGTCTGACAGAAAGACAGGAAGGCCCAGTATACTATATATATATATATATACACACACACACATACATATATATGTATGTATGTATATATACATGTATATATCCGTCAAGATTAGGAGGCTGTCTGCACAGGAATTTTTCCGAAACAAGATTTTCATATTGAACTCTCTGATTTGAGTCTTACGTCTCATAGGTATCTCCATTCCTTATACAGATACCTCCATGTAACAGCGGAAGGAAAGTCTTGTTTTGTGGACTAGATTAAAGGTACCACATTTCTATAAAATGATTCAAAATTTTATTTTTTCTTGACCTGCATTTGTTATATTAGAGAGTAATTTCTCAAATGCAATTAATTACTTGCCTGAACCCTTCTAATTTCTGGATTCCTGTCAAAATGTATTAAATTCTTCAAAGTAATAAAGTTCATCAAAGTACTTGAGCACGTTGAACCTTAAGCATGCTCTCAAGGCAGTCTCTCTTCAGAGGTGCTCTTAAGCAACAAGGTTTACATATACATTAACAACCAGTTTGCTGAAAAGAGGATATACCCCATCAGATCCCATCCTGATCTAGTTGAAGCCTGTGTAAAAGGATGTCATCAAAAGCAGTGACTATTGGATTAGGCTGTTAACATCCCTGCTTTGAGACTAATCTGGGAAAAAGTCTGATGTGCTTAATTCTACAGTAAGGCCTTAGAAACTTGCAGAATTTCTTCTTTACATGTTAAGATACAAGGCATCTTGTACTATGAGAATTATATTTTTACTCACAATTTCTTTAATGCAATTTCATTAATAAAAAAAATAAAACCAACAACAATCTACAAGGAAGCTTCTTGCACTTATGAAGTCTAAGGCCACTTAAAATAATTAATAATATTAATTTATGTCATCTTTATCAAACATATATATTAGAACAAATTATCTGCTGTGACTTGTTTGGAACAGAATGATTAATCCCAGGCGCACTGGCTGAGATCACCAACACAAGCTGCACTGACAGTACAGCACCATTTATGGCTTGAGAACACTTAACAGCTTCTGATAAATAAATGGGGTGTTAGATTAATTAGGATTTGTGAAGTGCTCTGACTTCCTAAGATGAAATGTGTCAAAAGTGTACATACTTATTTCTTATTATGTTGCATTTTATAATGAAAAACAAAGAAATTTCCAGAATTGCAAACAAGTGCTCATTAAGCAAGAGCTTTAATTGATGCAGAATAATGGGAATGTTGTGCACTACATCTGGAAATACCTGCTAGTGCACATGCAATGAACATTTTGGTTCTTATGCTCAGCTGTTGATGTCTGACTGGTGCTTGACAGGCACAGGGCTAGAGGAAAGCTCAGAGGGAAGGACGCCTGGTGAGGAGGGTGCTGCCCTGGTATATGATGCTGAGCTTGGGGTCTGCACCATGTGCTCTAATGCTACCAGAGGGGTCACGGGTTTCTTAGCCCAACTCTCACTTCTCCCCAGCTAGATTCCTGTTTTCAGAGGGGGTGTAAGAGGTTCCAAGTCTATCAGAATTAAAGAGACTTACCTTCCTCCAGGCCTATAAGAATTAAACAGACTGACATCCATATCTGAATATGTAGCTTTCAGGATGAAGGCTATAAAGCAGGCTGCCCGTGAACTTGCAGTCCACCTCAGAATGAATACTTTGTGCACATAGATTCTGAGACAAACACTTATTTCTCATTCTGTAAGTAAGTTCTAGAGTATACCAAACAAGAGACCTAGCACTAGAGCTTCAACACTGGCTCTCTTTGAGCAACACCAAGTGTGTTATGACAACCCCTCCTTGATAGGACATATCACTGACGTGGTCTCTGTTTCTTTACCATGATGTGTGTGAGATGCAACTGAGATTGTGACCACTGAGAAGAAGACCTTGTTTTGTCCACTGTTATTCCATATGGTCTTCCAACAACTATGCAGATTGTTATGCTAGGTTTAAACTCTAGAAGATATTTTTTTCTAGAACTTCTGAAGGTAATGGTTGCCCGATGCAGTCTACTAGACAATAGACAGTTTTCTTGCTCTGGACACAGTCTACCTCCTAACCGCAGCAGTCCGGAGAAGATCAAAATAAAGGTGAAAAATTCCTAACATTCACTGTAGAGGGAGAAAAAGGTCTACCACTGTGTTTCTCAAAATACCACAGATACCTTTTTATCTCAGTTAGTTAGAAAGAGGGAAGAATTTGGCAAGCTAGTGTACAATGGCCTGGAAGGCATTTACTGCCTGTACAAAAATTTCCCACAGGGAAAGTTCAGGCTTTCAAAAAGAAATCCTGCAGGAAATAGCTCCTTACCCAGCCATAAGCACCGCTCACAAAGTGAAGCTCTGTTGCCCCTGATGACCAAAGGGATCTAATAGCAGAAAGACATTTCACTCTTATCTAGATTTTCTTACCTCTTACTGTTTTTTTGCAGATCTGTGCAACTTTTAGCGTATCTGTGGGTTAAAGGAATCTTGGCACTTGCTGTATCAAGGCCACAACTTTCTAGCTGAAGCTCTGTTATCTAAGCCATTTTCTAACTGTAACCTAGCTATTTATATATATATTGATCCTATATGGGAAGAAAAATGGCCAGTGTAGTTTTAAATGGCGTAAGTGCTCCTTCCTTTGATAGATTAGTCAACAGAATAATGGATTGCAATGTAGGATCTTTTTTTTTTTTTTTTTTTCCTGTGGGTTATTTGTTCAGTTTTGTTCAATATTTCTGGAATTGTTACTGCTGCATCCAACGTATGGTCTGTGATATCTCACTAGCAGAGTACCTATCATGTGTGTATGTGTTCATGAAAATTGTCTTTTTTATCTACTGTTGCAAATAAGATTTAAAAATAAGCACAGAACATCCTTTCCCTTGCAGCTGTGTGGAACACAGACTCTTATTTATACCAGAAATCTTTGGAAAGGTGAAGTCAACAGAAGGTTTAACCTTTTGAAATTAGGAATCTTGATTCTGTAAGCTCATTGTTTATAAACTTTGCTTGAAACATGTAGGATTGAACACTGAATTATTCATGATTATACTATTAAGATTATATGAGATATTGGTGAGCACAAGATTTGGCCCCAAAATCTCAAATCCTTTTAGAAGCCTCTAGCTCTAGTAAGACACACTGAGCTTAGCATTGGCTTTCAACAATTTTATTGGAAGGAGGTTCTCTCTTGTGTGCCTTATCAAAATAATTTACATCCAGAAACAGGGTCATTTGCAGAACTCCATTGCCACCTTGTTCATGCCTTATCTTTTCAGTCCTTGTTTATCCTCACAACACTGTAAATTATTGTTTAAATTTTTTTCAACAATCTGAGTATTTATGAAGTGAGATACACATTGGATTTTGAGTGGTAAATTAATTAATTAGGGATATTTGCTTTAGAAGAGAAACTGCTTTTTAATGTGTTTTTATGTCCATGTTTTAGACCTTCATCTTTTGTAATCTAGCAGTGAGGCACCCAAGGGTGCCACCTCAGTTCAACTTTTAAGCACCAAGATGACTAAAACTCTCTCACACTATCCACTTAAAGTCTTTGGCAAAAGTCTGTGTTCCATGAAACTCAGTAGAATTTGAAAATTAGATGTTCCCTGCTGCTAATTATGGCTTTTACAAGGCCTGATCATGTTCGTTTTCTGGAATCGCGTCTAACGCAAGCAAAAGGCAAAGAAGGGAAGGGGGCGATCCCTCTCATTACACCATTACAGCTGTTAGAGCATTCACCTGGAATAGAGGCACAGGCCTGGATACAATCTTGATCCGCACGGGGAGCTGGCAGCAATGCCTGCACTTGGCAATACCAGAATATGGACCACATCCCTGGTGCTAGCGGGAGAAGCTATTTCCCACTAATAACTCCTTCCCTTGCACTCAGTAAAGCAACATGTGCACAGAAAATTTTCATTCTTACTTGACTGCTGGTCTCTTAATTTGTCAATAAGCATACTTTTCACCAGGCTGTAGTGGTTTCTAAAGTTGATCTCTCCTGCTGTTTTCCTTGAAGCTTCATTCTTGTGCACAGACGTGGGAATGTGTTGGGTCAGAGAGCCAGCTGCACCCCAGCAGGTAGAGCACCCATGGGGCAGACCTCCTGGTCCAGGAGACTCCCAGATGCATCCTGGATTGCACTACAGCCTGTGGTTATCGCATTTATTTGAGAAACTGAAATGACCTTCAAATTCCTGCCTCATCTCAGGCAAAGGATGGACTTGTGCCCCACATGCGACCCCCATTGATTACTTTTACCACTGTATTATTGGCTGTCGGAAGCAGCAAAGAGGGAAATGACACTTGTCTGATTTCTGTGACTTAGAAAGGGATGGTCTTGGTTCTTAGCTCCCTAGCATTGCGAAGAATTCACAGCTGGGACACGGAGCTGGGAAAAATGCTCGTCTCTGTGAAAGGAGTAAAGAATAAATGCTATTTCCCTCCTTGACATTTCCTTCTGGCCAAGTTTTGTGACTGTGCAGAGAGCCAAGGCATCTTAGAGCTGCTGCTTTCCCTAGGTTACAGGCACGGAACCTTTTTTGCCACTGTCCCCTGGGCACCGCTCAGTCCTGTGCTCCTCAGGTCCCTGTGTGGGCAGGGCTCTCAATCTGTTCAGTTTTCTGTATGTTAGAATTCACTCAAAATTACTGACTTCAAATTTCTTCAGGAAGTTATGAAATGTTTTGGATGTCATGTTGCTCATCATAAGTAAAACCTTTGGGACCTACACCAGACTAGCAATAAAAAAGATGTTTTATGTTCCACGTTCTCTAATAAAAAAGAGGTCATATCTGCTTTGGAAGGAAGGATTCAGAGGAGTAACCTGAGACGCCTCGGGGAAGGAATACAGATAGAGACGTGCTCCTCTTTGGTGAGGTCCAATTTAAGCCTCAAGAGCAGTCCCACCACTGCAACAGTTCCCAACATGAATAAGCTTCCCAACAGAGGATGGGCCAGGCCAGAAGACTAACCCTCTGCTGACTCTCCACAAACCAGGCTGGTTACAAACCCATTTGGGAGCCATGGAGTCCATGAAGGCCTGCTGCACTCCTCCCAACCTGGGGAAGGCCTCAGTGGAATATATCTGAGACATGACTGGCCTAAGTTTCTCTCTGAAGCTTTCACTGCATGATTTTGTCTCAGATATAACTAATGGGAAAATGACATGTACCCTTCCTCCCTTCTGTCTATCTGGGATAAAATCCAGGCCTAATTCCTTCAGCAAATAACTTTACAGGGGAAGCTCAGCTTTCCTGTTTTCCAGATTAACTCAGGTTAATTAATAATGAATTCTTAGTCATTAAACAAAGGATAATTCCTTAGGGAAAAATTCTCCTTTGTCTCATCTCATTTTTTTTTAACATTGCCCAAAGAGAATTTTCATTTCATAATAACAAACCCCAAATAATTTTCTTCCAATTAAAAAAAAAATCTTATCATACATTTTCCCATACTTTTGTGATCCTTGCAAAACTCTGCAGGTACCAGAAAACACCCCTGAAACAGCCCCGACCCCAACGCATGGAAAGTGAAATTTGCCCCTTTAACCCCCTTTTTCTCTCTTTCTGCCAGCTGAGGACTACTTGTACTTAGCATGCCGGCACAGCCCGTGAGCCAGGCACTCAGCAGTATGAATCTAGACTTTGTACGCAGAGGTAACCAGTTATGGGAACAAGGACGCCTGGTTTCAAAACATATGTTTTCCCCTGTGGTCCTTTTTGGAGGGCCACAATCAGGGAGTACTTGTAGAGTAACACACTCCAAGGGAGTGGAGGTGCCCCACGTTGGTTATTTATGATTTCGGTTCAATAGATTTAGTGACATTTTGGCAGTGACTAACAGTCTAGGTATTTAACCTGTCTACATATAACACGGACAAGGTCATATTAATCAGAAAGGTAAACAGTGAATTTGATGTACTAGAGGGGTTGTCGAGATGTTATTGACTAAAAGATGCCAGTTTTAGTTATTTTAAGTTACTCCAGTTCCATGAATCTCCAAAGGGTATTTGATTTGTAGCGAGCCTGATATGGCTGTGATGTAACTGTATTTGTGAATTATTATTATTATATTCTGTTTCCTACTGCAGTGTACCATAGCGCTTAGGAGCACACAAAACAGAGTCCTGTTCCTTATGGCTCTATCCACAAAAAAAAATTCAATCACTTTGTGTTGATTGCTTGCTCCGGACACTAAAACTCCCTCTAAAAAGAGGCAATTAAAGCTTTCGATTTTTGTGTTTCCTGTCAAGACACTGAGGGAGGAGGTGAGTGAGGTTTGGGACTGCAAATATTTTCAACTGTCTCAGAGCTTGTTACATCGGAAGTGAGGCAATTCACAGGGCAGAATACTTTGTACCTCCTGGCAGCTGTAGCTTTCCTTGTTTAAAACTGCCTTGTTTGCAGAAGGGCTACGCATGGGTGTACATGAAAGCAACTAAAGCTGTTGTTCACAAGGTTCCTGAAATACATTAACCTTGTCTTGGAATGGGGCAGGGATTTAGTTTAATGGTTACAGCAGGGGCAATGAGATTCTTGAATTGAACTCCAGCTTACATCAATATTTAACTTTGAGGAAGGCTAGAATTCAGAGAGCTGTTGCTTTTTACCCTCGTTTAATTAGTATCATTCTCCTTTCCCAAGATATCTGAAGGTTGTAACGAGAAATATTTAGATCCCTCTTTCCATATTCATCAAATATAGTGATATTATATTTTATTAAAGAGTCTCAAATAGCTTACATCCCACTCTTAATAACCCTATGCATTACAAGCTTCTGTTTCCTCAAGCTACAGACAAATCCTATTACAGGGAGTAGATTAAACCAGGCCTTGACAGATCTTTGCAATTCCCTGACAAAAAAGGACAAGTTGTCTTACTAATAAGACGACATCATGATCACATTAATACTATGCATTTCAGTGCTCTCAGATAAAACTTTTATGCACACCCCCTCTAGCAGGCACATTACCCAAATAAAAAACATGCGGTTTTGTTGTAACAATAAACTAAACTATCTAGCAGAAAGAATTACTTCGGATTCACATTGTGTGAATGAGCCATCAGTCAACAACAACTGCATGCTTGATCATGCCCCCTGGCTCCGCATCCACAAGGGACCCAGCTCATCCAGATTTGCTTCTGCCACTATGAATGATGTGTACGCCTCTGTGTACAAACACAAGCCTGGAACAGAGGGCAGAGCCAGAGCTGGCGGAGGAGAGCACAAAGAAGCATTATATTCAACTCTCTCCTGGGTTCCAAGGGCCCAAGTGTAGTGGAGGACAGACCTTTGGTTATGAAAGCAAGGAAAAAGGATTACAGTGCAGAGAGAAATATCCCTTTAAAATGCTCTGAGCTCTCTAATAATCCCTAATATACAGTCTGTTTTTTTATTATTATTATTATTTTTAATCAACAGAAACTATCCTGAGTGGCCAATCTGATTGTAATCAGATTTTAAAAGGGTGAATTCTTCACATTATTTTGCTATGTACAAGGATAAAGACAACTGGTGACACCACCAGTAGAGTAGCACACCAGCGCTGAGGGCAGTGGTCTGAGAAGAGCATGACTTCCAGAAGCTGTCCTGTTGTCAGGATTTCCCACTTCTAGAGAATACCCATGATGATCAATGATGGAGAACAGAAAACATGTGGAAATCCTCGATTCCTTGGATGTTGCACAGTAAAGTTAACAAAACCATAAATAGCATATACAAAACCAGGAGACTGGAATTCTTACAGTTTTCCCAAAGATAGCTCTATCAGCAGACTTATACAGAAATACCAACAAACGATTGTTCCTCTGTTTCTTGACAAAGGTGGCTTACAACAAAACCTTAAATGTTATGCTGTCCAAGAGAAAGGCAACAGTGACAGAACAGATCAATCACAAGTGGTTGCTCAGAAGAGGGAATTAAAAATCATGCCCAGGCGTGTTTAAGTGCAGTCTTAAGATGGATGTTCTTGAGAGAGAAACAACGTGACCGCACAGCTAGCCACGGTTAGACACAGCTACGCAGTCTTCATGTGGTAGAAAGGGTCTTAGAGAGCAAATGTGGAGATGATTCACAGGTATCTTGAATGATTAATGTAGATTACTTCAGCATTGCACTAGATAAAAATGGCACTGACCTTTTAGTTCAGATAGAAAGCCGGTCATAGAGGAAACGTGAACAGATAAGCACAGTTCTGGATATTATTTTTTATTTATGCACACAGCCTACCATATACTTGCCAAAATAGACCCGTGATGCCACTAAAGGAACTCAGGCCCCAGCAGCAATTGCAAGTAACCTGAACTCTTCATGGATATGGATATTTACCAGGTCATCTGGTATGGATATATAATGTCTGCACACTCTCCTAGGTGCTACCTTGGTGTTAATAAACTGTTATCCAGAAAGATTTTGTAATGCATCTCTGAGCTTTGCAAATACAACACGCATATTTGCCAGTAGCTTTTATGCCTAACTAACTTTTTGTATCCTTTTATATTAAAGGTTGTGCTTATCTCCCCTTGGAATGTTCTTTGGTGACACTGCCATCCAATAAAGTGCAGAAGTAATAAAGCATTAGTTTTCTGTTACCTGTCAAAACCACCCATATAGAGGTCAACTAGTATGCTTTGAATAGTTTGTAAAATAGTTTATTCACTGTAAATAGTTATTCACTGTATTTCAGAAACTCTTAGAAACCAGCCAAAGCATTGTAGGCACAGCAAGGCCACTGTGTGTTTGTCCACTGTTTGTTAATAACGCCTTCTGAGATAACATGTCAGGTTTTCTTCCCACTGCTCTTAACTGTATCAGGCGTAAAATTCACGCAGACGGAGTCATGTCAGATAGGGATTATGGCTGGTTGGAAAGCAAAGGTACAGCAATGAACCTTCCCCATCACGATCAGCCCCCTCCTTTGGTGAGATTAGAGACAAGTTATAGGTCTCCAGTTCCTGCAGCCCACAGGATGGTAGGGAAATCTGCATTTTCCAGGGAGTCTGAATGTGCAGCTGAAAGAAGAGTGTCCTCCTGAACAGGTGATAATGACTACAAGCACAATTTGTTTAAAAGTGTCTATTAACATACTGCTGAATCTGTATGTTTCTAGAGTTACAAAATGGGACAGCAGTCACAACACTCTCTTTCTTTACAAGCTATAATGTAGACCGTGCAATAAAGACAGATAGAATAGAACTGCCTTAGGATAAATATGTTTTGAGACAGAAGAAAAAGATTTTTTAAAAAAAAAAAATCAACAGATATAAAAAAATAACCTTTTACCATCTTCAGCAGCTAAGGCTGAATCTTCACATAGGAGTATAGATCCATTTCTTCTGCTCCTTTTGACAGCTATTTGTTTTTCCACTGCAACAGAGTGGCAGACAAATGATCATGTTCAGGTGCTAGTTCAATACAATTTGGAGCAGATATATGAAATCTGAAGCAGAAATACATACAGCAGTTTAATCAATTTAGTTGTATTAAAGCTCATCATCTTTTGCCAATCATAATTTTGTTAGCTGTTTAGGACTGACATTACTTTAGGTTTGTTATTCTCTCTGTGATGCTAGTCATACCAGCGTACCAGTGACTGGAGTTCTGACCAATATTTTTGTCCATGATCTTTCTGTACACTTTTTTTTTTTTTTAATAAAACATAGCAGGAAAAAAATGAATGTATAAAAAGTCACAAATTCAAAGTTATGGTTCCCATGGCAACTTTAAGTCCCTCATGTTGCATTGTACATGCACTAAAAATAAACATGTAATAAAGCACCATATTTCCTATGTCAAGGAGAGCAAGGGAGTGCAACTTCAGTTTTACTGTTTACAGCCCCAGTATTGCAGGAATGTAGTTTTACAGTGATACAGATACATAACGCGCAGCAAGTACATATGGACTGCTGGATGGGCAGCACTGATTTACACCAGCTGAGGCTGGGCCATCCATGCACATACATCTGGAGGCGCGCTATGTGCAGGCACATGTCTGCGCTCCGGGGATAGGTGGGGATAACACGTTCCCATATGATGCAGGGGCTTACTGGGGGGCTCCCTTATAGCTTCAGCAGTGCCAGAAAGATGGGACGGGGCACTGCAGCCCTTGTGCAGCCTGTCATTGGCATCTAGTCACAAACACCAGCAGGAGAAGCAATAAACTGATATTCCATCCTGCTTTTCTCTACAGTCTGCAGCACCCTGGCAATCTGAAGGTATTTTTATATGGAAAAAAAATCATTAGAAATTCCATGCAAGTCAAGAGCTAAAGTATCTGAAAGAGTAAAATAAGGAATAGCAGCATAAGCAAGGAGCTCCCTTTCACACTAGGAAGGGAAGAAGTATTTTGTAAATACTTCTGGTCTTTAAAGGAATTTAAATGCAGTCAAGAACTTGTAGGCACAGATAAATCTGTTTCTAAGCTATTTTTCCTCTTCAGAGAATGGGAAAACCAGAACTCTATGTACACAAGCAGTTCCAGTATTTCTTTTGTATGAAGGTATCCTCAAAACCAGCTGGGCAACTGGTAGTCAGTCACTCAGATGTTATTTCCTTTTAATGCCAGACCTGTGTGTACCTGTTCGGTGTCCTTTGTCCTGAACTATTGCATCTTTGAACAAGGGGTTCTTTTCTTCTGCATTGAGGACACAGCATGAAACACCATGTGGCTCTACCTCATGACAAAGCTTGGAGATGCTATAGTGCTAGTAACGTATCTCATAAGCCACACTATTATAATGTTGTTCAACCTGCAGTTACTAAATAAGTAATATCCTTTGCACAACTCCATTTAAAATAAATGGGTATCTGAAGGGGGAATTTGGCATGAGGTAAGTTTAGCTTAAAAACAAATAACGCTTTGGTTGTTGTTGTTTTATGATCATAAATCATAGCTTGCAAACCAAGACATGGCAATATGCATGGTGTAAATGCTCACAGTAAGGACCGCAGACAATAGGCAAAAGAACTGCATATATTTGTTTCTGGAACAGGACAAAGAGGCAATAGCTCTCTTATGAACTGTGTTTTGGAAAGAGGAAATCCAGATGTACCCCTGACTTTCCTAATACTTATGGTTTATGAAATCAGTTTAATTTAATGAGTGTGTCTTAAAAATATGATTCCAGTCCTACAGGGTAAAACACTTCCTGAACACTTCCATGTGAATGGTATGGTGTTAGGACTTACCAAGTCCATTCCGACTAAGAAAGCAGTTATGAGTCCATTTACTATAATATTTACACGGGACAAGGGATCTCTCTCCTACAAGTTTAATGTTGATGTTAATAAGAAGTACAATGTGAAAGCCTCAGAAACGAGAACCAAATGTAGAGCTTCTCCATGACAGGTGCTTGTGCTAATGGCCACCTGGAGATGTGAGAGCCTCTCTCAGAATGTTTTGCTGAAATGGCACAGTTGTGAAACAGCAAATTTCAACAGAAAAAAATAATATTGAAATGCTGTGACCGGCCCAGCTGCAGAACCATGACACACACTTCTGTGGTAATTCTAAAACTACTCAGCATAAGAACCTAAGTTCTGGGAAGTTCATGAGTTTTCACAATCATCACTGTCAGTTGACTTGCTTATTTAAGTATTTTCTCTCTCTCGTGAACCACAGAATTCACTGATCATTTTCATGCAACAGTAAATGCTCAGTGAAGATAACAATGTCAGGGGCATACGTCTATTACTTCCAAATCTAAGGGGTTAAAAAATAGGTTTGTTTCACAGAAAACACACACAAACTATTTAGTATAGTGCCATTCTATATAACAAGCTTTACTGGCACATCTGAAGTCTTACTGATGATTGGTATTAGTTTTCAGAAAATGCAGTGTTAGAACTGGCCCCTCTAGAATATGTACCTCAAGTGAACTCAGATAGAGAAGCATATTTTCCTTTTTCCAAAGAGAAGACTGTGATAGCAGCTGGATAGCAGAGCTGTTTCACACAGATGTTATTGAAGGCCGTGCCTGCATCCTAGCTGAAGATCAACATATGGTTTACTAGCTGCAATTTTATTTTTCTATCTTTACTGCTCCTGACTAAAATTAATTATTACTGGCTATTGCAAGACTGAAAGAGGAGCAAAACAGAAAATCCTCCAGCATTGCAACAACCATGTAAGACACAGATAAACATCCACTCTCAAAAGGATTAAGAATTTTAAGACACCTCCTTGCACTCTGCCGAGCTGGTGGTATGGAGCGTGGGGACATGCCACACCTGCTTCCCTGCAACCTTGGCCTGCTCCAGGTGACTGTGGGATAAGGTGACCCGGACCTACCCGAGTGGCTTTGTACTGCACTGAGTTAGAGAACGCGCAGTTATCTTCTGCCAGGGCTCGGTGACAAGCAGTAAGAAGTTGTGATATCCTTCTGCTGTGGTTAGCTATGTCCTGACAGAGGTCCATGCAAACAGCCTCTTGAGGAGAATAAAGAACAAAAAGCAGGAGAATGTTTTATGTTTATTTCTTTTTAACTGCATGACCTCTATCAGGCTAAGTGCAGGTGTAAATGCAGTGTAATTAGATGCATCTTAACACTTCTCACCTACTGCTTTTATCTCCTCTAAACCTGTGCAGTCAGAATGTTTCTGTTTGGTAAGGCAGCGCAAGCACTTGACACAGGGAACCAGCTTTCTGACGGGATTAATGAATGAGAACTTGGCTTGCCTTGATTAACCATAAACAAAAAGCATCCTAACAAGCTCTTTGTGTTATGCTTTAGAAGGGTGGTTCTCTGTCCAGCACCCTCCCACCTTCACATCGTGCACCTCAGGGCATGTAGTGCACTGTCCCTGTGTCCTACTCCACTCCACACAAGTATTTTATCTTAGCAGGCCTTTTCAATCTTTGGCCTTCCTGTTTATCTAGAAGAAATTCTCCTGACCTCTCCCTTGGGAGGTTTCTTTTCTCTCTTCTTTGCTCCCAGGCCCTCAGCCCTGTTTACATCCTTCAGAAGACTCTTGCAAACATCTTGATCTCTCACCCCCAAACTCTTTACAATTCCTAGTAAGAAAGTCTGTGTATGACAGCATATACTCATAAATTCACTGATACTTGTGCATTTTGCATTTTTCTGTGTATCTAACTCTTTCTGTATATCTCTTTTTTTTCCCTCAGTAATTCTTGGGGAGTACCTCATTTTTATGAGATCTATACCGAGGACTACATATTCTATTTCAGATCAGCTGATTCTTACTAATTACTTAAGGAGTAAGTGATCATGTAAGAAACACCTGAAAAGAAATACAGATGAACTGCCAGAGACCAAATGAATATTTCAAAATATTATAATTGAGCAATATAAATTTGTGACATATCAATCCTAGTAATTATGTGTCAAAGTTAGATCCTTCTATATAAAAAAGGCTATTACAAATGTTATATCTGTTTCATTTTAAAATAGTTGAGAAAATACATGTTCCTTGGACCACATAAAAAGAATGAGAAATCTCTAAGGAAGAGGTAAGTTGCAGAAACAAAATTTCTGTGTTGAGAATTACCTGATGTTACAGAGATTCAGACTGGAGTAATAAGATCATTAATTTTATTTTATTTTTTTAGTTCCTATGCTTTGTGGTTTTGTGTTTTTATACATATTTGCACAGTACCTAACTATAAGTGGGTGCTTTTGTAAAACAGTTTACTGTTGATAATGAATATCTGACGTGAGGCTGACAGAGGGAGAAAAAAATACAAACAACTGATGCAGCTAATATGTTGACTATTAATTAACACGAGTGATTCATTCAGTGCTATATCCAGACATAAAGTCAGACTGGAAGATGAAAGGGCAATTTAGAAAAAGACTATGACTTGCACAGTTATCAGCTTCAGAATCTGAGACCTCAAATAATGGCCTAATTACAGCTCATCTGAAAGATACCAAGGCCTTATCCTCCACAGAAGTATTAATGGAAGATTACTTGCTTTTTGAAGCCAGTAAACCCATCTGCAGGTTCCATATCAGCTCCCACCAGACATACATCTTTTTACACATGGGTGGTCTGTCACGATTGATGATTGACTCAATCTTGACAAGAAAAGGGATAGAAAAATTATCACTTTGTGCAGATATGACCACTTCTGACTTTGGCAGGTGAGGCAGTCCGGATTGCCCAACGTGGACCTAATTGCAGAAGATAATTTTTTCTTCAATGCTTCCATTTTCACAAGCACCAGCCAACATATCTGTCCTTTATGTGTAGATTAGTTTCCTCTCAGATTATGACTTCTGCCCTAGTTCTTTCATTGAGACCAGCCACATAGGTAACACTTTTATTCAGTAGTGCTGGATAATACTGAGAGTTATTTTGCAAAGTAGTGCTGAGTAATACTTTGCTACATGCATGCAGCTACTTGTAGCTAGGGTAGTTTTCATTATAATCAAGAACATCACATTTCTGACCTTTTGCTAAGGTTATATGCATGATCAAAGACAGATGAAAAATTGTCCTGCCAGGATACTGGCAGGATTATAAACAGAAATAGTGGTGTTCAGGCGGTTTGAATGTCAAGACCTAACCAAGCTTTAAAAAAAAAAAAAGGAAAGAAATTTCCCAAGATTAGGATGCTGACAAAATTACCTCAGATGGTAGTCCCTGGGTCCGTGAGATTTAAATCTCCTCAAATAATAAGTTTGATGACATACTTCCTCCCTTCCTGAAGGCTGAATTAGCATATGGTCCATTTGACTGAGACATTCATTACAGCCATGTGGCCTGTGATGAATTCACACAGATTATTTCTAAACTTGCTCAGTCTTGATTCTCTCACAAAGGAAGAAATCTCACTTTGTGAACATGAAATCCATCTGAAACCAAAAGCAAGACGCTCTTTTTCTCTTGCTACACCAAATACGGCCAATGCTCACTCACATGTATTTACTAACAAAACAGATGCTTTCCAAAAATAAGGCACAAAAAAGAATACAAACAACTAGTTACCAGATCAGTCTCTAGGCTATGATTTAAAATACCTTTCAGTGCACCTGAATGTCACTGAAGCTGGAAAAATAAATCAGCCACCACAGCCTCACTTGAATAGTAAAGGACTGGCAGATGTGGAACCTGAATATTCAATAACTACTGAGCAGAAACAGTAAGTCTCTCAGTGTGGGACTTTTTTTTGTTTGTGTTAATTATACTAATTAGAATTAGAACTTCCACCACTCATATTTCCTGCAGCTGCGTGGTGCTAGCTGCTATTGTTAGCACTCACGGAAAATACTCCAACAGAGGGCACCAAGAAAATTACTTACAATCTGAACACCCACACAAGCCTGTCACGTTGGAAAGACTGCAGACAGCATAACTAATAAAGTTATTGTGCTATTTTGAAAGAATAATAGCATGTTTGAAGAGACCATATTAACCCTGTTGTAAAGTATTGATTGCACTCTGTAGTAAAGGAAATGAAACAACGAAGACGTAGTGTTTTAATTCTTTTCCTGTTTGCTCTTGCTAGTTTTACTCCGTTTCAATTTACACCTATATTTGAGAACACAGAAAATGTATCACCTGTGGTTCACAAAGACAGTTTTATTTTCATAGACACTCTTTCAGCAACTTGATGCTTTTAAGATCTGTACTTCAATTCAAGCAAATGGTAGTGAATATGAAAGAAACCCCCATCTAAAACTGTTTGAATCCTGTTTGTCACGTTTACTTCTGTTTAAAAAAAAAGTAAGAACACAAATATCAAAAGATACTAGTCGATTGGTTCTGGACATATTAATTTAGATGTGTTACCAAAAAAAAATCGTATAATTATAATTTTAGTCTCTAAGGAAATGTTTAATTCCATTCCAGTGCATTACAGACAAGCAAAACAAGAAATGTGTCTTTTGTAACAATTTGCTGTTGTTTTGCAAGCACATCTGCATGCATACATCTAACAATACAATAGCACTGTATAAAACTGTTCTAGATACAGCTGAGGCAAATACTTACGATGATTTTAAGATTTAACATTTTCACGGTATTTAAATCACTGGTCCTACCACTAAAATAACAAGACTCAGTGAGTTATAGTAGTTTTGTTTACACTTGATAAAAGCTATTTTCTTATTCTGTGCTAAACTGAAAGTTTAAAAGAGGATAGCTGAATTAGCAGAGAATGATGGGCATTTCAAATGTCATCTTTTATGTAAACCAATACATAAAAATCAGTTATGATTCTGTTCTGTTGTAAATGAACATCATTTGTAATCATTCTCTGGGGTGATCTAGGATACGTAAAATCACTTCACCTTTCTTTCTTTCTTTTTTTTTTTTTTTTCAAATGGTGCTTTTAAGAGCATGATTCCTGTAATTGCATTTCCTTCCTTTTCTATGAGAGTATCTGTAAAGACATTTGGCATCTCATCAGCAAAAACAGCAGATGGAGAAAGGCCTTCCTACGTGCTCTGTCAAGGGAATTGCAAGTTTAGGTAGGGTTTTAATAGACATCAAGGATTTAGTGACATGCCAAAGATTGCATGCCTGCACTGTACCTATTATTTGTGCCTTTCTCTTTTAATAGAAATGAAAACAATTACTGTGCAGAAAAGATTTAGCTTCTCTTTGAGAGTATCATACCATATGGTATGGGGGATGTATAGCTGACAAAATGAGTGTAAAAAAGAAGTGCATACATTTCAGATGATGTTAGTTGAACTAAATTTATGTTTTAAATTTTAACTGAACTGATAGAAAAGTTTACAAATATAAAAAAAAAAACTTCATATGCTAATAGAAATTCAAGTAAGACATAAAAATACTTGTTACTGAGGTTGGCTTTATATAAAAATGGCCTTGGGGACCAAAGAACATTTCAACAAAGACAAGTAAGCAAGCACTGTAATTATAAGAATGAAAATTGACAGAGTTTTTCCAAGTAACAGTCTTGTTATCACATGATAACACATGAAATTGCAAACAGAGCAAATATTTTTCTCAGTTACTCAGAAAATAGATTTTTCCTGATAGCACATGATGTTCATAGATGAGGAACAAAGATGTTTGTACTGGCTATTCAAGGAGGAAAAAACTTTTGGTGGGAGAGCAAACTTGCAGCCTGTATCTTGCATATTGTCCAGGCAGTCATTAAAAAAAAAAAAAGCTGTATCTGATGAGCTAGACCCTCAGCAGACTTACCCCCCCCCCAAAAAAAACCAAACAAACCAACAAACAAACAAACAAACAAAACAAAACAACGACAAAAAAAAAAAAAAAACAGCTGTACTGAATACGCATTTTTGGGGAGTAACTAAATGTGCTCCCAGAAAGCTCCTTAACATTCTCAAAATCCTACAGTACATGAAAGCAGTGTTGAAATTCTCCATCAGGCATGTATGTGAAATGTTCAGGTTTGTGCAAATTCTGGAGCTGGATGGAAAGATTTTGTATATGACCTTCAATGTCCCAAACTCTTTCCCCCTTTCATGGCATGAGTTCCCTCCTTGTCTCAGAGGACAGAGGGAATTGCTGCCATGCTCTAGAACTCAGTATGAAATACAGAAGTAACAGAGCTCAAACTTAGGTAGACCTTCATCTGCACGGAGAGAATATTCACACCCCTGTATCAAAAGTTATTTGTAGAAAATGGAAGGGGGAAAAAAAAGCAGATGAAATAAGATTTGGGGACTTTGGGACTAGAATAGCGTTGAAATATTAGTTACTGTGTTATAAAGCACAGGGGAGTTGTACCAAGAACACTGCAGCTGCAGCAAGATCTCTTGAATCAGGTTTCAGACAGCTCAGTGTCTGGGTGCACAGGGGAGAAACACGAGCTATTAATTGCAATATTAATCATATACTGCCACTGTAGTAGTGCAAGGTAGCACTTCACAGCATGTTTACAAAGACCAAATGTCCCCTCAGTAACTTCTGCTACTGCTGAATTCCTTGTACCAGGCCTCTACACAACCTTGTTTTCAGAAAGAAAAAGAGTGTATTTCACTTCAGCTGCCTGAGCAGATCCATGACCAAAATTTACCGTGGTCATATAATCTGAAACTCACATTCTGTGTACTGAAGTATGACTAAAGCTAAATGCCAGGCATAGGACATGAAGAAGAATCTTGAGGAGTTCCTCTGGTCATCTTTCCCCTGCATGTTTTTTCCTGCCTTCTCTTTCTCTTTGATCACAAGAGCATTCCTGCCTTGATCTCATCTTCTCCCTCACCAACGCCTGCTGTCCTGAGACAGCCATATACCCAGCTACTGTGTGAACCCACCACAGAATGCCTGCTTAATTTTGACTTCCTTGAAACAGGAATCTGCCAAGAAATCAACCAATAACAATCTCTTCATTTACATCTCCAGTGTAGCGCTTCCCAAAACGGTACTAAAACATTTTATTATCTATAATCCTCCTAAGCTGCATCCGTGAAAACCTCTTGTAATAATCAGTGTGCAAACAACCACTCATTCACTATACTAGTCATTGTCACGTGCTCAGTCTGCTACCACTTACATGTTCTCTGAACTCACTGAACTTTACAGCCATGCAAGAAGACTTGCAAAAAAAAAAAAAAAAAAATCAAGGCATATCCCCATCAGTTAAAGAAAGGCACCAAGGCACTGAAATGAATGCAATCAGCCCCACGCATCATAAGGTAAGATCCCTTTCCCCATTCCAACAAATGTAAAACACAGCTTCTCTTTATTTTCCTTTCAAACAAGGGACACTGAGAGTAGCTGGAAGGTTCGGGTGATTGGAAACAAGACATTAAGGCATTCATCTATAAAATGCAGTTCAAATTCAGACCAGATCGCTCTTAAATGAAAGTCACTACCATGTGATGACTGTTCAATGAAAGCTCATGTTCTCAGATATCCACATCACAGAAACTGCCATCACAGTGGTGGGTGGCTTCTGCAAAGACAAAGGACTGCATAGCCTGGATAACTACAATAACCCCCAGTGTTCTGAATGCTTCCCTGGCTGCGTAGATCAGGGCTGAAATACATTGTCAGGGTAGCTCATGGAAAGTTGCATTTTTGCTAGTTGTGTTGTATCTGTACTGGGGATAAACAGAGGGCTTTCAGTCTCACAGGGCTGTCAATCTGTCATCTTCCACACACACAGAGAACAGGTTTTGCCTTTTAAAAGAAAGAACACTGTGAACAGAAACTCATCATTAATCAAGGCTTATTTCTCCACGTGGAAAAAAAAAAAAAAGGCAGAATCAAGTCACCATCTCCACATTTGGAACTCTATTCCACTTCACAAGCTGTGGGTAAAGAATATAAAGTAAAATCAGAAAGTTTGTCCTTAGAGGAAGGAAAGAGTGTGGGATATGATGGTCTGTGGAAGTTGAATAAACTGGTACAATACACAGTGCTATGACTCACAGTGCCGGATGGAAGAGCACTGTATGCTATCCGTCAAACATTCGCTTCAAGACAATCCTTAAAACTTTGAACACAGCAGGATTAGAAGATCACAAACCTCTCTGGAATCTGTGCATGCTGCTAGGCACTCTACCTGCCTTATAGCAACTGTGATTATAAAAAAGCCCTTCATGTGTTAACATGAAATAAATTAATTATATATTACTTATAATTTATGACTGGATAGGTAAACTTCCACTTTGTGATCCCAAAGACATGCTGGAGTACAATAGCATAAGCCGAGAGAATAACCCATCTTTCCCAGGTGTTAGAAATGCAGATTTCATTGTAAATCCTGCATAACTCAAACCTCTGACAGTTTATGATTAAAAAATTACAGTAAAAATAATTTTAACTTAAGTGCTTGCTAACAATATATTTTTAATCATTTATCACTGACAACCCCCCCTGAGATCTATAGTACATAGATAAAACAATAATTAGTGTAGGCAAAAGCAAAGACTAATTTAGAGAGATATTGTCAAGAGCAATTTTTGGAACTTAAAGCTTGACACATTTTCAAAATTAAGTTGACTAGTCATTGAAATCCATTATGAGGCGAAGTGTCGGTTAAAGACAGACTCTTCAAAAATAAAGACTGAATGCCTTTTCAGGCCTTGGATTTAGTCAAGCACAAGTGTGGTCACTTAATACGGGGCATTCTTGCATGACACTGTCTGGTCTGTTACACTGAAACCCAATAAACGATCCCTTCTATTGGACTTAAAAACTAAATCTTGAAAAATCATCAATTTTTATGGGTATTTTGTGTTTTTATCAGTTTGTGTGTTTTAATATAATTTTTTTCTCTCCCAAACACTTTGTAAAATGCCCTCAGAAAGTGCTGGGGGGAGTTATGAGATATGGTCCAATCTGGCAAGCCATTATCATCAAGCATGATGAATGAGGCCCTGATTTCAGTGGGACTATTCACAGTACCACGTGGAGAGCCAGTGTTGCTCTACAGGACTTTCATTGATTATATAAAGAAAACAATAAAACGGCTAGACCTGAAGTGCTATAAAATGCATCATATGAGCACATTGAAAAATAGGGGGAACATATACTCTCTAATCTTTCAGATACAGTAATTTGTAGATGTTACTTGTAACCTCAAATGTAAAAATGTATGCAGAAGTGAGATTTTAAGCAGGTTACACTCCTTATTAAATTAAATATTTAGCAATATGGAATTAACAATTCTAATCACAAATGCCAGGCAACCACTTTTGATCTGCTACCATAGCTAATTACTCCAGTGGGAAAGGAAACAGGGAAAGGGCATTTCAGTTGTGCAAGGACAGGTTTTCTCTGAATCTATATTTTGTCCAAATAAAACCTGTAGTTAGATGGAGTTCATCTTAACCCTTCATCTGTAGGAATTGGAGGGTTTCTGATAATTGTTGCCTTTTTCTTCCTGCGGAATAAACTAGTAATTTCCTCCAAGACTAACATCATTTATATTTATAGTTTCCTTCTTTTGCTCTATCACTGTCTATAATCTCTTCTGGGAAAATGATTTAATGATATTGTTGTTTTAGTGGTGCTATCTCTAGTGCTATCATTATAGTGGTACCATTTAGTCAGCAGTCATTAAGTGCTGGCACTCAGGTGACACTGTAAAAGGTAAAAACCTCTCATTGGGATGCCAACAACAACACCAACCTTCCAAATTATTGTGAATATGACCTAAAAATCGTTTGGAATTTCTTGGAGACCAAAATCTTGCTGACTTAAAGCCTCAAGATCAGATCCACTGGAAGTTACTATGATACACTCTTTAGGTCAGATTCTTTCTTAAACACTTCTTGGAGGTGTCTGAGCCTAGAAGAGAATTCTGCCCTTCTTCTCTGGAGCATGAACAGCCATGAGGGGAGAGGACTAGATTGGAATGTAGAGAAAGACAGGCTGAGGTCAGACAGATTGTTCTAGGCCTCCTGGGGCATTTTTAATCTATGAAGCTAACAGGCTGATAAGCTACATGGTCGCAAGCTCGAGGTGAAAAATGGCCAACACTTAGACAGGAAGACTTCTTTGCAAACTGTATCAACACTACTGCTGCTATCAGCCCTACAAGGATGCAGGGCTCTTGTTTGAATCCAAAATGCCTCTGCCCAGGAGAGATGGCAGCTCAGGAACAGGATGGGCACAATACAACAATAAGATGTATTGATCCAGTCATCGAACCTGGAGAAACTACCCTCCTGTAGGCTAAAGGAAGCTCCATAAACACATTTCAATCTGCAAGCAAATATTGCTGAGAATCTGAGAACCATGATTTGTTTGAGGGAAGTGGCATCTGGAAAGAGTTAGGCAAAACAAAGGATGTGTGAAGGGCTTATTTACAGCACAAAAAAGGATGGTAATGTAACACAACATATTTTTCATAGTTGGTGAAGGTTTGCATTGGATTTGTCATAAGTATTCTTGAACTGTTCTCCTGTCCCTAGTCTGTCATTGCTGAGATAAAATGGACAGAAATATGGATCAGTTGAGTGAGCGATAGCCATGATAATAGTCACCCTTGTACAGATATATATAAAAAAAAAAAAAGCAGCCAAGTTCATTATAAAAGCTGCCAGATTATTCTACATAAAATGTACTGACATCTCCCTTGGACCTGACATTAAATTGAAAAGAATTTCAGAATCCAGTGGAAACATATTTTTAAAACTAAAATGAACCACAGTGACAGGTAAAACGTTTTTCTAATACAAATGTCTAGGTGAACTCTCTTTTCAGGAAACAACAAATTCTGTAACAAGTAATAAGTTTCCAGGTAAACCTCACCAGTTCCACTGTACAAAGCTTCTACTTTTCAACACTCTCCTGACTCTATTAAATTATTATTAAATTTATTACACTGTCCTGTCTCTGTATTGTCCTTCACAAAGCTGCTTTCTCCAATTTTTCTGATTTATTCCTTAAATCCTTATTCTAGGGAAAGAAAAAATATTCCAGGTACTACGCAACTTAAACTGGATTTAAGAAATGCAAGTTTTAAATTTAGAACTAGAAACCAAAAAAAAAAAAAAAAAAAAGGAAAAGAATATTTTTACACATGGCTCCAATCCTGACATACAGTAATTCAGAGTGAGTCACTTGCCATCCAGCGAAACCAAAGTATGATAATTCAACTGCCAATAAACTCTTAGGGCAGAAGTTAACCTACTTTGGATAAGGTATATACATATCTATTCTTGGACTAGGTAGCCTTTTCCATTTTAGTAGCTTATTTTAAAAACTGGGAAATTGAAAAGAATAGTTCAGCTCTGAAATGAAGGAACATAAAAGTGGAAACTTAGGGCTTTATGGTAGGTATCTCAGAGTCACACTGAAATGTTGGAGTAAGGTACATGGCACTCAGGCAGTAATATTCTAGGAGCAACCAGAAAATAGCTGTTGGACCCCAGAGACGAAGTCTTTATGAGATTGTGAGATTTATCTGATGAGACTTTCCACTTTGGAAGAGAAGTTTAGCAGTGTCTTATGAAAGACTGTTCTAATAGAGAAAGCTTTTGTGGAATGACATGAACAATCACTATATGAGACGTCAGTTATGACTTGTGAGTCTGCTGAGTATATATTAATGTAACTTGATTAATTTCCCTTGAGGATAAAATCTGCCTAAAACTATAGACAAGATGGTACCCATGAATTTTTAGCAATTGTTTCTGAAAAAGTATCTTCAGAGCATTAAAAATTGCTCAGTTTTATTTCAGGTGAAGAAAGAATTCAGTATCTATTCCTCTGTTCTTTGAGAGGCCATATATCCCAACCCCAGCAGACAAATTTACATGGTAGACTGAAGAAGAGAAGGCTATACTCTTGTTAAGCATCTTTCCTTGCCCTGCTGTAGGTAACGCCAGAAAACTGCTGCCAGACATGACCTTTCCTTTTCAGGTGGGCTGTCACCGATCAGTGCTATAGCTACAAGTATTAAGCGTACATACCTGGGCCCCAGTTTTGCTTTCAGTTGGTAGTCAGTGAGGTTGCAAAATAAATGTGAGTATAGTGCTGGGCTTGAAATGACTTTAATCATATTCTTGTTCCCTTGGGTATGGACTGATTGCAGATTCCAGTTTTCATTCCTGGCTATCATTAAAATTTTTGATGGTAGGCTTGAATCATATACTGGCCTTCCTGAGCTGCTTTCTTATTCAAGTCATAGCCATCTCTTGGTTAACAGCAAGAACTGGAATATATTTCTTTTTAATGGATAAATGTGCCAGAGGAATGGATAATATTTTTTTATATTGTCACTTACTCTTGCTTGTTTATGCTCAGGGTTGTTTTCTTTAAATCATTTTAAATTTAGGCTGTTAATTTCCAATTAACGAGAAGAGGTGGAAACATGTAAGAATTTGGATCTCATAAAAGAGTTTTGAATACACTACTGTAACACCAACAACTATTACAGGAAGAGTAATTGCTCTCCTCTAAGCCACGTCTAGCTTTTTTTCATTTCAGTAACAGGTTTTGAAGTAATCTATATGGGACATTTACGCCTGGGTAAGCCAAACAAAGTCACTACCAGTCCCAGCAGACATGCTAAATGCTCTGTGGTACTTTAAAGTAATTTCCAATTTATAAGCTTTATTTCTTTAATTTCAAGGTTTTCTCAAATAGGCCTTCTTTCAGATAAGAGTTCAGCAACGTCTGGTATTGAGGATCTAATGGTAATCTCAAGAACACTACTTTCATTAAGGGAAGGAAGACTGAATTCTCAATTTATTGTACTTCTAAATAATTAATTTGTCTCCAAGGCCCCTTAATAAACTGATCACTGGATGCAGCACAACTGGACATAACAGCATTGTGAAAGGTCTTGAGGCTATGGCCATCTTGCATTATTCTCCCTAGATGAATCACACCGTTCAAATGAAGTTTGGAAATTTTTTGTTGGTAATGGGGCCAGAGTCTGACATTTACGAATGCATTTCTGATGTCTGTTTTGTATGAGGTGTCTCCTTTGTGACCTCCAAATCATTCAAACCTTGTAAAAAAGAGCCTATGAAAGAGAGATTTAAGTGTTTCCAGGCCTATCACTTGACAACACTCACAAACTGTGTGCTCTTTTAAGATTCTCAAGAGGAAATTACTCAGCTCTGCATTTCTCTTTATGTACAAAAGTACAAAATATTGCAATGTTGCTTGTGCCAATCACAACATGCTAAGACCAGATAAAATCTGGATGAAAAGTGCAACATGATTTTGGATCGCATTTATTTTACTTTCAGTTTGTTTCTTTCATCCATTAATTTTTTACAAGCATTCTAATCCCTGAATTTTAAATGTGCATTTTTACCCAATGAAGCCACAAATATATGCAGATTTACCTAACAGGAGAACAGAAGCAATACTTTGTGATTTATACTACTGATCACAACCAACTATTTAGCCCCAAAAGCTGTAACTAAAATGATCTTTCTAGATGGTCCATCTATATATTATCCTTTTATTTTCTTTTTTTTTTTCTATCAGCTTCTAGTTCTCACTGCATCAGATTAACACCTGCCAGACCTCATGCAACTCAACCATTCTCTACTGTTGGATCTCCTTCTCTTTTGTACCTCAGTGGCAACACATACCCTAAGGCCGTCTGTCCATTTTTCTCCCAAGTTCTTATGATTTTTGAAGGGCATATTGAGTGCCCTTTTGGAGCTGTTCCAGAAGCTGAATGAATACCTTCAACTAAGTTCAAGCTCAGCTTTAGTGTTGTGGACTTTAAGTCTCTACATGCTTTCAAATGATTGCAAGCAGCAGGTACAGGTATGCTAATCTAAAAATAATTGACTAATCAGTACAGAAATGCAATGTACCTTTGCAAGTCCTCAGAAGCTTCCTAAGTCTTGTTGGCATCTTCCCCAATGGCACAAAATGAAATTTTCCTCCTATGATTCTGATGAGGAATACCAGCATGAAGCTGGCTTCTACGTAATGTGGGAAGATGCATTTGCTTAAACCCAAACGTACATGAAATGTGCTGCAAGAGCTTGTTTAAAAGTAAACAGCTCTAAGGAGCTTAATGCATTCCTAATCACTGGTAGATACACTGTGCTTCATCTACTAGATGCTTCCCAAAGACCAGTTCCCAGTGGCCCTTACATTAATGGAGTAGTGTCTTACAGGACATGACTCTACTGGAATAGAGACTCTTACAGAACACTGCCTTTGATGTTTAGACAAATTCAGAAGCCAGTTTGTTTCTGGGTTGCACCCTGACATAAGAAATGCACTGTACAATGTAATTTTGAAGGGATGGAATTCAGTAAAACAATTTATTTCACAACAAGGCCATGCTTCACTCGTTCTCGAAGGCTATTCCCATACTATATTTCAGTTGTCAACTATTTTGTCTGCTCAAAGAAAAAATAAGACAGGATTTGGTCAATAATAGGGAATGTGCTGTTTTTTAAAAAATCACAGGCCATCTTATCAAAACCGCAGAAATGACAAGCAGAGCAAAGTAATATCCAGTCTTTGGGTAAAGAATGGAAAATTCTAGCCTGAAAATTGAATATTGCTGAGAATGGTGGTCAAATGAGAACAGGAGGTTTGGGACGGGAAATGCCACACAGCTCTCCGTAATCACATGAACCTGTCACTAAATCTGAAGGCAGGAGAATGTGCGCAAGAGCTGCAGAAGTGCCCCTGGGGACAGAGAGTCACAGGACAATTCCCCTGTTGCATGCCCTGATCCCACCATGAACCACAGGTAGCTGGATGAGCATGTGGTGCTCCCTGCATAAGCTATTATCTTATTCCATCTGTGCACATGCAACACACAGCAGTGAATCAATCCCCAGCCTTTTCAGACCCTCTACCTGCTCCACATTTGCATCCAAAAAGCAACTGTGTGATGGAAGATTCTTCAAAGGCATCAGTAAGACACTCAGCATCGTCTCCTTCTCTCCAGTGATGGTTTGTTATGACAGGGGTATCGGCTGCTGGTTCTCCGTGGGATTAGTACACTCTAAAAAAGCCTCTGTGAGTACCAGGCAGTAAAATAATACATTTAATTGAAATTTGCAGTACATCTTACTGAGATAATTTTTTCAGAAGTGGAAACACAATGAAGACCCTGCTGTGGGTATTACTGGATACGATCAAGAAAACTTGGGTCAAAACAATACCCAATTTTCTCAAGGCTCTCGAACCTTGAAGAGCCAGATTTTCATGTGCCCTCGGTTCTTGTTAGGGCTCACAAAATAAGCAGGCAGATTTTCACAAAGGAAGCGAAAGTGCAGAGGGCTGGAAAGTTGGGTGGGAGCAGCAGGATAATGAGCATCCTTGACTACCTGATCATCTGGCTAGAAAAATTTCATTTAAATGTCTCAAAATCCCCTCACACTCTAGGAGAACTTTTAACAGTTCCTGGAAAAGAAGAAAAAAAAGAGGGAAGAGAGAAATATTTTTGCCAGTTAGCTATGTGTATTTTAATATATTTTACATACCATGTAAATACCATGGGAAAATACCATGTCAGATACAAATTCTGTCATATAGTACTGGATTATTGATAATTTATGGTATTTTACTGTGAGATGGTGTATTATGCTGGACATTTGTCAGTCATTAGGAACCAAATTAAATGACAGTCTGTGTTAAAAATTAGGTTGTGACGGGCTTAGCAACACCCAAAAGTATAATGGGAAACTTTTAACAGGGAATGCAAAGAAGTTGGAGGCATATAGCAGAGTTTCAGAATCAAACTTGCTTAAACTTGGCACATATTTATTTGGCACTTTATTTAGAGATTATAATTGTCAGAATAAAGACTGTACCTTCCTTAATTTGCAAATATTCCTTGGGCTGAAGGGAAAGGTATTTCTATGGGGTCTCCGCATCTTGCTGTTGTTACATTTGGCATACAGGGTGTTAGCTCGGACAGTTTTTAAATGTCATGCAAGAGGTAATTTACATATGCTTTGCTCTTAATTGAAAATGCGAACAACAGTGAAACATTTGGAGCTCTAAAAATGTAAAAGCTGGAACAAAAATAAATCCATTCATGTCATATAAGATAAAAATGATGTCTAACCTGATATGTAAGTTAAAGTATTTGTCAGGGTGCCAAGTACATTAGAAGGACACACAGAGTGAACTACACATAGTACCTCAACAGATGCGTACCTGGAAGAGGAGTGGGTTCACGTGCGCATCTCACCCATACCTGTCAAGCTTGAACTCTCCCGTCAAGAAAAGAATAGCAATCAAAATCCTCTTTGTTGTTTTTTAATAGGAACGTGAGCAATGGGAAAGGTTGAAATCCCAGGAGACTCCCGCTGGCAGATACAGAAACTACCTGGATAAAGTGCAGGTGAATGTGCTTCAGGGCAACCCGCCGCCTCATGGAGCACATCCACCCTCGCCCACCAGCCTCGCCCGCAGTCCGGATGTGAAGATCTGCAGTGCTGGTCACCGGAGGCACCTGCGAGACTGCCGCGGAGGTTAAGGGGAGGTGGCACTGGTGGCACTCTTCCCCTGGCCTATTCACGTAACTATTCACAAGTTACCTGGCTTGAACCCATTTTTTACAGCATCAGCTCCACAGCTCCCAGCATAAAGGACAACATCAGAAACGCAGGTACTCCCCCACCCCGTACCATGAACTTCTGTGGCTTTTTCATTAAAAATTTCCACAGAAATCATGATATAGCCTAATGCACGAGAAGCAGGGCCAGCACCGTGCTTTCCTTCACCTTGCTCAGAAGAATTTCCCGTGTTTACTTGCAATCAGCACGTGGCCCATCCTTCCTGAAACACCGAGTGTCACGAGATCTGCCTCATGCAACTCCCATCCTAAGTTCAAACAAAGAGCCAGTGTGCACTGAAGCATATAATTTTGTATTTTACAGTAAGCATGCAAGTTGGTTTTTGGCCACTCCACCCAAATGAAGTACAGAGATTTCCAGCTGTAGAGGTGTTCCTTTTTGTTTGTTTGTTTGTTTTTGTTTTGTTTTTGGTGTTCTTTAGTGTACAAGCTATCATGTACTTTAAACTGCTGTGTTTCACCTTTTTTTTTTTTTTGCTTTGAAAACACGAGGGTTTTGAGGCAACCCTATCAATTGCCTCACAATGGCTGGAAAGGATTTTGAATCACAGCAAACCTTTGACGAACCCGGATTGAATTTCCAGTTTGCAATAAAAACCTGCAAGTTTCCAGTGGTTTCGGGTTCTGTTGCAAGCATTATATAGCATCTCTAATTACAAGCTAGCGTGCACAAAAGAAAAACTAATAAAAAATAGGTTAAAAAATTTGGAGGAACTCATACTTGTTCAAACAAAAATTCCAGCTCTGGCGCCTCTATCTGTTATTCCAAACGCTTTCTGGGGTCCTAAGCTCTGGGAGCGTGCAAGACTTGCAGTGCTTTCACAGACACAGAATGAGGCCGTCATCGTGTCACATACCATGAGCCTGGATCTGGTGAGAAGATCCCGCTTCACAACACGTGGGGATCGGAGTCGTGTACCTGCATATAGACCTGTCTGAAAGGTCAGGTTTTTACTACATGTGGAAATAACAGCGTAAATGGCAATGCTGTTAATTACTATTTCAGTTCCGATCAATGAGACTTTACTGGCACTACGAGCCAGACAAGTGTTGCCAAAGAGAGGGGAGGGGAAAAAATCCTGGCTCGACGATACAGCCAGCCTGCTTGATGCACGACAATAATGCAACGCTCGCAACCCGATCTATAACGCGTTTTTAAAAGCAGGAGCAGCGAGCAAAACAAACCCGCGGCTGCTGGACTTTTCCCTTGCAAACAGTGCCCGGACCTCCCCCGCCCCGCCCGCCCCGCCGGGCCTCCTCC
>VXAA01007451.1:313706-330704 GCA_013399115.1 Anseranas semipalmata
ACTTGTTTTATTTAATATCTCCCATCTTGTATTGAAAGAGGTGGGTAATAATGGATCCCAATTAACCTTCTTCATGCCGTGCAGGATTTTGTAGTTTTCCACACTCTCAACTATTCCTTTTCTAGTCTGAAAAGTCCAGTTTTCACCATTTGTTATAAAGGTGCTGTTCCATCTTTTTTCTTTTTTTTTTTTTTTTCATCCCTTACCAGCCTTCTCTTTCTTTTCCAGTTCTACTACATTGCTCAGAGTATCCAAGACACAACTGCCTGATGGATTTATACGGTGCTTAACAATGATTTCTGTTCTTATCCATATCATAATAATTCCTGGCATTTGCTTTGCTTTTTTGACCATTTGACCACTTGCTTATTGACCACTTGCTTTTTTGACCACTCCTCGTTGTAAGCTCACACTTTTATGCAACTATCTGGTTCATTACTGAAGAGCTGAGATCTTTTGGTTTAATGATGGTCTGTGTCAGTGTCAGCAGGAGCTCTTGGAAAGGGGAGAGTCCTTAACCAACCCTTTCTGGGGGAGGAGTGAACTTCTAAACAAGGCTCTTGAAGGACTTTTGGCCTCTTGTTGGTGTTTGGGAGAGTTAACCTGCTTAATGCTTACTGTTGTGGTTTGTCTCCTCTTTCTGAAATGCTGTGCTCTTGATACAAGTGAGTTAAAAAGTCTTTATCCTCGTATCTTGAAGTGTTGGCAATATTCGTATTAAAATACAAAGATACGGAATAGTGTTGTATAGGTACTTCTTGCTCTGGAGTCTTAAAATGTCTTTGTATGACCTCCTTAGCTGGAAGACCTTTTGGTCTCCTTACCTGTCAGGAGCTGGATACATCACTAAGCGCCAGCTTTGCTTTACATTAGCATCTGTTTTGGGGAAATCCCTACTCTTCCTTTTGCAACACAGATCCCTGAATGTGTAATAGGAAGCCTCCAAAACTATTA
The DNA here is from genome assembly GCA_013399115.1 of Anseranas semipalmata. Taxonomy (NCBI): domain Eukaryota; kingdom Metazoa; phylum Chordata; class Aves; order Anseriformes; family Anseranatidae; genus Anseranas; species Anseranas semipalmata. The sequence goes on from VXAA01007451.1 coordinate 314,661, forward strand.
CTTCAGTCCTGATAACCGAGTCAGTCAGGACAAGGCTCGTGTTTTCATGTGCTAATAGGATCCCATCTGTCATAGTTTGTTATTGTCATGGAAAGATGCCTTTGTAGTGCTGCTCCCAGAAGTGTGCACTCAGATTTGGAGCTTCATTTACAATCTGATGATCCCATTAAGCCAATTTAAGTTACTGCTGCCACAGAGAGGGGCATTTCCATCACTTGAACGGCTCTTAGGTTTTTGTCTGTGCTGGATCAGGCCACCATGCGGCCTGTGGGTGAGTTAACCTAGCTTTATGTGAAACTTCTTGGAGGAAAGATGGGGCTTGGGATTAGTTTCCTTCTGATGAGTGAGTTTAGCTGACTTGCAGGTGCACTGCCTCGTAAATCTGGTGCATGGGAGGATGACGGGTGATGGTGGGACAGTTCAGTTTGACAGCCAGCTGTGGTGGCAGCACAGCTGGTGTGAGTTGAACCTGCGCTGTCTTCAGCCAGGTTGGCTCCTGGCTGGGCTCGCTGCGTGGCACTTCGTTCACCCGAACAAGTGGAAAGAGGAGAGGAGGCGGGAGGGCACGGGGCTGCCCTGGCGCTCCCTCTGAGGCTGCAGGAGTTAGGCTGGGTGGAGGCAGCTGGGGCTGCCTTCTGGCTGACTGCACACACGGATGACACAGTATTAATGTTTCTTTCCCTGACATGCATCTTTGAATAAACTGGGCTTAAATGTGTTCTTTCATTATGGTAGATAGCTGTCATTTATTATATAAATGTATAAGGAAGAAGTGGCTTATTAATGGCACGTAACAGAGAGCAGGTGTGATGGCAAGCCTGGTGTAGATGGTGTAGAAAGCTTGGAGGAGGTAACACCTAGATACCAGGCTAGAATTAGATGATGTTGTGACACCCAGTTTGGGGCGCAGCAGAAACCAGTTTAAAGCCTGGTTCTACTGTCTTGCCTTTTTCCCTGTGTGATCTATCCCTCCCTTCTCATGTGCGGGCTCTGGTGAGTGACCTGCTGCTGCAGCAAGGGGAAGCAACTGCCTTTCCCTGCTGCCTCTGGCTGCATGGGGCTGTGTGTAGTTTGGGGTGTTTAAATAGGAGTGCCCATTACACATGTGGATGTGGGTAGAAGAAGAAAAATAGCTGTGGTTTCTGCAGGCCGAGGGGAACTGGTAGAAGAATGGTAGATGATGTTAACAGGAACTTTTGCTTATAGCAGAATGGCAGAAGGATCCTGCTGCACCTAATTTTGTAAATTAGAAAATCATAGAATCACAGAATGGTTGGGGTTGGAAGGGACCTTAAAGACCATGCAGTTCCAACCCCCCTGCCATGGGCAGGGACAACTTCCACCAGACCAGGTTGCTCAAAGCCCCATCCAGCCTGGCCTTGAACACTTCCTGCGATGGGATGTCCACAACTTCTCTGGGCAACCTGTTCCAGTGCCTTACCACTCTCTGAGTAAAGAATTTCTTCCTTATATCTAATCTAAATCTGCCCTCTTTTAGTTTAAAGCCATTACCCCTTGTCCTATCCCTACACTCCCTGACGAAGAGTCAATCCCCAGCTTTCCTGTAGGCCCCCTTTAGGTACTGGAAGGCCGCTGTAAGGTCTCCCTAGAGCCTTCTCTTCTCCAGGCTGAACAACCCCAAATCCATTACCTTGTGCTGCTTTCTGGTGAGCATTGACTATAGGTGACTTTAAACTCCATAGTTTAAAGCTATGCAAAATACCTAGTTTGAAGTCACCTGTAGTCTGTGCTTACCATGAATTTTGAAGTCACTTAGTCTACGCTTACCAGGAGGCTATGTAGTTGAAAGTCATGTTTGTATTTCTGGAAGTTTTATAAATATAAGAACTAACAAACTAACAAAAACACAGTGAACCCTTTTCCTGAACAGGAAATTATGAATATTTGCATCAACTCCATGCTGTGTTTTAAAAACAGAAAAGCAACAAACAAAACAACTCCCTCACCCACCAAAACACTGAATATGACAAAATAATAGCTGTTTGTAGGTTTTTTTTAGAACTACATGGACAGATACCCTCAAACTTTAAAAGCTGGTGTTGGTTGCATGTGAAAATATTTTTAATGTTTTTGCCTTCTGAATGTTAAGCTGCTCAATAGCCATTAAAATGATGGAAATAATCTTACAATTATCCATTATAAAGAATATTTACACATTTAAGGAACTTCTTTTAGTTGTTTTTGTATCTTATATTTTTCTCTATAAATGAGATGCATTTGTTTGTTCAAAGTACAGTAATCATGGAGTAAAAGTTAAGTATTGATCAGTGAATTTGAAACAAAAGAAGTTTGATTTGCTTTCTGTTACTGAAATTTGATTTCCACTTAAGTTGGAGTTTTTGTTAACAAATCTCTACATGTATTTCAGTTAGGAACCATTTATTTGATCAAATCAAATCTCTTTTGTGATTGCTGTCACAGCCAAATCTTTGCCTGACAATGTTTGCACTGACTTATTTTAAACAGTTTAAAAATATTGGATCTAATATATTACCTAATATAAAAACAATGAACTAATGGCACAGAGCTGTGGTGTGTTTTATTTGAAGGACTGCAGGTGAAAAGTTCTGCCAAGTTGTTGATCAATATATTTTCTGTTGTTGGTATATAAAATAGTTGTAGAATTGAGCCTTGACAGGGGGAATGTGTCCTTAAAGCACTGGGTGGATGGGCAGGAATTTGAGTCACTCTATTTGTTGAAACATCTTTAATATGTAACTATATTCTGGGGTAAATACATGGCATGAGCATATAGCAGTGAGAACTACTGTAAGGTAATAACATGATACGTAAATGATACAGTAGTCTCTGGCTGACAGACATCTGAACTTCCTTATACAGAAAAGATAAGTGCTGGCCACTACCAAAAGGGAGGAGGGCCTCCCCAAAATGACAGCCAACTTTACAACAACGGGGTGACCTTGTGCTGCTGTCTTTGATTTCAGGCAGAATAAGCCATAGTGGTAGACTTATTTTCCTGTAGGTTTAAAACTGGGACTACAATCAGGAATTTTTGCTGGCATAGCTGTATTTGGTAATAGGTTTGTGTGTATTCCCCCAACGTTACTCAATGGTAAGCATGAAACAAACAAACAAATAAAAAAACCAGCAAACCAAGACTTTTAAGTGTGGATGAGGCCTGAAACAGATTTTCTGGTCTAATAGTCCAGGAAAAAGAAAATCAGTATTTTTCCATCAACATACGTTAACTTGTAAAACATGTAAAAACTTGCTTTAAGTCAGAAGGTGCTGTGTATAGACATGTTGGGCATTTCTTCTCTCTAAGAAGATAGTATGTATTTGGGATTGGTTGAAGTTTACAGTACTGCACTGAGTATATGTTTCAGTAGAAGACTCAAGAAATTTTGAAAAAGAATTTGAAAAATTAATTTCTTGAGAATTGGTGCCATGAAAAGATTGAATTCTGTGCTCCATACTATGAATAATGTGAGGTTATTTTTGTTAGCGAGTGTGTGAAAGATTGCACTCTTTGGTTTGCCAGAATGTCATTTACTTCTGCTACCATTTACTAAAAAGATGTGATTACATGTATTAATTGGGTAGCAAAAGAAGCCATTTCTCAACTACAATGTCAGGAACTTAATTCTACTGACTTATGAGGCACTGTTGTATACTTCAAAACCAAGTTCTGCTGCAATTAAATTCTGGCATGTTCATTCTAATTATTACACACTGGTTACTATATTTATATTGAGGTGGAGTTTTATGCTTTCTTTTGTGTTCAAACACTTAATCTGTACCAGTGAAAGTGACTGATGAATATTAACCAGAAGAACAAAAAGTCGTGAAGAACAAGCATGGTTCTAGTGAATTCAAAACAGCTCAGAATGAAAATTTTGAGTGGATAAATGACTTCTTCAAATCTTTTGTTTTCCTTTTGTTATTTCCAAATACAACTTGTCTTTATTCGTGAATCCTCTAGTGTGATTTAGGATACCTATTGCTAATTTAAATCAATTACGGATTTAAGCAATAGGGAAAAAATATATTGAAACTCTGAAATTTTAGGCTATTTTTATTTTAACTACAGTGAAAAATTAAAATTATAAGACCTAGTTGAGACTTGCTCTGTAGCTATTAGAAGAATGCTCCAATTTGATATTTTATCATTTCATTGTATCTGTATCATCTGTATGTGGTATTAGGCTGGAGTAAGATCAAAATGGGGAGTGTCAATTGTCTTGGTTCTCCTACTTTTACCCTGTTTGCCTGTTCCTTGTAAACTTGAAAGCACTTACCAAACATGGGAACGCTGAAGAAATTTGGCAGAGTTCATGGCTTCATAAAGCAGAGATAAGTTCTCAGTGCTGACTGCCATCACAATACTTACAATGCTTTAAGGGGACAATTTGCTAAAATCTACTAATCCAAAATAATGAAGGCAGTTTTATATTTTGTTCAACTTCTGATTCCTTTGAAAACATGCTTTTTATAATTGTAGAAGAGATTTCTTCCGGTCTCTCTTATCTAAGTATGCTGAAATCTGAGTATTGTGTATGTTTTCAGTAGACAATGAGTAAACAGATCAAGACATTGGTGTATTAACTTTTCTCTGCATTTCATATGATGTTTTACGGAAGAGATAATGGTGTTGGCTTAAAAATTAAAAAATAAAAAAAGGCAAAAAGAAAGCACCTAATCATCCTATCAACTTTTCCCCATGCTCCTGAAAAAAGAGGTAGATTCTCACTGCTTGTCTTATCTTCCACTCGGCTTTTTTGTTGCTGTTTTTTTTTTAATCACCTTGGCTTTCCTTGTTTTTTACTTGAAGAGTTTCATGGCAATGTTGTGCGTTTTCATGCTATAACTGAAGGGAGGTGAGGTATATGTGATTCTTTACTCCAAAATGGTTAATGAGTATAAATATCACATCAAATATAATTACACTTTTCAGCATGCTAGTATGTGTTCCTTCTTTTAACTATTTAGCTGTATCTCTCTGTTCACATGAAAGCGTTTTGTTGCATTCAGTTTTCAGTTTTTCAGGCTAGAAAATTTCCAGTGAAAGACTTTACTCTTTTCACAACAGAAGTGTCGTAAAGTGCTCTTTTCAATCTTTTCCTTATTCAGTTCAGAAAAGCCAGACAAATATTCTTTTTGCAGTTAGTTTTTACTAGTAATCCATCCTGACCTAGCTTGTGAAAGTACTAAAAATTGCAAACTAATTCCACAGGCTTGCCAGCTCTTCAGCATATGAATGCTTGGTGTGTGTGGTCTTGTTTAGTGCAAAAGGTCTATTTATATTAAGTTTCTTGCATTTGTAAATCTCTGCAGGGTTGGCCTTCCTATTCCTTGGTACCTTGTCTTTCAAATAATATGACAAATTATTAACAGCTCCCACCCCCAAGAAAAGCCTTCATCTCCCTGCTTATTTATATATGCATGTACATTAAAGATTTATATACATATGCAAGTGTAAAATAAGGACAGCCTATTTCCAGGTGGGGGCGAAACCTTTAGTGTGTAATGTTGGATTTCTGAATCAGTTGAAACAAAGCTGGGTAATGAAAGGGAACATAATTTCCCTGGTAAACACAGACTAAATGGATGGGTGTAAAATGTAGATGATTATTCTGGCTGTGAGTCGGCTGAAACCTGGCAGTGAGCAGTTGTCACATTATTATTATTTTTAATATTAACTTAATATTTTTAAATCAATTCTATTAGCAGTTACTGAGGTCAGGTGCTATTAATAGCCAAGCTGTTTAGCTTATGTTTTTTCTTTGATAAAGTTAGTTTTCATTCTTTGATACATCTTGTGTGAGTGGGAAGGCATTGCATTCTTAGGTGGTGTGTTATTCTCGGTACTTTTGTTTTTCTTTGTTTGACTTGAAACGTTGCTTTGAAATCCCTGTATGCTGATTTGGTTAAGTACTACAGGGCAGGCTAACAGCTCAGTCTGAGTCATGTTTAAGGCATGAGGTGCTTCCAGGTCTGCAGTCCTTTCCAGGGATGTGTGAGTTCCTTGCTGTGTGCGGATCCTGTGCAGCAGCAGTTATCTATCAGGCTCAGTTTATAGGTTGTTTTAAACACACAGAAGTAGCTGTACTAAACAGCTTTTTTGGGGGTGGTGGTTGTTCCCTCTGGCTCACTCACTCACATTTCTTTGAGTTTATACTTCAAATGTGCAACTCTTGTGATGATTTATTGGCGTTTATGTCAGCTGTTGAACAAAGCGTTGCATTAACTGACCAGCATTTGGGAAGGGCAAGATTATGTTCTCGTTCAGAGAGGCTGCACAGATGTTCTTTATGAGCATCCAGAAGAGGGGAGACTGTACACTACTTTCAAATTGACAGAAACCATGTATTTGAAAATCTTTGGTCTGTTTTATGGGCTACATGATGAGGCTGTGAACCTGAAAGAGTAGTGTTTGTGATTAATAATGACATTTGCAGACCTTCAAAATACTGGAAGAATATGTTGGATGGCTTTGCATAGTGGTGGTATCCAGATGTTAACTATAAACGTTTCTATCCATTTGTTTGAATGTGGAAATGGGAATGAAAACAAGTATTAGTTTGTCTTTCAGGGAAAGAATTTTGGCCATCCCCATCTACTGAAACACGTTTTCTTCACTTGCCACCACCTGAAAGAAGTCTTAATTTATAGGTCAGTCTTATTCTATGACGTTAAAGTTAAGAGAATTAGAAAAAAAAAATCTACTTAATGGAGGTGAATGCATGAGTTAAAAAATAAAAAAATAAAAATCTGCACTTGGATGTGAAGCATTTATATTGTCAGCCGAAGCCTAAAAACATCAGGCAACTAGGAACTGAAACAAATGACTAAGAAAATGCTCAATTTTAATTAGTTTATATATTATACAGTCCCTAGAGGTTACAGGAATGAGTGAATGAAGCTGATAGATGTTTAGTTATCTCCAAAATAGAGTAACAATTTGATTTGCTTTTGAGGTGTGACTGCAGTGCTGGTGTCGATTACATAATGGATATTTTAATAAGTTTTTACTAAATACTGTTGTCTTGGCACTACTTGGGTAGTGCTTGTAACAAAACTCTAGTGAAAAATAGTTTTTCAGAATTTCATGGCCTGAATACCACTTTGAAAAGTGGGGCAACGTAATATAAGCATACTTGGTTTAAGGGGAGGCATAAATGGATTACTCTTGTTCATCAAAATGCTGTAACAAAAATAATTATTTTAGTGGACTTCAGTCAAAGGAAGAGCAACTGCTTTTGTGTTGGGAGGAAAAAAATTGGTTCCTGGGATCACAATTTTACAATTAAAAAAATCCTAAGCTATAAAGATCCCAAATCCTCTTCTGTGTTCTTCCAAATTACAGCAGTAATTGCCTTGTGGTTGAGGAATGAGTACTGAGCTGGTAGCAGCCTTGTAGCTATGATAGTAAAGCAACAGGTTTGAAGAAGAAAGCCCTTTCTACTGCTTTTTAAAATTGCACTATAAATCTGTTGTGAAAGTCAAAGTTTTTGAATTTCTTCAATAGCGTGCCATCAATGGGCAAGTTTTATCCTTTATAGGATGCAGAAGGTGGACTGAGGGAAAAAAAAGGAATTTAAGTCCATGCTTGTTGCTGCTCTCTTGCTTTTGGTACTTTAGGAATAACTATTTTATATGTCGTCTTGTTATGCTGACAATTGTAGGTGTGTGGGCAGTAATAAGTAAAATTCTAAACCATTCCAGTCACGCTATATATTGATTTTATTGCCAGGTTAAACAGAATAGAAAAACAAACCAGTGTGCTTGCATGTGGGATGAATACCTTCATGCCTAAGACCTCATTTTCCAGGCTCCTACTCACAAGTTGGGGGCTTTTGGTAACTTTTCTGGAAGTTTTCCAGGTTTTTCCTTGCTTCTGCTTAGCCTTTGTTTTGGTGGTTGGCTTTTTAAATTCCCAATTAGAATATCTTTAGCCTCCAGTTTACTATATTAAAATGGGCTTGTCAGGGAGGTATCCAGGTAAAACTGCCTTCTGATTCTTTTCTGAGAATTTCTGCATCGGAGATGACTGTCCTGTTTGTCACAGGATCATTCATGCCCTTCTTTTCCATCCTTTCTCACCTATTTGTTTATGGTATCCCAACTGTAGTAATCAAGCATCTGATTAAATTTACATTTCTTTGTGTTTATATGGAAGAATTAAGAAAGAGAGAGCAGTATGTAGCCAAAGTGTTTAAACAAAATGGAGCCTCTTTATGTAAAAGATTATTTTGGCTGTGAAGTGCTATGGCTACTATGGGCAAATGAAGTTGATATTTCCTTATACTTTGAGATTCAGAACCCCATTTAAAAACAAAACAAAACAGAAAGGGATTGGGCCTCCGAATTTCTCATATCTTGGGGGAAGGGAAGAGTAGAGAAAGTATAACAACATTAAGAACATTAGAATTGTACATATTGAAAATCTCTAAATAAGTTATAACGAAGAGGATTTGCCTTTAGCAGTATATAAGATAAACTACAAATGATTATGTCTTCTATATAAATGTTTAGTAATTGATGAATAGTTCATAAATGGACTAAATGGCTGTTTGAGGAATGTGTTTATACCTGTTAAAATATATAAATACTTTTAGGCTCCCTGGAGTATTTTTGGTTTCTTTCATATATGATTGATCAGTTCATGTTGGACATAGAGTAGTTTGTTCTCAGACAGTTTACAGAGTCTGATACGATGAAAGGTTGTAATAGCTGGAGATGAAGTGCAATAGGAAGAGAAGATACTCTTAATGGAGGACTGTAATCCATGTTTGAAAACTGGCTTAATGTATTACAAAAGATAGTAGCCTAGCAGATCGTCATAAGGTCCATGTATTTTTACATGGAAATGCACAGTATAGTTAAATGGACATCAATACTTGGATAAAAGGTCCGAAGTGTAATACTGCTTGTTTTGCAAAAGGTTTTGAATAGAAGACATGGAAAACCCACACACTTGGGTAAGCCTTCCTTTTTTAATTTAAGCTTTTAACTTGTGAATAGAAACATTTTCAGAAAACTTTTCCAAAGGCAAAGCAAGGTTATGTCTGCATAGAGTTGTCTGCACACTTGTTTGCAGTGCCTTTTTGCTCTTGAACCTTTATAGGCTGCTATGCAGAAAAGATAGAAGGGTCTTGGCAGTTTCATCTGTGACAGTTGTAGCGGTCAGGGCAATTGTATTTTGCTGTGTTTTAGGAAGATGGGGGCTGGATCTGCACTGTCAAGTAATTCGGTGCAATGGAAGCTGGTCACTAAACTGACGTGTTATGAGACGTGAGGATCTTGGAGCCATTACGTGTGCTTTAGCCAGACAAGTTATTTCAGATTAGCTGTGGGCCAAATGTCTCTGCTGTGCACTTGAAGTTTTCTAGGGGGAAAAAATGTTGTGTTCCTAGGGTCCCCATGGTATATAGCCTGTTAACTCCAAACTGAACTTCCCCGTGAAGTGTTGGTAGACTTTGGAAGTGGAGCTTCTGGCTTGTTCTTCTCTGAATGTGGTGGTCTAATTCATGTGTGCAAGAATTGTGTTGAGAAATGGATGCTTGATAAATGCAGGGCATTCACTTTTTCCTGCTGTTTTGAACCAAATTTCTAATGCAGGTACAGCTTATTAACAATAGTTAGGTAGGACATTAGAAAGACTCCGTGCAAGAGAGTATATAAAAATCAGTGGGACAAAACATTGAAGAGAAACATACTCTTAAAGAGTAGTAACATTTCTGAAATAATGTCTCTTGCCTTTTCTACAACCATGCGTCTATATGTGTTTTGAATTTAACCATTTGGCTGGTGGATTTTTCAAGTGGTGAGCAAAGGAGAGATGGTGATGGTTATACATTAATTCGGTGATGTGGAAGTGCTTATGTGTTCAGGGCTGAGGAGCAAACCTTGCAGGGAAAATTGAAAGCTTGTTTAGATAGTGAAATTAAATACTGTACCCGTGCAATGCTCTGTATTCAGTGGGAAGAGCAAAGAGATAAGGTCTCGGAATGTTTGAGGACAGATATAATGCAGACTGAAGATCTCTGGTTCTGTTTTCCTCCCCTGTGATTCTCCTGTCCCTTATGAAACTAGTGTTTGAGAGGCCTGAAATACTTTAACTTCAGCCTTATGCCGGTCCTGTGAGCTATGCTTTGTACCTCAGCCCTCATTTTGCAGAGGTAGGGCTGCTCTCCCAGAGACTTCACTGTCAATCAAAAAGTGTACAGTAATGCATTCTATTCTAATTTCTGATGTTCTAAATTCAATTCTAGTCTGTTACCTAACTGTGGGGTTATCCCATCCTGAAACAGGCAAATGAAGTTTTGTATGAAGCAGGGCTGCACAAAATTAAACCCTGCTGAGAAAACTAATCCTTAATAAGGCAAGCATTAGCAGTATGTCTGCAAATAGATGTTATTGCCATCAACATGATCTGTACTGCAAGGATTTTGAAGGAAATGGTTAGTGTAAGAAACCAAACCAGTAGTTTCCCTGTGAAAATCTCCACAAAGAAGCAGTGGAGGGAGAGAGACTTGTTGAGAAGAGTGAAGTAGAATATATTAAACTTGAAAGAGGAATATAAATCATAGGAAATTAGAATGAAAATAAGAATTGACCAGAAGAGGGGGAGCTGTGTGCTAGGGCCAGCTGAGATGTCTGCCCCTATAGAGATTAATATCTCACTATGCATGAAGACTCTGATCTGGAAATGAGATTAAAACCAGAATTGACCAGAACTGGGAGATGAACCATTGCACCTTCACAGAGGTGTCCACCCCCATGGAGATTAATATCGCACAGAATAAGGAAAATCTGATTTGGAAAGAAGATAAACATGCATTCTCCATACCAAGGGGGTGATCTTATAGCACTTGCATAGTAAATAGCCTTGACTTTCTTTCAGAGATTAATGCTCTGTTGTCAAATAGATTCTTCCAAGGCCATTTGAACATTTTACTTCAGCAGACTTAGCACCAAAACTACCATTGTACGCTTTGTTAATGTTGCAAAGCAAATCATTGCAAGTTCACTCTCCTCATATTTAATCCTGTTTCTTACTCAGTAAGTAATAAGTGGATCAGGTTTCTGCTTAAACAATGAAAGGTGGATGTCATTATTGACATACCGAATGGTTCTTTCTGCTTCCGTCATTTCAACAGCTCCTGAAAACACCGAGTTTCAGAAGTTAGATCTCCCTTGGAGAGAAGGGAAGTGCAAACCTTCCATGGTCTCTGTCTATCTGTTTAAAAAAAAAAAAAAAAAAAGTGTAATATAGTTTGTATTTAACACTTTAATGTTAAAAAAGTCTTTTTTTTTTTTTTTTAAGAGAAAAGGTAGGTGTGTGCTTATGCTTAGTTTTCCTTAAACTTCTTTCTAACTTATTAGCATGAATGTGTTCCTTTGACATTTTTTTCCTGCAGAATACTTTCAGAAACTGACTTTGAGCTAGCTTTTACTCAACATTAGAGTATTATGGTTCATATTATGCCTGAATCTGGTTAGATATGCATATCAACTGACAGACTTTTTAAATTCCAAACTGTGAAAGTAGTTTTCCCTTTTTCTTTAAGTTCTCCTAGTCCATGTTTTCACTGAAGAAGTTGAGGAAGTATTAGTATATCAATTTATCGGTTACAAGTATTATTGATCTCCAAGTACCATTATAGATGAGATCTATTCAGTTGCACACTGGGGAAATCTGAAGATGGGGACACCTCCATCCTCCCCATTGCTGATTCAAAACTGTCAGCTTTGATTCTGCTAGAAGTCATGCTGATTTCAACTCTCAAAGGTGTGCATTTTAGCATTTTACTAGACATTCAGAAGAGCATAATTGTAGTTAATGTTTATAGTAACAATACCTACTCTACCACTTGCTGTTGCCTTTTCATTCTCAATGCCAGTTTTATAATGGAGGATGACCACTGCACCTGACTGTTTCTGACAAAGATGCCTGTTACTGAAAAGGCATAATTCACCTAGTGAGCTGTGGTCACTCTTCATGCTGTTACGGTAGTCATGGCACATGGTATCTTACTGCATGCCAGAATAGTTTGGGATTGATCACTTTGTTTTGAACAGTGTTGTGAAGAACATCTGGACCAAGAACATCAGTGCACAGTCCAGTCTTGGCAGGAGGAATAACCTGTGCCTGCGTACAGGCTGGATAGTGGCCGACTGGCAGCTCTGCCAACAAGAGATCTGGGATAGATACCTGACTGAGTGTGAACTTTTTTTTTTTTTTTATTTGTGAATAAAGTGAATGGCATTCTGTGCTGCACTGGGAGCACAGAATGTAGCCAGCACGCTGGGGGAAGCTGTTGTCCCCCCTCTGCTCAGTGCTGGTGAGGTTTGTGGAGTATTTTGGTGGATACTGGGGCTATTCCCCTCCTCCCAGGTCAAGAAGGTTGTGGAGAAACCGGAGGGTTTTGAGAAGCTGATGGAAGGAGGGCTGCTGTGATGGTTGGGGCCTGTATGGCGTGACCTCCAAGGGCCATCTGAAGGGAGCTGGGCTTATTTTGGTCTTCTAAAGATGAAGAGAGGGGAAGATCTTAACAGGAACTTGCAAGAACTTGAAGGGCAGTTATAAAAATGATGGAGCTGATCTCTTTTTTGATAGCAGCAAACAATATATCAGGGGTCAGCAGCTGCAAATGGCAGCTTGGGATGCTCAGATTTGGTGCTATGAAAAATCCCTCATGTGGAGGGTGGTGGAGCAGAACAGGCTGCCTTGGGAATCTCTGTCCTTGGAGGCTTCCAAGTCTCAGCTAGACAAAGCCATGGCTGATATAAGTGTTGGTGATATCCTTGTTTTAAGGTGGTTTTTGGCCTAGACGGCCTCCAGAGGTGCCTGATAAACAACACTTCTTTGATTCTAGTAGAGCTGTAGTCTACATTTTCATGGGGGTAAAGGAACAGGTTGACACAGGTTGAAAACTCTACACCTTGGCAAAATGACTGGTTGGTCTCTGCTTCAAGCAGAGAGACTTTTCATAAGCTTTACTCTTTCTCTGAACAATTGGACCAAATGGTCATTTTTTTAGGTGAAGTGGTGCATTCTCTGCTAGCCTGGTATCAAAGAACTTTCAGGAAGCTTTCAATGCAGAAGAGGAATGGGTTTGCAGAAACACCTGCACTTTTTATTTTAATTTATTTTTCTTAAAGTTGTGAATTGGGCAAGATTTATGGTTTTTAATGCAGTCACTCAAAAACTTATGTTATACTGCAAGTTGAGCATGGAGGCGGCTGGAGTTTAGAGTTGAACTACTTGCTTCTGTTCTTTAGTAAGCATAGTGCTACTAGGAAGAGGATATCCTCTTGGGACCGGTGCTCTTCAACATCTTTATCAACGACATAGACGACGGAATCGAGTGCACCCTCAGCAAGTTTGCGGATGACACCAAGCTGAGCGGTGCAGTTGATACAATAGAGGGAAGGGATGCCATCCAGAGGGACCTGGACAGGCTGGAGAAGTGGGCCCAAGAGAACCTAATGAGGTTCAACAAGGCCAAGTGCAAGGTGATGCACTTGGGCTGGGGCAATCCCAGGTACTTATACAGACTGGGAGAAGAAGAACTCGAGAGCAGCCCTGCGGAGAAGGACTTGGGGGTCCTGCTGGACGAGAAGCTGGACATGAGCCGGCAGTGCGTGCTTGCGGCCCGGAAGGCCAACTATGTCCTGGGCTGCATTAAAAAANACGCCTCTCCTATGAAGAAAGGTTGAGGGAACTGGGCTTGTTTAGCTTGGAGAAGAGAAGGCTTCGGGGAGACCTCATTGCGGCCTTCCAGTACCTGAAGGGAGCGTATAAACAGGAGGGGGAACACCTGTTCACACACGTTGATAGTGATAGGACAAGGGGGAATGGTTTCAAACTAAGACGGGAGATTTAGGTTGGATATTAGGAGGAAGTTTTTCACTCAGAGGGTGGTGAGGCACTGGAACAGGTTGCCCAGAGAGGTTGTGGATGCCCCATCCCTGGAGGCATTCAAGGCCAGGCTGGATGTGGCGCTGGGCAGCCTGCTCTAGTAGTTGGCAGCCCTGCCCAGAGCAGGGGGGTTGAAACTAGATGATCTTTAAGGTCCTTTTCAACCCCGGCCATTCTATGATTCTATGATCCACAAGTTTTTCTATATGATTTCCAGTGTTCCACAAAAAAGGTGTCTTTCAGTTGTATTCAGTAACACTTGTTGAGATGAAAGCCCTAACACTTGTTTAATGGTTGTCTTTTTACCGAGGTGGCCAAGTGAGAAGCTGCCTTTCCGGCAGAGAAGACACCTTCTGTGAAGTCTTCTGCCTGGTGCAGTACTGTCTCTAGAGATGTCCCATCTTGTCAGGCCCAACTTCTGTATTTGATGTACCCTTTTTTCAAAACATGGATGAAGGTGACAGATCCATGTGTAACAATAGGGGTAACTAATTCAAATTAAAATTGAATTTAAAACAGTTTAGTTAAATCATGTTAAACTTTTGTCTGGGTTGCTTTCATTCAGTATTAAAATGACGTATTAAAATTCAGGTTAGTATAATTCACCTTAGGAATGGATTAGTGTAAATTGGATTAAAAAGGGCTACACACATTTTTCAAAGGGAAATAAATGACTTTAGAGTTAATTCAGCTAATTTTCATCATGTCCAATGTGTCATCCTAGGGCACGCATATGTTATACTGAGATTTTAATCGTTAGCAGAGCAAGAAAGGGCTGGATCTTAAACCTCAAGTCATTTTTTTTTTTTTTTTTTTTTTTTTATTTCTGAGCCCCTGTTTTATCCTTCTCTGTATGGAAGCCTCTGAAAGCCTTGTTGAACATTCTTAACTCAGTAGATCAGGGAAGTACATTTGTAATATTCTCTGACTAGGTTATATCAGAAGAAGAGTTCACTTAGTTGATACATTTTGCTTATTCATGTTCAGCTGTGTAGACTCTGCAGCTTTCAGGACAATGCTGCTCTTCAGGATATCAGTTAGGAATTGTGTATAAAGGCGTGTCCCCAACAGAATGACAGTCTTTTAACCAAAGCAACAGTGCCTTATTTGTCTGCATAGTGCTTTTATTCAGAAGATTCAGTTGGCTTTAGTCTTAGACATAATTCAGATAACTAAGGTCCCTGAGGGCTCTAATGATCTGGTTTGGGGACAATTTGAGGAGCTATCATCCTCAACTGTCTGCCCCAGTAACCCCCAACAGAGCCTGAAACTGAAGCATTCATCGCGGGGAGGGAAGGGTGTCCTCTCCTTCGTGGCTGCGGCTTGCAGCCCGGCTTCTGCTGCAGTGGGTGATGGTCACAGATAACGTGCTGGGCTGCGACCTCCCCGGCTCCCATTTGCAGTTTCTGTGGGCATTTGCTCTGCTAAGGGGGGAATGAACTCCTTTGGCTGCTTTAACCAAATCCAGCAGGAGTTGGAGCAGTGAGCATGCTGTTGGCAGGTTCTGGAAGGGATTGGTTCAAGTCTGCTTGAAGCTCTGTGCTCTGAAGTTGTTATAGGGAAACCTCATGGTGGGAAGAAAAAAAAAAAAAAACAAAAAAAAACAAACAAACAAAAAAAAACAAGAAACAAGTTGTCGTTTACCAAGGAAAACATGCCCCCTCTCCCAAACCCTTAAAACCAAATAACCCGCAAAATAGCGCCTTTGTGTGTGATGCATTTGATGTGATGTATACTAATATACTTTTGTTTCTCAAAGCTTGTTGAGAAACAAGCTTTATTCGTATTGCCAAAGATTTTTAGGTTAACATATTCAAAATATTTGGTATTTGAGAAAGCTTACCTGTTTATGTAGGTTTGAATTTATGCTAAATGGAGTGATTTTTATGAAGTTAGAATTTACAACAGAAGCAGTTTGTGTTCCAGAAGTTTTTTTTTTTTTTTTTTTTTTTAAGGAAACCCCTTTCATTCTAAGTTTTAACCTTAATCATGGATTTAGTATGTTTTAAGGTAGTGATGTCTTGCTCAGCTGCCTGGTGACCCAAGTCACTAGGTCAGGTAGAAGCTCATTACCCTTTTGTAAATGGTATCATAGCTAAGACTACCAGTTATTTCACACTACCTTTTTTTTTTTT
>VXAA01007451.1:330776-377460 GCA_013399115.1 Anseranas semipalmata
CCGAAACTGTGAGTTGTTCCTAGAGCAACTTGAAGCGACAGTGTTTCAGACATGATCAATACAAAATTTTGTAGCATGTAGACAACTTAGTGTAGATTCAATGTAAAGGTTTAATATACAAGTAAGTAATTTTGACTGGTTATTGTATTGATTGGTGCTTAACTGGAAGGTTAAGCAAAAGAGAAATCTTAATCCTTTATTTTAACTGGCACAAAATTGCTCAGTGGTTTCTTTGGAGAAGATGCCTTCTGCCATGGGATTCTCACTGCACATAAAGATCACTCTTAATGTTGCAAAGACTGCAAATAATACCATATTTACCAGATTTGAAGGAATAGTCCTCCATGTAGAATGCATTCAGTTCAGGGTTGCATAGGTCTGATCTTTGAGACCTTTATGATTGCAGTGTTGTGCTCCCACCCTTGTGTCCCCTGTATGTGCTGCGCTTTGTCTTCCTCTGCCACTCCTTGGCACGCTCAGTTAAGCCTGTTCCTTATTAGCAAACTGTGTTTTCACTCTGATGAGGAATTTGGTGCACACTGAAAAACTGCACAGGTCTAGCAACCTGTTGTCATAAAAATACACTCTGAAGGCAAATATCTGGATGATCACAAAACACTTGCTCTAAAGTTCTGCCTTGAGAACCATCAGGAGCTTTAGCTGTCTTAGATGTGGAAGAACACTGTCTCACTGGTTGCTGGTCACAAATCCCATTGAAGTGATAATACAGTTGACACAGATATGTTTCAGAGATTCTGGTACAGTACATCACTCCTGGTGACTCCTTGCCATTGAAAATTCCAGAAATAATGATAACGAAATAGCTTTATACTTTTTAAACAGGTAAAACATACAACATTAATGAAAATTAGAGAGCTAATTAATGAAAAATGAGAAGCTCAACAACAATGGAAGCACCAAAGCAAGGAGAATGTTCAGTAAGGTGCTGGTGTTTTTTTGTTTATTTTGTTCTTAACAGCCTCCCACCTCTCCCCAGCTTTAAAACAAAAATGAAATTAAGCGGGGGTGAAATTCTGATGAGATATGACATAGTACTGTAAGAGAGGGAATTTCTTAACTTTTTTTTTTTTTTTTTTTTTTTTAAGACAGCATTTATTTGCATAAAGCCTTGAATCCCATTTTTAAATACTGGCAGTGTTGCATCTTGTTGAACGTACTCGAAACTTTTACAGTTCCCTGGAATTTCTAGGAAGATGCTTCTGCTGTAGAGGGTGTTTTTTGCTTATTCCTTTTTGACTGCCTGTGCTTAGAAAAGTTAAGTAAACCCTGTTCAGCGAATACTTCAGGATGACCCAAAGCAGTTAAAATAAACTTTGTGGCTTTCAGTTAAAACTTCTCTTTGCATTCCCAAGGAAATATCTCCCATTTTTGGCTTACTATTTTGAATGAAACAAAAATTCTCAAGCTTTCAAGACCGTGTGTGTAAAATAATTTCGAATACAGTGTGTAGGCTTCAAACTTGCTAGTGGAAACTGGTTTGTTTAGAAGGATGTCAGAACTAATTAAATTAAATTCTATGTGGTTTTGTATATTTGAGAGTGCTCTGTGCAGGATCTAGAGCTTTCCGTGGATTCTGCAGTAGTAATATGTGCTGCTTGAATGAGTTGATTAACGCTGCTGGCACTTCAAGTAGAAAGAAAAACCTGAGGAGAAATTATGTTCAAGTGGGTAGCCAGTTGCAATATGATACCAGTCTTTAAATTCCTAGAGCCAGATTAGTATGATCTGGTTTTATTCTTACAAATATGGGCCTTGGGGCTTTCTTCATCAAGTAGTACACTGAAGTCACAGTTCGCTGTGGAGCCATATGCGTTACGGATACTGCATACTTGTAGCTGAAGGAGGAGGGGGAAAATGAGAAGTGTGAATATTTTTGTTTTCAGGCAAGGTTGGTGCAAACTCCTAATATATGGAGTGGCAATTTTATAGCATTTGCCACTGTTAGATGAAAAACTCAAAAAATCCCCTTGCCTTCACGAAGACTGGTGCTTCACTTCCCCCTTTGTGTTTCTAGGAACACCTTAATTAAACAAGAAATCTTTCAGGCATTGCTGAAGAAATGCTGCGAGAGATTGCTATACCCGTTTTCACTGAAGCTCTACCTTTCTCTTTCTGTAGCAAGTCTGTGGATTAAATATGACACTCTCTCCCTTTTACATGAGACAACTACTGCTTTAAAAGTCAACAGTAAAGTGCATATATGTATCCCTATATAATATTTTCTTCTTGTTTTCTGCATATTATTATTAAAAAAAGCACAATTTTCTAATTCTTGGGCACTTTATTCTAATTGCTTTTGCAAATGCAAACAGAAGGGAAAGCAGAAGACAAAGCACAAGCAAACAAAGTTGTTTTTCATGCTGGCAAGCTGAAATCCTTTTATTCAGGGGCTACGTTTGTGCATGTTACTGACATAATCAGCTGTGAGTTGGATTCCATCACGTGGTTATAGATAATGTATAATCTGGAGCCAGTTTTTATAGCACTTTCTGAGGGCTGATGGGAGTGTTGCTTACAGCCTGAGTGAAGCTTTCTAGCACCTGGAGGCAGGTTCTTGAGGGCTTGGAGTTCCTCTGAAATGGAAACTCCAGCAGGTGTGGGGCTGCCCTGGGACCAGAAATTTGTGCTTTTTACAGTCTTCTTCAGTGTTTCTGACCATCCTGCTCAACCTGCTCAGAGGATGGTAGCCAACTTCCCTGTGAAGACTCTGCAAATAATAAAGTGGGACTTCAGACTGGCTGAAGCTCCAGACTTCTGAGCTGTGGAAGACGGTATTACTCATGGTAGCTTTAGGCTGTCATGGGATATAGTTTGGGCTGAACTTTATGTATAGGTTTAGTGCTCTGGAAAGTAGGCGTTTATAGTAATCGCGTCTCCAAGCGTACTTTATCACTATGAATGGAATGTGGAAGTGAGGTTAGTCTTTACTTATGCCCAAGCAGACTCTGACCATTGCCTAGGTAACTTCAAAATGTTAATAACACATTTGGTTTAAATTAGCAAGCAGTCTTTCTTTTCCGGATTTTCAGTGAGGTAAGGTTAGGAGCCGGTTCCTTGCCAGCTGACCTGAATTGACGCTTCCCTGGTCCCTCTTTTCTCCTCTCCTGGCACGAACCCGCCTGGTCCGGGTTTGCCAGTCCAGCCTGATCATCCAGCAGGAAACTATTCCCCGAGGTGCCAGGCAGGTGAAACGCAGGGGCAGGATGGCAAAGCCAGCAGTGGGGCCAGCAGTAATCCTGGGAGCACAGGCTTGAGCTCAGATCTTGGCGAATTCCACGTCCATGACTGTGGTTCAGGTGGGTGCGAGTGGCAGCTCGAAGCGAGGAAGCCAAAATTGGTGTGGCCACTAGATAAGGGTGACTAATGTCAAATCACACCCCTAGGGTTTCCCTTCATGTTCCCTTTTATTTACTGACAGCTCTTGTAATTTCTTTTCCCCCCACCAAACATGACTAGGTAGCTTTGTAGGGCTTCAGAGTCAAGGCTCTGTGCATCACGTTAGCTCGGGCAGGCTGCCTGCTGTTGGTTAGCGAGGGTGAGGTGCCCACCCGGTGTCCCTGGGCTCCCCGCAGTCACAGCTGCAGCTAGATGTTGGAAATCCTCCAGAATCCTCCATAGGCTCCCGGAGAAAGTATGCAGTTTATTTAATCCCGAAACACTGCGCAACGTTCACTGCCACTGGTTGTAGGTGTACACCAAGAAATTGCACGCTCCTGTATTCAGCCGCATGCCACTTGACCAGCCCAAATGCCAGTACCTGCTGTAAGCCTGCGCTGTGAAAACATCCCCAAGCTCCTGTCTTACCTCTCCTGTGGCCTTCTTGACAATTCATTAATATCTGTTTCTACTGCTTGTAAAAGCTATAGTGTTACCTTAAAGGGTTTTGAATACTTGTAGTTGTGATGTTATTTTTCTCCTGTGATTTCAAGTGATAAAAGGTCAGAATTGGTAATCAAATCTACGTCCCTTTCTGGGCTCGACTTAACAAGCCTGCTTCCCCTATTATAAATTATTTAACAGTGGTCAGGCTGTTTGTAACTTTGCTTGGATAGCATGTGCAAATCTTTTTATAAACATGAGAACACTATAGCTGGTATGCCAGCACATTGGATACATTTTTTTTGTTGCAATTTTTCTTCTCCTAAGTAGTCCTCCTTTAGTGTTAGCCACATAGGGAGGCGGTCTGTTACTGATGTTACTAATTTCATGCTGGGAGACTTGAAAAGGGCAGGTTAATGAAATAGTTGAAGTGAAACAATTTCATTTTTTTTTTGCTCAAGGTAACTTTGAGATCCCTCTGGATGGTATTAGTCCCATCCGAAGGTTTTTACACTGATTTCTTTGCAGGAATTTGAAACCAGAGAATATTTCCGTAAAAGCAGATCTGTAGGTTGCCGTTGTAAGTTAGTACCTTCTTTTTCATGAAAGACTGAAAGTGCTACCTATTCTAAATAAATCATCCTAATTATATCTTTCCACTGTAATTACATGTGTAATATTATTAGATGGCATTAAAGAAATAATCAACATCTATTGTCTCCAGATTATTCTTTCTATTGTGGTTACAGGGCTCTGTTTTCTGAACTTTTGGTCCTGTCAGTGTTGTGTGGAGATACAGTCTGCTTCTTCCAGTCACAATTTAATTGTATGGGTTCTGTGCCTGTTTTGATGGAGATGCAAACCAGATTGTAACTATAACACTTGGAACAGATCTGTATTTTTCTTGGTGAGACTGAGGAGAGGGGTAGCATTATGTGATTAAAACCCCAAAGCTTATTAACTGCGTGGTACAAAAAGTTCGACTGTCTCTTAACTGCAGAATTTGTATGTGACATTCTGGTTGTGGGTTTTTTAAATTTTTTTGAAAGGGTTTGAAGCAGACAAGTGATACTAATTAGAGTAATCTTGATAGTCCTATTAACAGGAATATGTGGTTAGGGAATGCTCTATACTGCCTCTTTGTGATACCAGCAGCAGTATTACCCATTAACGTGTTACCACATTTGTATTTACTACAGCTATAAGTTTTTTGTTTTTATATTCTATTTATTTAAATAAAAAGACATTCACCAGTGGCTGCTGTGGCCTTTAAAATTTACTTTGTAGAAGATTAGTCAGGAAATAGCCTGTGTCATATACCGTACTGACCTTGGGAACATAAATACATATGAATATCTGATTTTGCCAGGCCATGACTGGATTTTTTTTTTTTCCTGGCTTAATCACTTGAATTTTAGTATTATATGTTCATATGCCTAAGCTCAGAATTGGACTTTGTGCTTCAGGGCATTTAGAAAAGAATCTTATTTAAAACCTACTGAATGATCTCATAAATGAGAAAAGTGGATGTGAAGATACAGAATTGAATCCTTTTTGCTTTGTTTTGTTTTGTTCTAGATATAGCCAGCACTATTTAAATAAACAATAGAAAGATTTTGTATGATCTTTCTATATTCTGCAGACAAATGAGAATCTGAGTGGTGTTGACTTATTCTCATGGTTGAGTCATTCATCTCCAATTTGCAGTTGTGGAAAATAAAGGGGTTCTCTAGGAAGAGGTAAGTGTAGCTTGGAGAGATTGTTATGCTTGTAAGTACTGTCTGCATCTTGGATATCTTGACTCTGAGGGCAAGGAGACATATTTTGATGCGTCTGAGAGAGTTGGAGAAGTATCAGTTGAGTTTGTGATATTCTTCCACATTGAAATAGTATATTAATGTTATGCTAAATATGATTTTGCCCGTGGTTGTCTAGATACGCAACAGTTTGCTGCTTAACATTTATAATACACACGGAAGACTAATTCCAAGTTAATATCAAGTCTCTGTTAATTGTAACATTCAGCTCTTCTACCAGTAAGACTTCTAAGAAAATGGAATCTCTGTTGAGAGAATTGATAAATTTTTTGCAAGATGGTTGCAGAGGGTCTATGAAGAAGGTGAGGTCAGTGTCTGCGTAGAAAGAGCAGCAAACATTTTAAATATGGTATTTTTAACTATTATGTTGCTATGGAATTACTTCTAGAGCTAACATTTTAGATTGTCCTCATCTTGAATCTAATTGAAAGATCAAAGTTAGTTCTAGATCTCGTAAGAGTTGAGCTTCACAATAATTATCCACTTCTATTATGTAAAGCATTGCTTTAATGCTGCTGGGAGATCTTGGAATAGATGCCTGCATTTTCTCACTCTTCCTATTTAATTAATTTTTGTTGGTCATTAAATCTACATAAATCCCTTTGCTCAAGTCATGGAAGGAGGACAAGACTGGTAGGATTTATTTAAATTATTTTTAATGTTCCTGTGGCCATTGATATAATAGCTGAATGCTTTATGAAAGCTAAGAATTTTTATGTTATAACTTTCCTGTTTTTAAATTAGGTTTTTGGGATTTAATATATTCTTTTGGAGAATATGGGCAAACAAGTAACAGAATGTACATCAGGGAAAAAAAAAATGGGTGAAGTTGATTACACTTTACATATTTGCACTTTGCATTTTGTAATCTTACATGTTACAAATGCAGAGTGTCTGTGTTAGAGGTAATAGAAGACAAGAAATCACAGGTGCTTATAAGCCCTGGCTACAAACAACCTTTTGGAATTTAGAGGAGCAAATGATCTTTGTTGAAAAGTAGTCACTTCAAACTACTTAATTCTGATTAATGGACTGATGCTTCATTGCAGGTAGACTCGTTCTCTCTTTTGGGTCTGCAGTGGGAAAACCTCTAACCGAAACCGCTAAAGAAGTTATCTTCCTATTCACTGACTGCTACACTTTCTGTGTGGAAGAAACCCTTTGAGAAAATATTCTTTATGTTCTTCAGTTTTGTATCTTTCAATTCATCCATTTGACTTCTGTTCTTGCAAATAATAGAGTAAGATTTTCAAGTTACCAAATTTCTGTAACTTCTGAGCAGTGTTAGAAAGTGTGAGGTTTTTGTAGACTATTCTACTATCAGCAATGGTGACAGTAAAAACAAAGAGCAAACCTAAACTACATTACTACTAGGTTTGGGTACAAATTAAAACTTCAAACTAGTTGAAACGTTTAAATGTTTATAATGAAGCAGTTCGCGAGGGAACTGGCATGCGTGCTGTTTGTCATTTCTATATAACTGTAAATGTGAATGGCTCTTTTCTCAAAAAATGAGTCTGATTTCCTTTCTCTAAAAAGCTTATGATTGAAACACAAGGCAAGCTGTGGATCAGTAGCTCAAATCAAGGAGGTAAAAGAGTGTGAGCAGGAAAAAAGGCAAAATCTTTATCTGAGTTAAGACATGAAATTACTGATTTTATTTTCAGATTAAAAATCATTTCTTTTTAATGAGTCTTGGTAGAAAACCTCTACCTGCCTACTTGTAAGTAGCAATTTTTATGGGAAATATGAAAGCTGCGCATACAGCAGGTTATGAGCCCATAATTTATGGCCCAATGTGCAAGCACATATGGATGGAATAACATAAATTAGTAGAGGAGGTGAATGTGCCATTTTTCACAGAGGTTGAATCTACTGGATTGCATTAAATTCTACAGCATTAACTTTTCTAGCCATTTAGTGAAGGTAAGTGTTAGCCAAGCAGTGATTTATAAGGAATGGTATAATTTTTTGGTAAATGCTTGAGGTTTAACTTCCATCCATATTCGATTATTACTTGCTTGTGTTTCTTCCACTCCCTCCTTGCTGCCCCTCCGTCAGCATTCCAAAGATAGCCCAGAAATACTCTTGGGTAAAATCAACTTGAAAGCTCTGGAGCGCTTGTTGTAAGGAAGAGATTAGATTTGTTTGGACAGGAATGCAGAGTTGAGTTGCTCATAGCATGGTGTCACGCAAGTGCATGTAAATTGTTCTAACAAACAAAGTTGGTCACATTTTATTTTACATGCAATGTTGTTATAAAATGTTTATATAAGCAGCCGATGTTGGAGATAGTAGAAAACATCATAAAATTTCAGACGCTTGTGAGCTATGTTTATAAATTCCTTTTTTTTTGAAGTAGCATTTTTTTATTTTTTAAGAAAAAAAGCACTTCTATATAATTATTGTGAACTAATTATAAATGCAACATTGACTTGAAATGTAACCACAATAATATTTTTGCCAGATGTTTAAACGGTATGATTTCACAGGTGTTGCACATACAAATTCTATATCCTTTTTGTTGACATACAGCCTTGGGTGGTAGTCTTAGGTACAGTCAGGTACAACCAAAAGAAACGTAGCAGAAAATGACATGTTCTTGGTTTTTGTATATCGTGCATACAACTTCATGTATTTTTTGACACAGAGCCTTCATTTCTCATGGAATTTAAAGATTCATGAATGGAGTAGCCTGCTTTAAAACTGTATCTGGCTTCTTTACAGAAGCACATCAATTTTATGAATAATCAGTGGCCAAGTGCAAGGAAATAATATGACTAAACAGTATTGGAGAAGAAGCTGTAAGGAAAGACTTGAGGCGAATGCTTTGGTTCTCCCCACCTGGCAGGAAAGCACCTTTTTCTTTTCTAGCCATGTGACTGTGGGCCTTGAAGGGCTTTGTGGTTTTGTCTCCAGGTTGTCTTTTTCTGACTAGCTGGGGCCTGTCTGGATGGTGGATGAGGGAGACGTTGCCTGCTGCAAGCGAGGTTTCAACTTTCTGCCACATTGACTCATGTAGCCATGAAGTTGGTTGAAGGCCGTAGACATTGTCACTGTGTGACCATTGTGTGTCTCCTCCTGGTAACGCAACCCATGCAGGTCCCATCTAGGGGCACTTTTGTGGCCCTCAAGAAGGTGAGTGGCAAGAAGAGGTCAGCAGATAGCTAAACATCCAGGTGAGCTCTCCCCAGCTTGCAGAACTTAGGTTCTTGGACCTGTTGTGGAGTGCAAATGTTGTAGGTACTTGGTGTATTTTTGATGTGGATGACTTTTTTTTTTTTTTTTGACATGGATGAAGCTGCCGTATCCTTTGCTGTTTCAATAGAAACTAATACAGTCTGTGGAAGACGCTTGTGGTCTTACGCTTTGTCTTCTTGGTGTGTTGCTGCGCCCTAGCTGGCCTTGGCTTGGCAACTTCAGCTCCTCAATTCTGCATAGCCTCAGCACTGTTGTTTGCCTCCTCTCTTACTGAAGCCTTTTCCCCTCCTTGTTGGAAGGAAGCAAAAGAAGCCTGAAAAACACAATATTCAAACTTCACCGAAAATTGGTGATTTTTTTTTTTCTTCCCTTACCGAGTTTCTTTCCAGACCACCTTTAATTTCCCTCCCTTTTTACCTTTTGCCTCCAAGTGGGGCAAAAAAAACCCCAAACAACAACAACAAACCTTTCAAAATCACTTCGGTTCCAAGCGTCCGCGGCCTGACAGCCCTGGCTGAGGCCAGCAGGTGGCAGTGGAAAACGCGCACGGAATCGGGAAGTGGGGACGGAGCCGTCCAGGCTCCGGGCCCTGCTCCCTGCCCGGCTCCCGGCGCCAGCCCCGCGCTTGCCAGGTCCAGAAGTTTGCACGTAGGGGTTTGGTACAGCGGGAGTTCCTTCGCTTCCTTCTGTTCCCGGCACCTGCTCTTTAAAATGGTGCATCTATGACAGTGGTGTTTCTTTTTTTTTGTTTGTTTGTTTGTTTTTGAGACTTTACTTAGCCCAAACTAGAGAGAAGAGCAGAAAAAAATGCATTAGCAATGTGATTGTCTAATTTTTAATCAGCATATTCTTTTAAAGCTGGAGTATGTTACAGAGGCAGATAGGGGCTGATTTATTTAAGGTTGTGGGAACTTTTCTAAATTCCTTATCTGTCACCTGCAAAATTGGAAACTTTGGGGTTTAATTTTACCAGGAATTGTTTTTTCTCCACCAGTTTATAGAAATTCATGAGTTCAAGGTTTGAAGTTGGAGAAATGTTAAAAACTAAGGAAAGCTTATCGGCTTTATTGGAAAGCTGGTGTAGCTGGAACAGTTGAGAATTTGGAAGTTGAACCATAGCAATAAAGTACCTCCTCCCCACCCACTCCTAAATCTGTCTTAATGTTGGCTTGAAAACATAAGTTTTATTTGACCAATTTACAAGCCTATGAGCTAATATGCACTGTTCATGAGTAATTGTTCTTGCACTCTGTCTTTACCAAGCCCACAAGCAGGCTTGGCAAAGGCTATCTTGCGTGCAATTGTACCAGCTGAAGTTGACATTCCTCTGTCAGCGAGCTGAAGGTGTGCCTGCCTTGTGGCTAGGGCTCCCTATCGCAGTGTGCCTGGTACAGATGGAAGAGAGCATGACACTCTCCTATTGCTAAATTCAAATTTTTACCCTTTGGAAAATATCAAAATCCTCCAATATCACTTTTTATCATCTCTTACAAAGCTCTGTGTGAACATCTCAGCTGTTCTTTGAGAAAATGCTTTCCCTATGGAAGTGTGATTTTTTTTTTTTCAGAAGACAAATTCTTCTGCCAGTCCTGGGGATGGGCACAAGAAAAGAGACTTTTGTGGTATATGACTGCTGCCTGTGTACTGTGTGGCAATGCATCCACAGCGTTTCAAATGGCCCGTGCCTTAGGTGTGTGCCTGTACTTCCAAAGCGTGGGGGGACCTCTTCTCCTGTGCCCTCAGTGGGCGAATTGCAAAGGGGTCCCCTCCGGCAGGCTGGCCTGCTCCGGGGGGAGAAAGGCTCCCAGCTGAGAAGATGGATGCATCTAGCAGCTGGCAAGCTGCTGCTGTACCTGGGGGATGTGACGGTGAGAGTGCAAAGTTGCTTTCACATGTTATCTTAATTCGTACATATTGGGAACATTATGCACTCAGTAAAAAGAAGTTTTACATATCAAATGATAAGATTCAGCCATTTACAGTCACTTCAAGAATTCTGTGTAATAACACTAATGTCAGTGCTAACTTACATGGAAATGGCAGTTAGCTATGTATTTTCAGCAGTAACTCCTGGGACTTCAGAAATTTATTTCCTATTCAAACTCGTAATTAGCATAACTCATTATTAGTTAATAACTTTAACATCTTAAGTTGGTCTGTCATCTGCACCTAGTGTTGAATTGTTTATCTAGAGAAGAGCACAGCAGTTCAGTTCTCATAGTTCCCCTTTCCTGCCTCTTTCCCTCCATTTTGAAGTTCTGAAATGCTCTAAAAAGCTCTTCTGGAAAATCAATTCGCTGTTTGTGTTGGTTTAATACTTAACACTTGCTGTGTGTCCTTTGTCCTGGCAGCTGTGGAATGCTCTGCTGTAGCTGAAGTTGTGTGTTTTCTGACATGCTAAATACAGTGAGAAACCTTGTTCCCAGAGGAAGGGATTGAGGTTTCTTTTCAGTATTTACTTTTTTTTTTTTTTTGAAAGAATAACATGTCAAGAGTAACATTTCAGTAGCTCTGTGCACAAATACTTTGTATGATCTTGTACAATACTTTCAAAGTTGCACTTCATTTGTTAATTTTATATTACATTTAATAAACTTGCAACCATTTTAGAACAACTTAAAGCAGAAGTGTTATTGCATTTTAATTGCTACTTGCCTCCTATATTACAGGGGAAAGCTGAGGTAAGAAGGTATATAAGTTGGAGCATGTTAGGTGGTATAAAATTTAGTCAATAGTCTGTTTTCTTGACTGTTCTTCTTGTTGTGTTTTCCACACTGTTGGGAAGAGAGTTATTTTCCTGAAAACATGTTAATTAATACTTGGTATGGTATAGCAAGACTGACAGGCCTTTTATTGAGCTTGCTGCTGATCTTTAACATGTATGTTGAGGAGAATTGCTGATATAGAATCTACTTTGTCAAAAAGCATAAAGAAAGCTCAGAGGTATTTGGAATATTGCATGATTATCTTGAGCTACTGTCACTATCTGAGTGAAAAAAAATCCCCTAAGTTTTTTTGGGAGGCATTATTATTATTATTTTGCTATTAAACTTGTTTCAGGAAGTAGGGAAATCACCTAGCAGCATTTTTTTTAACTGTAATTTGTAAACTTTTTTATCAGCAGCTTCCAAATAGGAATCTTGTTGATGATTTCACAAGGACCCATGACTACTCTGAAGTAGTGAATGTCCTTTTGAAAACTGTAGGGAGTAATGACAAGTTAGGAGAAAACAGGAGAAGAAAACCTTGTAGCTGTTAGCATGCATCTTGGGACTTGCTGAGTATGTAACTGGGAGGGACAAAAGCCTAGTGGCAAGGCTTTGAAGAATGTTGTGACAGAAGTTGGTTTAAATTGGAATTTAATTTGGCAGTTGATAAGGGAAATTCTCAATATGTTGATAAAGAAAAAATAAAGCCTAATGCTTTCTTACAGGGAGGTATACAAAATTGCAAGTGGGAAATAGAGATTGGTTTAAAAACAACAACAACAAAAAAAACAACAAAAAAAAAACAAAAAAAAACAAAAACTGAATAGTAACTCTCGAGTCTTACTGTAATTCCTTTAAGAAATTTAGTGAGGTGGCTAAAAATGGGAGATATGCATTTAAGTCACGTGAAAGAATTGCATGGGACAGAGATGGTCTCCTGAGTGCTCCTAGGCCAGATGGAACTGATGCAGTAGAAGCAAAAACCATGAAGGCAGAAATGCCCATAGAGAAGTTTTACCAGTAAAATAGTTATTGATGAGCTAAGGGCTATCATCAGTGGCTGTTAACAAGAAAGAAGTTATCCAAGTGTGTATTTGAGACGTGATGGGAAATGAGTCACGTCACTGGGTCCAGGATCTAAAACTGTCTTTCTGAAAAGTCCCAGTGTGGAAGTAGAGGGGAAAAATGTACAATACATATTCATTTGTTTTGTCAGTGGCTGCTGTAGACAAAACGAACAATTTGTGAAGCTTGGTTTTTCTTGATGCTAGTAATGACTGGCATTTTCAAGTGTTGTATTGGGCATGGATTTCATCCAGTGCGTGCAAGAGGTCCAAGGGTACAAACAGAGCAAATGTGTGGCATTGAGATGCAGGGCTGCATGCTAATAAGGCCACACTTGGACTTGGAAGGACTGTTTTTGTGACCTCTACTGTACCTGTAGGGAGACAGAGAAGGGTTACTTCTGTAGTGTTTCTGAAATAATCAGGTCTGTACGATAATACCTCTAAAGTTGGAGTGAGCCTGACAGGATGTTTCAGTCCACAAACTCTTCATCAGCATTGTGTAGTGAGATCTGGTGCTAGGAAGAAAACAGGTTTTGGCTGAGAACAATTATAATGTAGTTAATGAGGAGGGTGCAGCTTAAAAGCAGACCTTGAGGGTAGAGTCCACTGCAAAAGGCTTTTCAAAGCTTGTCGGAAGGAATGAGATAAACAAATATCCTCCTGATAGAGGCATTCATAGCAGTCAACCAAAGGAGGTAGTTACTGTGAAGAGCAGCTGCCTCTACAGAATGCTTTCAAAGACAAACGAAGAGGTTGAACTGAGCAGTGAAGAGAAATCCTGCACTGCCCTTTATGCTGGGGGGTTGTTTCCTTAAGACATTATCAACTTTCCTTCTGGGGTCAGGTAGTGGACAAAACAGTGTTAAACAAAAGTTGGTTAGGTTAGCTTAGCAGCATTCGTCATATTCATATTCCATGAAGTGTGGAGACTTGAGATGTATATTGGCTGTGGACTGATAACTAGGTAGCTTGTCCTGAAGACATACTGCATAAAATGCAAGGAGCAAAATAATTTGCAGGCTTTTGTTTATTCGATCTGGAATATGCTCAGAAGTGTTTTGATCGTATAGGGAGGTAAATACCTCTTCAGTATTTTATTATTTCTGCAAGAACTCAGGTTATCTTTCTGTATTCAATTACTTCATTTTTTGGTATGAGATGAACAATGTAGGAAAAAAAAAAAGGTTTTATGGTAGGACATGACTTTTGCTTCATGTAAATTATGAGTTGCCATAGTCTCTTCTTGCTATTAGTGAGATGAGTTTCAGCCTCACTACTGAACTTGAGGAAAGCTGGAATGCATTCTGAAGTCTACATTTCAAAGCATAGCAGCAAAGTGAGTGACTTTGAGAAGAGAAGCACTGAAAGTCTTTCAACCACTGGGAAGGCTTTGTGGCAGTGTTTGCAATGCTCATGCTAGTCTACTTGTAGTAACCAGTACTATCTTCAAGGCTGCTAAAAACATGGTGCACAGATTATAATGGGGTGATAAATTAAATGAGGCAGTTATACCTGAAGTCAATTGTGGAGGCCCTGTAGACTGGTGTCTTATCTCCAAGAAAATGAAGCTTACAGTAGTTGTAGAGCACTATTTTGCTTGGGTGCCCAGAGCCATGGAGGAGGACAAAGGAGGCTCAATTAAGTTTTAAGTTTATAAATTAAATATTATTACAGGTCCTTTTAACTGTAGGAATTCAGCTGTTTGAAAAAAAGGAGAAGCAGCAGCTTATGATGGTGTCTGGTGGTATTGATCATAGTCGTGATGATAGGGCACCTCTGAGGGAAAAAGGCCTGGAGTGAGATGGTGCAGCATAGACTTAGAGAGAAGAGGACACCCTGTGGTAGGGTGTCCACATATCTGTCATTTCAGCTGCTGTTTTGGTGGAAAAAAGTTCAGTATTTTTGAGGAAATATTTTCAACATATCTGCAAAATTACTGCCACTAGGCTGATTCTGTAAGTTTAAGCCTTGAGTACCTAAACTGGCTTTCATTTTTGGTTACCCACTGTTCTATTTGCCCAGTATATGGAAAACATTGTACCTTTAAATTCACAGTTCAGTCAGTTGAATTACTTTCTTCTGTATCTGGTCATGTTGTGTTCTTCTGTGGTTGTGACAGTGTCTGCGCAGAGTACCCCGATTACTTGATTCTCTTAGAAGGAGAAGAAATTAATGGAATTAGGAGGGAAATCATAGCAGCCTTCAGAGAAAGTTTACTGTAGTCAATTTAGAAGAATTTTTTTCAAATGCGTATTGTAAGTAACAGGACACATAAACAGAATGGATTACCAGCATCATTTCAACAGTAGCTGGTAGCATGCCTCAGTATAAGAACAGACTCTTGAAATTCCTCTGCTAGTGACTGTGAAAATATGAAAAAATATGATGCTTAGTAGCCAAGCAACATAAAGCTGACATCCTGTTATTTGTACGTTGATCTATTATATAAACGAGTAGATTGTTATAGGAAATGAAATAGAGTTGATTAAGACTTAATCCCAGAGAGACTATATATGTTCCACAGACAATTTTTAAGGATTGTCAGCAATGTTTGTTTTTGTCACCTGAAAGAGGAAGCAATGTAATGACATAGCTGAAAATGGCACATTGCTTTTGTCAGTCTGAAGTACGTGGAGATATTGAGGCATGCTCCAATAAGCTGCATGCCTGTATCCTGCGATTGAAAGGCTCTTATTAGGTAGTCCAGGTAGCAGGTATTGTAGTAGTTGGTGGGGGAGACTTCCAATTATGTTTTTTAACCACCTTTTTAAAAAAAAAAAAGAAAAAAAAAGTGAAATGGGAATAAGGAGTAGGAAAATTGAATGACTGAATACTACTTATTATTACTGTGTGATAATGCAATGAAGTCTTAGATGATCAATTTATTATTTGTGTACTGCAGCACAGTATACAAAGCTTACTTGTGTTACTTGAGAGCTGAAACAGGTGATGAAATTGCAAATATAACTGGTTTGTCATGCTGTGTTTTCACAGCAAAATAAAAGTAGGGGAGATGGCTCATCAGTAAAATAAATTGGCTTTGATATAACTGGTGTCATAGTTTGATTCCAGTAAAAAAAACAAAAACAAAAACCTCTTCTGACCTCATTCAGTCACTTCCTCTGAACATTTTTTTTATTAGATGCATTATTGAAGGGCTGAATTCTGATATAGCTCTAGATATGGATTTTTAGAGTGATATTGTAAGACTCACTAAAAAGTTCATGCAGCCTTTGAAAATTGTATCTTGAGAAATAGCTTTGTGTTCTGTATTCAGATACTAGTTCTTTTAACTTATGTTGTCCTTTTCTACCCTGAATATATCGGTCAAACATACTCATGTAAATACATTGGAACAGACTACAGCAATTTTTTTTTACCTATATATAGATTAAGGGCTAGCTTAAAATTTTTGATTTAAATTGCATTTCTAAACATTTTTTTATTAAAGCAAACAAGTCTTAGATAAATTGAAAGACTTCAACAGTTTTCATGGTACTTCCATTAAGAATGTAAACCTTTTTTTTTTTTTTTTTTCCTCATGATTAGCCTTCCCCCCTCCTACCCTTCTGCTTGAAAAGATTGGTCTCGTAGCCATTATGTTAGTCTTTAAAAGTAATCATTGTATGCAAATCTGCAGACAGCATTCTGCCCTGGAGGAAGCAGTGGACATTCTTCACCAGGGGAGGACACCTGGAAAGAAACACACTTTCAGATTCAAGTTCAAGTTTCAGATTCAAGTCAGCTTCAAACTGGGTTGTTTTAAATCAGTTGCTCTGAATTTTATTTAATTATGTTAATCAAGGAATAGCTGAAGAATAGCTAGCTGTTAAGCTATCTTAATGTCTGTTCTATAATAGCTAAGGGCTAACATAGCAGTTAGCTTGTTAATTTCTTTTTTTTTTTTCTTCTCCAAACTGTGTCTCTTGGTCTAATAAAAGATGATGTATTTTCCCTGTGTGCCTTGCTTCTCTTGCACTGCATATGGCTAGTCCCCCTGACTGAAGAAGCTAACAGAGAGTAAAGCATTTCCTACTAGTTAGTCATAGCACTGGTGTAGTGATATATTTGTTTTATGAAATGCGCTTCTAGCTGTGTTTATCTTTCCTCTATTTTTAGAGATAGTCCTTAGAACATTTTAAATAAGCCTGTAACCAGATTTCTTCCCTGAACATTGTATAACTCAGCCCTTTAAAATTAGCAGAACATTTTCCAGTAGAATTGAAATACCTGTGGTGATTTGTCTGTGTGTGTGTGTGTGTATGTATGTATGTGTATATATATATATATATATATACTTAGTGAACTTGTATCCCTCTATCTACAAAACATTGGGATATAGGTTAAATAAATAAATATATATACACACACTCGTATGTCCATGGTTCATAGGCATGTGACCATGGTTCATATGTATGTTATAAAAAAGGAGAAAGCATAAACTGAGAAATGTTGAGTGTCCTCTCAAATATTGAATTTTCTCTTAGCATTGCTTAGTCTTCTGCTAGACTGTTGTTTTGTGAATAAGATTCCCTTTCTCTACTTAAGCTAAAAACTTTGGAGCTTGAAAAACAATCTTTGTATGCCATTAATGGGCTTGTCCTTTCTACAGATACTTTAAAAATGCAGTCGTAAAACTCACAGAATCTTTAACACAGCAGCTCTACTGTTGAGCCGATCAGTTAGCAACAGCTAGGAAACTTGAAGCATTTGGTCACTGTTGCAGTTAAGCCTTTTGATATTTGGTTTATCTCAGCAAGGAAGTTGTCTGATTTCAGTTGTAAAATAGCTGTGACTAAATGTGGTCTTTTGGGGAAAGGTTAAAGTTCTTTTGCATTAGGAAGTGTTGTACCCTTCCACTCATGTAATATTTGCTTAAAGGAATTAATATTTGCTTCTACTGGAATCCTCAGCTGGGCTGAAGTCTACTCGTTCTCGTGGTGGATTAAGATGGAGTCAGGTAGGATAATCCGGCTGCTGCCCATCACAGTTGGGTGATTACAGTCTCCAGCTGTGAGTTCTACCTTCCAGCTCTCAAATCCTCTCGTTTTACCTGGCTGCTCTTACACTTAGCCTGTGAAATACAGATTTAAAAAGAAAAAAATAAAAAGTTCTTCTTTTTAAAAGAAGGCTATATGGCATAGAGAACACTTGCAAATTTTATTTTTGTTCCTGTTGTATAGAGTAAGAAACAGGAAAAGGCAAGCTAAGTGGCTTATTAGGAGCCAGGCAAGGGCAGGTGAGTGAGATAGGAAGGGCAGGCTGCAGTCCAAGCCCAGAGCATGTAGAGGTAAGCTGAAGTCCTCACTAGCTCTGCCCGATGAGGTGTGCTTTCTGTGATTGTCTTCTGGATGGTTATGCTGTTCTGTACTTGCCTGTATGGGACTTGTGTTCTTCCGTAATGAAGGGCATGAATGAGCTTGTACAGCCACAAAAAGGAAGATTTATGTGCTTTGTAAGCAGATCCTTCCTCTTTATAACAACAACAAACCCCTTTATTTCATACGGTAGTAGAAAGTTTTATTGGAGTAGGAAATTTACTAGGGACATGGTGATACTTGTGGAGAAGATGCCTGAATAATATTTTCTGTTCTTACTGTGTCGTAAAAACTTGTTGTTTGCAGATACTGTGTGTTGCTGCCAGAAGGGGAGGTTGTTTCTATCCTTCTCATTTGTATTGTCTCAGTGATGCCAGTGGAAGGAAGAGTGTCTGAGGACAGGGCCACCTTCTCAGGGATTGTGCCTGTTTATGCTTGTTGGCTTCAGCAGAATGGGTCTTGCATAGGTAAATGTGCCATAGTACAGATCTTGACAGGCTTGAATGCCTGTCAGCGTTGTTTTCCTGTTATTCAAATTTGGCACCTAATGCATTAGAAGATACGCTGGCAGACCGCTTAATTGAGACTTTTGTATTTGCATGGTTAGAAAGATATGATGAACTAGGATATACTTTACAGATTGGCGTGGACATCCTCAGTGGAGAGATGGCAGTATCTGTGGTTTATGTGTCAAGTTGTAAGAGTGTGTAGGATACTTGTAAATGCTGTTATGTTTTTATCACATCTCAGGTTAGTAAGGGTTTAAGCTGTGATCTCAGTCAGGAACTAAAAGGAAGAGATTGGTGCTTTTCTGATAAAAATGGACGGTTTATTTTAATTATTCAGATCTAGAGTCATCGTTAAGTTTAAACTGTGTTATTTCCATTAGGGATTTTGTGCTCAGGATGAATGAGTATTGCAGACTGGGAATCAGAAGTGGCAGGTACTGTGATTTTAATGGCCTTATTCATGGTTTGTGTGTACATAAAATGTTGTCTAGATTTATCTGACTGGATTTCAGTTTGACAAGTTCAGTAGTAAAATTGGGAAACTTTTTGAGGAATAAGATGAATAATCTGGGAAAACAACTTCGGAGGCAAAACCTCCTCCCTGTATAGACTGCAGGTATTTCAATTTTGCCACATAATTTGAAAGGATGATGGGTATGTGATGCTTAGCTTGACAGTCTATTATTTGCTCTTTTAGGATTGCCAAGTAAAATTGACTAATTTGTTAATGAGGCTACTTATTCTTGTCCATAGTTTGAAGTTTCTCTGTAATAACTGTTGCAACAGGTTTGTTGTCAGACATTTCAGAAATGAGTTTTTTGGCAATCCTGAATGGCAAAAAAGATAGAGGTGTAGAAAGCTAGCTTGTATAAATTTGAGACTTACTTTCAGTATACAAAAGCAGGTTGAAAAAAACTATTGTGAATTTATGTGAAATTTGCTTATAAGAAGTTTTCACGAACTTCACATATTTCTGTGACACAGGTAATGGGATTTCAGGCATTTCACTCCAAGATCACAACTGCTTATGTGGTCCTGGTTCAGTACTCCAAGAGTCATTAACACATGACGTGAAAGTGAGATAATGCAAAATGCTGGTATGGTTAATCCAAATTTATGTTCAGCTGCGGAAGAATGAAAGAAGAAATGCACAAAGAGGTTGAATCATCCTCTTGGTTTTAACGTTTTCTATTCCCAGAAGCTGTATTATCAAGATCATACACGGAGCTCTTGTCTCCTGGTTCACATGTTGGTTTAGTCCTTTAGGAGTAAAAGAATGAATCTCACCGTCACTCTTATGACTGGGAACATTAAATCATAACTAAAAATGCTGCTTGCATAAATAAAACTGTTTGGATCTTAGGGGATAATGCTATGTTCAACCTTATATCTTTAATCCTTTTAATAAGGATTAAAGCAGTATTGTTCGAATACACAGTGAGTTGTTCATATAGGACCTACCATGAACTATTAAAAACTATATTGTTTTCCGCCAGGTTTTCCTTTCAAGTCTGAGGAAGAAACAATTAATGATCATATGCTGTTAGAAAATCCAAGGCAGAACACAGTTATGAAACAGTCTTCTATGTAGATCCCTTAGTGAAGGGGAACTAGCGTTGACTCACAGATAGCGTAATTGACTCACACATAGCATAATTTCCCTTTCTTTTTTCATTCCCCCAGGCCTCGCAAAATTGTTTTGTATCTTGAAACATGTTTAATGGAGCTATTAAAAAGTAATATCTTATGTTTAGGAGCCACACTGGTATCATGGGATACCACCAAATGAACCAAAATGACGGAGATCAGAGTCTAGTTCTAAATATTTAAAAACAACTTTTAAGAGCATCAATTTTACTCTTTTTATTGAGATGACTTAATACACTGAAGAGCTTAATTGGGCCAAAATGTCACTTGGAGACTTTGTGGATAAATGTAGGCTTTTAGAGTCACATATTTTTCATATTTTAAAGTATTCTGACTAGCTAAGTGTCACAGCTGAAATAATACTTTTGTAAAAAAAAAAAAAGGAGATCAGACCTCTTAAACTGTGCAGATAGGACCAGATACAGTGTTCCTTCATTTTGATGTTGTTTTGGAAGAGGAAAAAGCCAATTCAGATAGAAATTCTGAATGTTTGTATGCTTATATAAAGAAAAATTAAGAAGGTAGGATGAGATGATTGTTTCTTGATATTGCATCTGATTTTTGAGTGTTTTTCTAGCAATTACTGGATATAATTAGATTAGGTTGTGCCCAATCTGTTTCCAGGTACATGGTGGTTTATATTTTGGAGAGTTCTAATTGTCCTTACTAGGTTTGCTTTCAGTATTTAGGCATCAGGAAAAGTGCAAGTCAACCATGTTTTTATCACTCGGAAGTCTTCCACAAAAAAAGCGTCAAGCTTGCTACCTACCTCTTGCCGTCCGAAGGGCTGACAGGAGCTGTAATGGGAGAGGGCAGCATCTGCCAAGCACTGTTAGGGATATATTTTGGTAACCCTTGTTGTGGATCAGAGCAACTTGGATTCTGCTATACTTTCCTCAGCCATAGAGTAAGGAAAACGAACAGCAAATTAAATTTTTTCATCTCCCTCTTTCTTGGCAGCACTTTTTTTCTAACAGCTTCCCCGTAAAGCTAAAGGTATAGGTATTTGAACAAGTTGTCACAGGATAAGGTAGGGCATGAACTCCAAGCATGCCAATAACTGCAGCAACTGTGCACTGAGTGTATGCTGTGGTACTTGTGGAATCAACCTAGCTCTTAATAAATTATGTCGAAACAGGATTTAATGGATAGCCAAGGAAGCAGAAACAGAAGCACCTGGGACTGTTTTCTTCTGTGTAATGTAGCACAGAGTTGAGGAGGAGATGCTGAGAATCATCATCATCATCAGCAAGAGGTGAGGGGAAGGGCTGGGACTGTACCTGCTGCCTCCTACACCTTCTGTGTAGGAGGTAGTAGTAGTACCCCCCCGTTATTTCTGCCGTGACAACACCAGTTTAAAATTGTTGGACGCTTCCAGAATCAGACACAAAATGGTGTTGCCTTTGTGGTCTTTTAGGGAGGTAGTTTGAGAAGATGATCTGTATGACAGAAGCTAACCTGGATAATAATACATCTTTAAGTTCTTTGCAATGTTTTAAAAATAATAGAGAAAAATAGCGTGAGTTTACGTAAGAGAATTATAGGTGTAGGATTATGAAATGATGCTAGAAGAAGCTGGCTGTCCTTATGAACCCAACAGTCTCAGATGCGGGATTTTTTTTTTAAAAATACAAGATGAATTTTTTTTTTGTTTTTACAAAGTGATCATGAACTCATTATTTCTAGATGCCTGTAATGTCTCTTTAATCTGATCGGTGTGTTTGTATAGCTAGCTCTAAGGAGCTATGCAAATACTTCTTCCTCATATGTAAAGAAATGCATGGAGTGAAGAAATAGATGTGGTGGCGATAGTAGAAAGAGGTGGTGTGTGGCTTAAAAATAAAATCAGTCTCGTGAGCAACCTGTAATGTGCATGAAAAATTCAGTGTTAAAAAGTCTTGATGCAGCTACATCTGTGATGTAAATTCAGTCTTCTCTGAAGGTAATTTAAAGCAGCATTGTATGTGGACAGGATTTCATGTGAGGATTTGCTTCCAGAGTGTAAATTCACATGTTTTTGTTGCGCTTGTCATCTTATTTTTCCAGCAGATTACTGGAAGTTGATTTTGACTGTGTTTTGCTTCTTGGAAGAGTGTATGCTGTGTTTAGCTATCTTGATCTTATTTTATTTTGGGTTATTTATTTATTTATTTTCCTACTGACAGTTAAAACTTCCAGAGTAGTTAAAGGCGGCCTTTCCTGGGGCCTTTCTAAGCCAGGGAGAGTTACTAGACCTGATTGACTCTTGTCAGGCTACCAAACCATTTTGTTAGCATACATTTGACTTTGCTGTACTAAATGTCAGGTTCGTTTTCTTCAGAAGGTCTTTTAATACTTGGGAGTTTTGATACTGCTGCCTGTAGGAAGAGTTTCTAGAACTCTCTTTATATGGAGAAACCCAACCTAGGAGAACAAGAGCAAATGGGATTTCCTCATTGCCATGTGCTCTCTCCCTTCCCTAGGGCTCCCCAGTGACTCTTTACCAAAACTTCTGGCTCATAGCTGACCTGTTAGGATTTTCCAGATATGAGAAGTGGTCTATGTGGTATTTTTTAGTTGCTGTTGTTTGTTTGTTGATAATAGATGTTTGAATTCTGCTAAGGACTACTGAAATCTGGAAGTGTTCTCCTGTGTTTTGCCTTGAACCCTACTGATAATTACTATACCTTTTGTGAAAGAAGTCTTCCTGAAAGACTTGGTGATGTGATGTGGCAGCAGACAGATACTGGTGAGAATTCACTGTTGAAATGGTCAGAATTTTACTTTATGTGCAGGATCTTGGAAAGCATCAAAAGTTGTACTGCTTAGGCTGCAGAATATGTTTCTCTTATTTTCTGGTTCACAGAGGCTTTGATAGTTTACAGTCTTCATGTGCAGCTGAAATATTTCATTTGTTTTTAGGAGTTCTGTTTTAAATCATTTCAAATTTTAATGGATGCTTGCTTTCAAAATTAAAAAGTGCAAGATAAAGTGTTGTATCTGATACAATGGCACTATTTGCTAAGGAAATAATGAAATACTAAATAGGTGCTTAGCATTCCATGTATACTTACATAATCTGACTGTATGACTGCCAAATGTTTCAAGGGAGTCATCTTTCATGAGTCTGACTTCTCTAGCGAGCTTTTGGGGTGAGG
Source organism: Anseranas semipalmata (assembly GCA_013399115.1). Classification (NCBI taxonomy): domain Eukaryota; kingdom Metazoa; phylum Chordata; class Aves; order Anseriformes; family Anseranatidae; genus Anseranas; species Anseranas semipalmata. The sequence continues at coordinate 354,021 of VXAA01007451.1, forward strand.
GAAATGGGCAGTGTAGTTAACCTTTGGTGGTATGTATTACACCTGATGTAACTTACCAAGGCACTGAAGTTATTTACAGTGCATTTTTATGTCAAAGATGTATGTCACCCAGAAACAAAGCCCCTCTCTTTGAGGGTATAGATTTGTGCTAGCTTGCAAAGAAACACGAGTGGCAGTGCACAGAGCTGCACTGACTGCAGGAGCTTCTGGAAATCCTGAAGGGTGCACGCCAGCATTTTTCTACACTTGGTCAACGGGAGGTAAATAACAGTTAGAAGGAAGAGTGGTTTTATAGGCACAAAAAGCAGTGGTGGTAGTTTTCATACTATGTGTAACAGAAGGCGTTTAATTAGGTTGCGAGTTTGCACTGGGGTTTTTGGCAATTTGTTTCTCATCAAGCCATAAATCCCTTTCTTCATGTAAAACTAAAGCTAGTTTTGTTTGTGCTTTAATGAGCTATAGTTTATGGGAGAGCAAAACTGCCTTCGTTTGTTTGCATCTGAACATCTGAATGGCAGTGTTCTGTTCTGGGGGGGGAATTATGCTTTTTCTTAGTGGTTTTTTTTTTTTTTGATTGCCAATATTAGGGTACGTGGTTTAAAACAAGTATATATTGGGGTACAGGAATTCTTTGTGGACTGTTTCTTTGAACAAATCATATACAGGGAATGCCGATTGTTGCAGGGACCTGCCTCTTAAACAAATAGAAATGTTGTTTTACTAGTAAAATATAAATGTTTTGCTTACATTCACATGTTAAGCATACAGACGTGTTGTAAATTGAAGTAAGAGAATATATTAGGCTGATTAGTAAAATTTCTTTTGCATTATTGACTACTTGTTTTCGCAACATTTATTGCCTTTCAGTTAAGGATCATCTGGCAAACTTTACAAACTCAAAACAACTTTGAAAATGCAGAGATTCAACTAAACACCTCTTCAGAGCTGATAACTGCAGATTATGTACTTTCTGTCCTCCAACTGAAGTTAATGGATTACCTAGTTAATATAGTTACCTAGTGACTTACCCTGGCCTTGCTGTTGACCGTGGGTGGGAAGGGAACATGTTAAATGACAGCAGTGGCTGAGCGAGATCCTTCTCTCTGCAGGCTGGTGTTGCTGTTTGGTACTTTTCCATTAGCTGGAAGGCAGATAGGGCTGTCATGGCACTGGATGCTTTGTCTTACATTTTTATCTCCGTGATAGGAAAGTGCCTCAGAGAACAGAAGCAAGTACAGTGCCACATAAAGTGTGTCTTGCACAGCGTATACCCTGACCTTACTGATGGCAAGCCCTTGAATCTGAGCCAGCCCGCTCTCCAGTAGTTTCACTGAGCTGTGGCTGTGTTCAATGCTGTTCTGCAATAGGCAAGGTTTACATAGAGTGCTACTGAATTATGGGATACGGTCTGGATGTTTTCATCCAAGCATTTAACGTTTCTTTACTTGCAAATACATGATGGAAGTAATTTACTGCTTTTTTTTTTTTTCCCTTTTGAGTAGTTTTGATACTGAAAAGGTCAGGAGAAATATATTTATGAAAATGCTTCTAATTTCTGTAGGCAATATGAAGATTACCTGCACACTTTGTTTCTAGATATGAAGTAATAAGCAAAGAAAGAAGCATAATACTGCAGTAAAAAGTGCATGTAATTGTTTTATTTTCCTTCTCTGTTATCCCAGTTTGCATCCTGTCTGTGTCCTGTGACCCATGCCTTTGCTCCATAGATGAATGTAAATGTCCTCTTGAGCAGTCTCTGTAAGATGAAGCATTTTCTTATTTCTGGATCTCCCCTTTCCAGCCTCCCCAAGCTGCCTCTTTTTTTTTTCTTTTTGAACTGTGACACATAGCAGAAGTGGGAATCTATAAATAGCTTAATAAAACTATGCAGCTGAGCAATGCAAAGTGATGTTAAATGTCTACGGATTTTCCTTTCACCTTTGGCGTAATCTTAATGGTTATCAGTAACATGTAGTATGTTCTGATGAAAGGAATTTCTAAACTGTCTTTGTAATGGGGGTGTTGTAGCACTGCATTACAAATGTGGGAATGCTTTTACCAGGGCGTGAAAGGGAGGGAAATATGAAGAATTCCAGATGCATTCAGTTAGGTACAAGTTTTCTCTAACTATTAGAGCTGTGGAAGAAAACTCTTGGAAGTGTCAAGGATGCAGACAAGCCTTCCCTCCTTGCCGAAGCTTTGCTGGCTGAGGAGGCTGCTGCCTTGCAGGGGCGGCTGCCCTCTCACCCCTCTGCCTTCCCGCTCCCTGAGCTCGGCCTCCAGCCCGCTTACCCACGTCAGCTGGGTTAGCAGCTTCCTATGCAATTTCCTCTGCGAGAAGAGGAGACGGAGAGAAGTTAAATGGCCTTCTCGCCCGACAGGCCTGGGAGGGAGTGGGGAGCGGTGGTCTCCGCGGGAAAGGGGCAAACTCTTGAAGCCAGGCTGCTGACATTGAGCGAGATAGCGCGGGGCTGGGACGAACCCTGCGCTGCCTACCTGAGCCCGCTGTGCTTCGCGCCCCACGGTCACCGCTTTATCTTTAGCTGGGGCTGACTTCAGTTATGTGTTCAAAGCAGCAAGGTGCTTGTGCGTTTGGCTGGGGAAGGATGAAAGAAGAGAGTTCGGGGATCTTGTGAAGATCTCTTCCAGCATGCCGGTGTGCGCTACCTGCCGAGCGGTGCCTTTGGGGACAGCTTGTGCTTTGTGGGCTCCGTCTGGCCCTGGCGGGTGGGCCGGGACATGTTTGCTTCAGAGGAGCAGAAGGCTGGGGTGTGTGCCCTATTTTCCAGAAGTCGGCAAAATACTGCTTTTTAATGCAAGCGTGTGCATCTCCCGTGTCCTGTGAAACTTAAGATGCCGCGCACTCCGACCACCGAGGAGAGAGCCAGCGCGCTCGATGTGACAAGCAGCGCAGACTTGACCAGGCCCTTCCTCCTCCTCCTCTGTGTGCGCGCGGGTGATTGATGGTTTTCATTGCCGATCGTGACAACTGGCACTATTGTACCGAGGTGAGCTAGAGAGAAATTGTCAGGTTGCTTAAATCCCTGTGAAGTCCAGCAGCAGAGCTGTGGTGGAGGGAGAGGGAATACAAATAACAGGAGGCTGCTTTTCCCTTCCCTCTGCCCAGCCCATGTCTTTGAGAGCATGAGGGCAACGCCAGGCACTTCCATGTGGGAAAGTTAAGGAGTTAATGTGCTATATCTTAGTGTTGCTGCACTGGGGCTAAACAGATGGTGTAATTAGCCTACAGCGGCAAACAGCTCTTTTTCTGATAAGATAAAAGGAAGTAGTTGTGGGTGGTGGAAGAAGTCTTTTAAATTGGCAGGGCTTGCAGTGTGTTTATACAAATGCATGAAGTGTACGGTTATTATAGTTCATTTCCAATTGCAGTCCTCTTCTCTTTATATTTTTGTTTATCAAGTAGCTCATAAGGGAAAAATATTTTGTTGAATTATTCTTCAACATTTTTGCCAAGCTCATCTGGAAGAGTGAAGGAATCAAAAATAGATGGTTGGCGAACGGCAACTTTATCGCCTTGGAGCGATGGGGAAAGAGAGCTGCCGTCATGCCCTCCCTTCCCCGCGCACGTGCTGGGAGGCGGGCAGGGGGTGGCGAGGGGCTGCAGGGGTCCTGTTCTTGACTGACCCCGCGTGTTCTGGGTTTGGAGCTCATCCACTTCTCGTCTCTGCATCTTCAGCCGTCTTGGTTGGGATATTTTAAAATGGGGAGTGGTTATAAATAAAAGCTACAAGCAACAAATGAGTTCAGATTTAGCAAACTTCTTACGTGGGCTTGGGCTGCTTGAAAAGAGAGCTTGATGTAAATGAGAACAGTGGAAACAGGAAGGAATAGCAACAGGAAGAGGGGAAAAAAGGGTTAAATTGGGAGAAAACACAACTATTCCAAAAAAACCTAGATTTTGTTTGTTTCTAACTCCTTTGAATCGCTTTTGCTTCCTTGTGAACAGATATTAAACAAGTATTCTTGCTTTTCAAGCCCAACTGTTCATGTTTTGAATCTAGATCAGTAGTTATCTAGTGTATTGAGGAGTTTATAATTCCAGTTTTGATTAAAAATGGCTTCTCCAATATTTTTTTATAAAAGATGTAATATTGCTGAGTAGAAAATGTAGCAAAAGTAATTGCTTTGCAGACTTTTTAGTAATATTTTTATGTTCTTCTTCCTAGGAAGTAGTTAGGTTTGGTACATTGGTTTTATTTTCCTTTGGTGATAGAGGCTGTTTTCTGTTGTGCAGCGGCAGCTCCTGCTTGGCCTCAGAGAATTTACTTTCTTCTGTTTCCTCGCAGGAATCTGTGCCCTCCTTTATCCACTTGAGAGTAAGTCTCTCAATATGTTTTTTTCTTTTTCAGCAAAAAGAAAAAAACCACCAACTCTCCAATCTAAATTTAAGTCTTATTTCACAAGTCTCCTTGTTGTGTCCTCTTGCCTGGGAGAGGAGGTGGGTGGGGAAGGCTGTGTTTTGGTGGCGTTCTGTCTTCAGCCTGAAAATATTGCTTGAGGAGTAGTGGCCACTGATTTTTTTTATTTTTTTTTTTTAATTTTCTCTCGGCTTGTGTTCTAAATGAAGATAGTCCACCAGAAAACAATCCACAAAATGATTTTAAACTCCCTCTTCCAAAAAATGTACGTGTGTTTCCTTGCATGGAAGCAATCAAAAGGGAGAGAATAAAAATATTAAAGGAGCATAAAAGACTTTTTATTCTAATCCTTATTTAGCTGTAAAGGAACACCATTAGGGCAACAGTTTATACAGTTTTTTAGGGGGTAGCTTTTTCTAAAAAGGTTAAGTAGGCTTTCCATTAAAAGTGGGTGAGGAGACTTCGTACCAAAAGTGACTTTCATGAAGTCAGGGTACGTTTTTGTCCCCGCATCATGCATGTCCATCAGGTTGCCAACGTGTATGAGCGTCAGCATGCAATACTTTGTTTTAGCAGATCGCCAGTGTTACACAGCTTGTCACTTCGATAATCCGGTTTCCTCACAGGAAATGGACCTGTGCAAGCAGATGCAACCTCTTGGCATCATTTACTAAGCAAATTTCATCTAGCTCTGAGTGTTCACAAACTGGCAGAGGCACTGAGGGACACGAGCACTGGCCTTAAGCTCCAGCTGCAGCCCATCGCTGCGGCTGGTGTTGGCTGTCAGCTTTCCTTGCCTTGACTCTGTGCCCTCAACAGCTCGCTGCTGGGCAGCACCAGGTCAGGTTAAAGGGCACGGGGTGATGAGAGAAGGTCTTAAAACGTGCTCCCTTACTCCTTCAGGAAGGAATGAAAATTAAATAGAGCGGGGGGGAATGTGGTTTTTCTTCCCTGAAATGTTTTGTTTTCAGGGTAGCACATAAAATGTAATAATATGTTATGGATATTTTTGAAAGTTCACTTAATTCCTACTTTTGTAGAAGACTTTAACACTGTAGTTGACATTCAGGTCCCTAGTTTTAATGAAAGAGAGAAAAGGTTGGATTTAGGTTAAATATCATTCCAAGTCAGTTCCTCTTTCAATTTAAAAAACCAAGCGTGTGTATATTAAAAATATACTTTAAAAAAAGCAGATGGGAGAGGATGTACACTTCTTCCTAGCATTCTTTTTTTTTTTTTTTTTTTTTATTAGGATGGAAACTTGAGAAATAGCGATGACATTCATTTTTATTTGAAAAAAAGTGTATCGGATGATTTCAGCAGATGTTTACCACGTCTTTTTCTGGCATTGGGAAGACTGAGGTGCAGAGGGGTTCGGGTGTCTTCCTGCCAGTCCTGGCGTCCTGGAAGGAGCTCAGCTCCCACAGGTGTTGCTGTACCACGCGTTACAGTGAGCTTTGGGCAGGGAATGTGTTCCCTCTGTTGGCTCTGTTCTTATTGCTGAGCCTGCAGCTCTCAAACTGCAGGACAAATTCAAAGAGGATATTTTTTTTATTGAGGTCTCCAAAAATAGTAGGTAAAAACTTGTATGCCCCTGCTTCAGCTATTGGCTTAATGTGTGTAAATTGGTTTTAAATAAAGACTTCTCAATTAAAATATATTTTTATACATAAAAGTCTTACATTGAATCTCTTCTAGATGTTAAAGAAAATGCGACTGGGAAAACCAAATATTTTTGAGTTTGCGTTCAGGCCTGCAGGAAAATACCTAGTGACGTTACTTTTCTTGCTCAGAGGTATATGGACTAAAGGCTTATGGACAGATAATGGATGTATGGTTTAGAAAAAGAACCTGTTTGTGGAGTTGGATTTTCTGTAAGGAATGTAATGGATAAATTTGTTTTTTTTTGGTCCCAAATAGTCTCTCTATCGCACTGTTTGTTTGCAAGAGAAGTCAGTGTTTGTATATTAGTTTCTTTCTGCTAAGTACTTCAGACATCACTAAAAAAAACTAGTCTCTATTACATTTCTCTGGAACCGAACTAATTCTTTAATTCACCAGAAGAGGCAGTTTCTAGTATCTTTCAGCTCTCCAGATAAGCCTTTGCCACACCTCACGGAACAGAGGGATGGCAGGCCCAAGTGGGAAAACTTCTCTTCTGTGAAAGCATTCTTAACAGCGAATCTTGAAATCTTGAACAGTGAAAATGTGAATCTTGGAGGGGTATGACAGACAGAAAGCAATAGGAAAGCTTATTGATTAAATGCATCTTTTAAACATATCTGAAGCTAATAAAATCTCTTCATTATACTATTGTATAACTGTTGGTTTTTTTCCTTTACATTCTGGCAAACGAGCCAGATGTCTGTTTTGAGAGACTGAAAAAAATCCAGACAAACTTTCAAGGTTGACACATGGACCTGAACTTTACCTGTTCTGTGTTTTGTCTTGCCACGCTCCTTAGAGTGGCACAAACGTGAAACCAACTGACAGCTTTTGGGGAACAAATCCTATGGCTGTCTTTTTCGAAAGACAAGTCACTGTGAGAATAATACAGTGGAACATGAGCTTAGAGCTACTGAAGGGCAATTCCAGTGTTGCTTTTCTTTGATTTATTTTTGTCTTTTTATGTAAAGAGGTTATATTATTTAAAACAAACAGACAAAACAGCCGTGCTGTCTGCAAGAGCTCTACATTGGAGACTTTGCTTGCAGACCCATATTATGCAATAGTTGGAGACTATATTTCGTTTATAGTAGCTAATGATTGCTCTTAAGTATGTGTGGCAGGTATTTTGAAACAAATGTTGCCATTTGGTTACTCTGCTTAGCTACTCTACTTGCAGAGTTGTCTTCTGCCCTCCTCCCGGACTTTAACGTGGCAATAAAATTACAATCACAATAGCAGCTTTTCCAGTTAAAGATATTTGCCTTTAGAGGAAATGATTTAAATAAAGTGTGATAAATGTCCATCACGTAATGTTTGGCTCGGTTCAGACGAATTACTGTGGCCATGCACAGCTTTGCTCCAGTTAGTGATGCTGTATGCAGAGGTCAGGGTGCTCCCCCCCAAATAAATGCGGAGGTCATCTTTTGCAGCTGGCAGGTGCAGATGTGCTTTTAAGAGGATTATACATCAGCATACGGACTGCAGATAATTTTTAGGAGGTTTTAATTTACAACTCATCCCCTCTCCTGAAATGCACCAAGGCTGCACACATTGGCAGAACTTTCCCAATAGACTGGGACGTAATTTTAGGACAGTTCTTTAAGGTGCCCTTAATGGACTAAGACCAGTCAGTGATAAATCTCCTGTCTTTAAACTTTGGTTCAGAGTTAAAGTGAATGTTGATCTTTTGCAGTATATATGTTGTCCTCTCGTTTCCTCTTAAAGGCTTTTCTCAAAGGAAAAATGCTTAAGCTTTGCTGTGATCATGTGTCAAGTAGGCTGAACACTGCTTTGTCTTCCCCCATGAATTATTTTAGGAATTTTGAGTAGTCAGCTTTGATTCATCCAATACATTGTGCATGGAAACTTCTGAGATTATCGTGTTTTAAGAGGATAACAGGCATGGTATTGTTTTAATCTAGGACTACTCTATTTAACTTTTATCTAAAGCAACGCAGCAGCTCTCATTTTGTCTGGTTTGCCACTGCGACTTGCTGCTCTCGTGCCTGGGGACCTGCAGCAGTGCATTGTCACCATTTCCCAAGAGACCGGGGAAAAAGAGTTAATGCAAAAACTGTTGAAAACACCAGCTGGTTGTGATTGTGGATAGAAGTTTTTCAAAATCCCCATGGTCCAAATGGCTTGAGCCATTTCTATAGTACTGTTTTTAAAATGCATGATACAAAACATGACTTGGTTCTAAAGCAAAAAAAAAAAAAAAAAAAAAGTTTAAAATGTATCATGCATTTTAAAAACNTGTAAGTAAAATGTTCCTCCCACCTACTGCCCCCTCCTGTAGGAAGTTTAAGTCCTCAGGGGAAAAAAAGGGAAGGTGGAACCAGATATGTACATTTGTATCTGAAGAAGGTGCCAATGTCAAGGATGAGAGCTTTGTCATCAACACCACCTTTCAGTGCAAATTCTGGTCTGTTTAAAAAATGTGATGGACCAGCTGTGGGGTAAAGAGCTTCTTTATTATTCATAGCTTACAAACATTTCAATTAAAATGGCAGTGATGATAATGTGATAGCTGATCTCTACAAACACTGAAAGTGGTTGGGAGGGAGCTCTTCCTTAGGCTGGTGAACTGCTCCTCCTTCCCTTGTGGCTTTGTGGATGGTGCACGGCTGGGGGGAGTGGGTTGGAGTGAGTGGTTGTGCCAGATTACACCTGTATGTCCCAACCCCTTGTTCTAATTAGGCTTTAAAGTGTCGATGCACTGAGTTGCATGAATAAAAACAACTGATGATGACAGGGAGTGTGTGAGATGGTGCATGTATTTTTGAGTGTCTTGAGGTAAGGGAATAAGGATGTTATGTTTTGGCCAGAACCCCAGAAATGTGGACAACTTGGGCAGCAAAATTTTCTGAAAGAGTGAAAGAGAAAAAGAGGATGATTCATAGGTGAGAGTGTCTGGAATAGAGAATGAAAAAGATGAATCAAGAGGAAAAAGAAAGGTGATGAGGTTAACAGAGATCCCAGCTTCTGAGAGACTATGAAAGGGATTACAAGGAAGTTTGGGCTGGGAAAGAGAAGAAGTAATATGAGAGCTCCAGGTATATAACGTTGGCTTTGCAAACAGAAACTAAGAAAGAACAATCTGGCCTTGCAAACACTCACGTAAAGTATTGCCTATCTTTGTAACACAGAAAAGTATTTCCCTGCCTCCCTTCTAAACCCCGTACCCCTTTTGTCTCTGGAGATGATGCACTTGGCTTCTTCTGGTCACTGGCATGATGTCAGAATTTCCTTAGGAGCTTTAATAGTGATTTTGTAGTGTCTTGTAAGTGGATATACCTATTGATGGAAATTTTAAAACATTCTTGGGGCTTGACAAAGGGAAGCTTGTCATTTAATTTATGTGCATTAGCTTCAGGCTGATCAAACAAAATGTTTTAACCTTGCATGTTCTCATTTGGCTTTCTTGAACTTAATTTAGACAAGTGCTTAATGATTGAACTAAGGCCACTTTAAACCTGTAGAAGTATCTGTACGGATTTAATTTATTTAGGATTTGTATTTGTAATTATGCATTCAATTTTCCAAATATCTTGGGCCTGAGAAGCTTGATGGGTGGGTGGAGAATAGTAATCTTGGTTTGAATGGCTGTAGTTTGCAGTGATGCTCTTGCTATTTTTGGCTGAATGCAGATTTCTGTAAGACTGGCTTAAAAGCATACCATTGCACATGTTCACATTTTGAATGCTGTTTGCATTTTTCATATTCTTTTTATATCATGTTCTATCTTGCAAAACCAAATGCTTTCTCTCTTTTTCAGAGTATATAGAAAAACTATTTTTAAAATTTCTTTTCCATCTGTTGGTTTCTCTTATTAACGAAGACAAGACAGTGAGGGACGTGCAAAGAGATACAGCAGTTCAAGCTGGTATTTAATTCAGCTCAACAAATAAGATAATTTTTAATTATCCGTGCATATTTGTTTCATTCAAAATTTTCTTTAACAAAAGCTCCCTTCTGTTTTGTAGATCCTAAAATTGTCTAAGCACGTCAGTACAGTCTTGAGTTATATTAGTAGTGGCTAAAATAAAAGGTGAGACAACCCTACTGGTGATTCTTCCTCCTTCTCTCCCACTCTGTGGGGAAAATGGAAACAAAAGTGTTCCTAAGTCTCCAGAATTTTTATTCATTATTAAAAAAAAAAAATCCTTTTAGACAACATTTCACTGTAATTTAAACTGAATTAATAGCAAGCATGCTGAAAGTTTGCCTCTAGGTATTTTCTGGCAGAATTTCAGAACACTGTTTAGAACCAGGGGAAAGGAAGTCACTAAATCTTTCTACCTAAAATTGGCTTGTATTGATTTCTCTGCATCTTAAACCAATATGCGTATGTACACAAGGAAGACGTATTTGCGTTTTCACTAATTCTGTGTAGAGTTGGACTTCATTAAGTGACTGAAATTTCAGTGAGTTGTCCGTCAGCCACTTCAGACTTGTATTAAATTTGAGTTAGCAATGGAAGAAGTAATTGCATACTTGCTGAGGTATGGTGGTTTCTTCAGTGGCCCGTCACAGTGTTAATGCTAGTGTGTTGATTTTGCTTGCCTGGGGGAAGAAATAGTCACCTGCGCTATCTGGTCACCACAGTTACCTGGGATACTTGCAGGTCAATGTGTTTGCTTATTTATTACAAATGCTAAAGGAAATGGGGGTAGGCCCAGGAAGCCGATCTACTGACAGCAACTGAGGGGAAATGGTTTGCAGCAAGAACCTCATCTTTTCTATGGTGAGGCAGTGAGTTAGCCTTTTTCCTCTCTTCTGCTGGAGCTCCTTGGCAGCCTGCGTTTGAGCTAGTGAAGTTGTAGATGGGAGATATGTAGAAGCAGGACAACAACTGAGCAGGACTATGTGTGTGTGTGTGTATAACCTCTGTCTGTCTATCCATCTACCTATAGATAGATAGCATATATGTAGCTAGTCAAGCATATATGATAGCTATCCCTCTGCCTTCTCCAGTTCTCTTGGATCCTGGTTATGGTCAGTTTACAGATTTCTGAAGTTGTGTGTTGTTTCTGTGTGTTTTGAAAGCCTCACTAGATTGCTTCTCAATGACACCTTTGAAAGCTTCTTGCAGTCACTGCATACTTATGTAAGGAGTATTGCAACTTGCTATTGATGGTGAGGAGAACCTCCTCTGTTTGGTTGTTTTGGACCTGACACTCACTAGCTTTAATTGAAGCCTTGTAGCTCTTGTATAACAGGAGACAGAATACACTTTTGGGCTACTAATGATTTCTGTGGACCTGTTGCTAAATTCTGTCTTGAGTCGTCTGTTTTCCAGACTGAAGAATCCCAGCTTTCTTGGTAGCTTATCGGAAACCGTTCCATTCCCTTTAGTCTTCTCTGCTACCTTCTGTTTGAGATGGAGGGCTGGAACTGCACTTGATATTTCAGATGTGGGCAAACTCTGGGTTTGTAGACGGATGGTCTCTCTGTGGGTTTTCATTTCCTTCCTAACAAAGCCTAACATTTGATTTGCTTTCCTTTCAGTCCTCTTGAGCATTGATCCGATTTTTCTTTTCATTTTTTTTTTAGAACTGTCTTGTCTCCAAATCGTATTCCAGTTCAGTAATATTCAGCTTGTCTGAGTACTGAAGTACTCAGAAGTACTGAAGTACTGACTACTCTATTTATATAAGAAGTTGTGATTATTATTTCTGTGTGCATAATTTTCATTTCCCTTCAACAAGCTAGTAACTGTCTGGAAGCTTGTGGAAACTAGCAACTCCAAACTGTTGTATCTGTGCTGGTAATTGTTCTGGGTCTGGAAATCTTAGTGATGACCTAAACCTTACTGAAACTTACAAAAAAGAAAAAAAATACTGAGCTGACCCCCCAAAAAATGTAAAAATGAGAAATATTTCTAAAATAATTACCCTTTGAATGAAAGGGTTTCCTGATCTGTGAAGGTCTCCCTGAGCTTAGTTTGTAAGCTATCTATTGAATGTAAGACTTCTTAATTGAAAAATATGTTGCATCACCCTACCAAGGTCTTATAGTCAGTGCTTGAGTCCCCGGTGTGTGCACTGTAGGGAGACTGATGCTATAATCTGAAAGGTTGGCTTTTTTGAAGTGGTCAGTTTCCTGCAGTTGTTCTCAATAAGGTGCCTGTGATAACTGTGATTTTTAGGTGAGTGGTACTTGTTGAAATGTGCAAATCATGCTTTTTTTTTTTTTTTTAAAGGACTTACTGAAGAACAATAAATGGTTACTTTTACTGTTCACCTCTAAGAAAATTGTATTTTAGTGGGAGAGTGTGCTGGTTTGCAAGGCTATGTATTGGCATTGGCACATCAATGGCAAGCACTTCTAGACTTGCTATCAATGTTTTATTGCTTCAGATAGCTGAAGAGAGGTCAAGTCAGAGCTTGAGCTGGAATCCTTAAATCAACGCAAGAAAATAGTTATGCATCTTGTAATAAATATTGGTAAATTGTAGGATTTGGGAAATTACACTAAATTCCTGAAGACACTTAACAGTCATAGTGTTTTTGTGTTACTGGTTTTGTCTAATGTCTGGGAACCTTGACAAACAAAGTTGTGTTACAGACTGTGTGATAGGGCAAAATTTTTTTCCCCCCAAGCAATTTAGATTTAGTCAAAATGTTTCCCAGAAACAGTTTAAAATTACATGGCTCTCTCCAAAACAGTGATGAAACTTTTTACACATGTTGCTTTGAGAAGGTGAATTTTAATTTTATTTCCTGCCTGTACATGACTTTGAGCTAAAATGCTTGGAGGTTAGTAGGAAGAGGGCAAATGAGGGAGAGATTGTTGGGTCACAGAAGTTTACAGAAACTATTTCCTGGAAACTCTTTTGCAGAATTCTTTACATTAATAACAGTGATGGAAGACTCTTGTCTCATGTGAGATCCTGAATCCTTCCTATGGTAATGAGGAACAGGACAATTGCTTGCTAGGCAAGGGCTTTTTCCACTTTCTCCTGTCTGTGCACCATTGTCTGGCTTAATCAGGTGATGCCTCCATAGATATGCTTGTTCCAAGTGGCACCCATTCTGGAACCAGGGTGACCTGTATGCTAATGGGGCTCTGTTCAGGTATAGCTAAAATATGGTCTATTTTTTTTTTGTGGTAAAGTCATGGCACTACCAGTTTTCTTATTATTCCTTGACCTTTATCTAATTCACTTTGGAAGTCTTCATGTATATTCTGAATTACTGTCTGTTCAGCTTAGTCCTTGCACTGCGTGCATATGTGTTGTGACACTGGAAAAATAAGTGTATTAAATTGTGAAGATGTAGTTAAATGTCTTCCTGCACTTTTTATTATTTTTTTTAACCACCCAGCTTTGTTTTATGCTTCATCTTTCTTGCATATTTTTGAAATACAGATTCTAAAGAAAGGACCATCAGGGTGCTCATGGAGTAGTAAGATACAGGATATGGAGAATGACCAGTTCAGGTCAGGTCACAGTACACAGATCATGGGAGTAGAGTGGAGCTAAACCGTGTGCTTTCACAAACTTTGGGTTAGCACTGTGTAATTAAAAGTAGGCATGAGGTCAAGCCCTTCATTGACAGCACACCAGTTTTCTGTGGGGAACCTCCTTTTAACAGGGAGAACAAGCTGAGTGAGAGATTGCTGTTCAGTGAAGATGAAGGTTGTGAAACCTTCTTAGCTCTTGTCTGCTAGTCCTTTTGTTGCTCTTTGTGTAGCCTGATCCCTTCTCTCTGGCCAAAACATGCTAAGATAGCTTTTATGGAACTTTGTCTAGAAAGCATTTACATGGCACAGTCTTCCTATTATAGAATGACTATACCAGAAATAACACTTCACAAAGCAGCAACTGTGGAAGATGGGATTTGTGAAAATAGTTATGTTAGGTCACTTGGAAATTTTTCTGCCAGTTTTTGTGAGATTTTGTCACTGTCTGAATGTAGAATAGATTCCTGTTAAAGTCAAACAAGGCCTTTCTTAAAGATCTTATTGGACTTCTTACTCTTGGTTTGCATTTAATTATTTATGAGTTGGGACAGGTATTAAATTTGAGGGGGAGAAGGAAAAATGTAGCTTCAGGGTCCTGAAACATGGCTGATTTCAAACCTTGTTATTTAGTTTAAATTGAAACCTAAATACATTTAAATAGATGGGCTGCCAGTTTATCTTCTAGCCCAGACATACCAGCCTTCTGCTACTTGTTGTTTGCACGAAAGCTTTCTCAGTGCTTGAGTTTGACAGCTTACACGTGACTGGCATAGTGCAATTCTCCTTGGTTACAACACTTTCTTGTTGATGCTGCTGTGTAAAATATTACATTCAGCAATTTGGAATTTGGGTTCTATAGGATTAAATGTCATGGATAAATTCAGGCCTGTGTATGTTTTGATGATTACTTTATGTGGAGGGGCAGTGCCTCGTGAGTGATGGGGGGAGGTTACGGCCAGGCCGAGGCAGGGAAGAATGGCTGAGGGGAGACTGGAGAGGCAAGGGGATGCGATACATCTCCAGCTGTGTTCTGGCACAGAAGGATTTAGAGGGCCTTTGGGAACTCCAGGTTGCAAATTGGTGCTGCAGTTGGTAGGAGAGGCTGTTGAAGTCTTGTGGGTGTTTTCTAGGTAGTCAGGAGCGCGGGTGGATTCCCCGTCTTGGATCAAGCCTGGTCTGTTTACCTGGCATGACTTTGGTGGCCCTGCAGCTGTGCCAGCGTTTCTCTTACAGGTTTTGTGGGCACAGCTCAAGCTTGCCACTAGTAGAGCTTCAGGCTCATTCGAAGGGAAACGTGAAGCAAAATGCTATGGTAGATGATGTTTATGTACAAGAAAGCAGTGGAGTTGAATACCTGCTGTAGGGGAAGGAGTGGCTCATCACAAAGAAAAATAGTTTTCTTAAGAGCCAGAAGGTTTAGGTTTCAAGTACTGTTTATCCTTGTTGCAGAACTACATCCTCCCTTAAGTTTAATCACTGACTGCATAAAGACAAATAGATGGCACTTTCAAAATGAAGGTGATTATCTAAATGAAGAAACATGCTTTTTCAGCTTATTTTAGAAAAAGATTAATTTTCTTTTTGTATTTAATGTTCTCTCAAGAACATTTGCCTCTTGCAGCTTGTAAAGTCTTATTTCTTCTAGTTGATTTTTGGATTAAAAATATATGTTCAAATATATTAAAAATCAGGATGGAAAATAATTCTGATGCCTGCTATCTTAATATTCATGTCTGCTAAAATAGTGAAAAATCTCTGTGCTGCCCCCGTGATATGTACTATCTGCTTACAGTACTCTGATTTATAGACTTGAAGCTATGATGAGCTGTTAAAATAGTTGTAAGTGACCAGTTTTCTCTTAAAAATGCCAAAGTTTGGATGTACTCTGTTTGGCATTAATTTTTACTGGTAATAGTTGCTTGCTATCATTATTGTTTCTTCCCATATAGAAATAAGGAGCTTTACCTGGGCTTAGCTTGTGAGATAAAATACTCACGTTAATTTGAATTTGTATTTTTATTGTTGTTGTTGTAATTGAACATTTTAAAGCAGTCTTGGACTAAAAGCAGTCCCAATGTTATATGGACTAAAAGCCCCTCTATTCTGTCCTCTTCCCAATTCTCCCTCCCTTTATCCACACTGCCAGTTCATGGCTTTATTCTGTCCCTTGTGACAGAGGTAGTCTTTTTGTACTTTGTACTCTTTGCCTGCATTTCCTGCCATTGTCTCCAGACTTGTATCATTTTTTGTCCTGTACTTCTTCCTTGATTTTCTCCTTTTCTTGTCTATTCTGGTACTGTTGTCAGAGTAGCAACTTCTAGTACTTTTCTCTGTCATTACAAAAAAAAAAAAGTTGTATATTTAAATACTTATGCTTGTCATGTAAAATTGAATTAAAAAAAAAAAATTTCATATTAAGAAAAATCATTCCAAGGAGATTTCCTCTTATTTGGATTGGGAGGGATACAGCTCTTGTATGTGGCTGCTGATATGCAGCTTATGACTTGACCCTTCTGACTTGAAAGACAGTCTTAGGTTTATATATATGGATGTATATCCCTTGTCACATAGGCTCTTGATAAATACATTATTTGTTATTATGCTTAATGTGAATACTGGAGATTTTAACTAACTTGCTTAGTTTGCTTCTCTGTGATCTACTTACTGAAGTATGGAAAGCTGATGCATAGAGATAGCCAAGCCTGATTTGGAGTTTGGAATATCTAAATTCCATTCTGAGCCTTAAAGATAGGACTGTTTCACAGGCATGTGAAGTCAGCTGTTTAACTGGAAAAGGTGGTCTGTCATGTTGAAGATCTTGTATCTTTTGTCTTGTATCTTTTACTAGTGAATTAAGGATGATGTTTTTCTAGCCGTGCTTCTAGTTGCGCTTTGCTTTTTAGCAGCAGCGGACTGTCATGGGAGTCACTTTTCTTTCCCCTGCTAGTTAAAACCTTATTTAGTTGAGAATCATGTAGCCTTCTTCAGTAAGCAAAGCGGCAATTATTTTTAAGTCATCCCACCCCCAAATATGTTACCCCCCTTATTTTTCTTGTTATGATTTCTTTGGTAGGTATGCACTGGATGGAGTCCTTTGTCAGGGCTTTCTTTGCTAGTCTGTTGCAAAGAAACAATCTAATCTGTGAGAACCTGATTATGTATAGAAGCAGCTGGGAAGGTTTCCATGCTCTTAAGGGGGTGTAAGATAGGTTTTGAATGATCTTTTACCAGATGACAGTTAAATTGTTTAGAGACAATAGTCTGGCTTAAATGCAGCTTTTGTTTTTCTGAATTCCTTTTCAGAGCAAAATGTAGAAGTTAAACGTGGATTATTCAACCACAGGAACAGGTGGTGTGGTCAACTGGCTTCCAGGTGTTGTCATTATCAGGGTTACATGGCTGTGTGAAGCGATGGTGCATGGTAGCTTTTGAGTTAGACTATTCCATGAGGCCAGTACCCAAATATACTGCTGTTACTATGAAGCTGATATCTCTGCTAGATGAGGAGACAGCAGGAGTGGGCTGGGATGTGAAGGCATGTGACACTGCAGACATTGCCACTGTGACCCCATGCATGGCAGCTCTGTTTGCGCCAGTGCTTTTTCCACTGTGGTGGACAGCACGCGCTCCTTGCCCACAGTGGGTGCCCTCCCTTGGGCCTGACAGAGGAATGCCTTGGGGTCGGAGGGGCAGAGGCACAGGCGTGCCAGGCTGGGTGCTGCTGCGGCTCAGTATCACCAGTCCTCGCTCTCCTTTACCTTCTGACTCGCACTGGTGCGGTGGTATTGATGTATAATCACCCCTAGCGTGGGAAATGGTGTTAATGTTTATTGGCTTTGTCTTTACTCGGTTTGTTCATGCCAATTCTCATCTATAGTACAGCATACGTAAAGACATAAAAATGCATAATGAATACTGAACATCTGTACAGTGTGCTTTTGAACACTTTTTTGGTAAGACTGTTTGAAATGTTGGCTGGCTATTTAAAATATCCACAAAGGAATCTTCTGATCTTACGATGTTTTATAAAACTTGTCCTAAACATTTGAAGACAATGTCAGGCTTTTGCAAAATAGCTTTATGTCACGTTAGTGCAACTCTTAGGTTTGAAATGTCATTTGTGCTCCTTTTACAGTAAGCGTGCGTGTGAGACAGAAAAATAAGCTGAAATGATTATATATTAAACTGTATGTGATTAAAATATACCTTGAATATGTAGCATGTTAAGTATTTTCCCTATTGATGTTGACTTGAATTTGAATGCCTTCCACAATAATTTTTTTTCCCAATTAGCCGTTAGGGTTACAGATCGTTATTTAATGGATAGTGTATTAATGGACTTCCCACCCTAATTACTAAAATGAGCGCCTTGCAAATGCACTAGTCAATCAATGAATGAATGTGTGTGCTGAATCTCAAACTCTCTTCTTTGTCATGGGGCTGCCTCAGCTGTTTAGACTAGATACCTTGTTTATCTTCTGAATTTTAGCCCCACCTCAATGGCATGCAGAGATACTAGTTGTTAATATTCTGTCAATTAACTCAAAATTGTTGTTCAGGTGTTACTATTAGTTGTTCATTTAAAATTCTATTATTCATGATACAGTGTGAGCTGGAAATGTGTGTGCTTGTATTAGTATCAATAGATGCATATAAAAGCACGTTTCATTCAGTGTCCTTCATGGGTCTTGCCTTGCCACATGCAGGTTTTTGACTGCTATTTTGGCTCTGGCCTTAATTGTTCTTATGTTGCATTCATGTAAAATCATTACTTTAAACTCACAGAAGATACGGTACTTAGCAGTAATGGGTTGTGTTTACATCAAGCTGCAAGCTGCAGTATAGTTAAGTTGTTTAAGCTATTTTGTTGAAACCAATCAAGAGATGCATGATGGAAGCAATAGTGATGAGACATGATCACGGCTATTGTTTTGAGTGCTATTCTGTTTCTAAAACCTTAGGATGTGGTTTTGCTGTCAATCATCTTTTCCATTACTTTCATCCTAGCAAATCTGATTGTCAATTGCTTTTACTTCTGATATGACCAGCTCTTGCCACTATGGGACTGGGACTCTTAGGTCTTTTCTCCTGAAAGCATTAACTTTCTAAACTTTGGGTTTTATACATCCTTACAGATTTTGCTTCATTGTGAGACCACTGAATAATAAATAGAAGCTTACATACAATAAACTTGTTTTCCTTTACTCTTGTGGTGCCTTTGGTAGTCCAGGGACTAGGCTGAAAGCTCTCATCTTCACAGAACCAGGAAAGTAGAAGCTTGCCAAAGAACTCGTAATTCAATATGAGGCTTACTAGCGTGGCTTGTAAACAACAAAAAAATGTGCTACTTAAGCATCCTTTGCCACTTTTGACTTTGCATACAAAAGTTTTTGTTCTTTCTGAATGTTCTTGGTGCATTCCAGGCTGAACAGGAGGCTCTTGTGTGTGTGAGCCTACGCACAATTTATTAGTCTTCTGGCTGGAGAATCCCAGGATGCTGGACTGAAGCAAAGAAATGAGTCCATTTTAAGCTGAAATCACCTGGTGATTAGAACACTGTGAATGTAATAAACTTGATGGTGTAAATACTGGGATGGTAAAGCCTTGTTTTCACCTGGGTCCTCACAGCTGAACCAATGGCCACACAAGTAGCTGAAGAGGTGTGGGGTTTGTGGCAGGTGTTAAATTTGTGGACACTTGTTTTCTTTTCTGGCCTTTTTTTTTTTTTTTGTCATTGCTAAGAATGTTATGAGTCATTGCTAAGAGTTACAAAACAAAAAACCCTACTGCAACAACTCCAGGTCAAATAGACTTGAAAGAAGAGTGCTAGCTATGGTGCAAACCTGGATCTAAAATGGATCAGTAAGTCAGTGTAATCCTGGCTTTCAAAAGACATCCATTTTTTTTTCCCTTTCATGTGGATGGCTCTAGATGTGCTGAATAGCTTCTTAATGTCATAGGTTGCAATCCAAGCTGTGCTGCGTGTGTAGCCCTCTTGCTCCCTTTGGCCAGTTTATCAAAGAGCTGATACAATATGGCTCTTTCAACATACCTTCCAGTCAATTATTTTGCAGCCTTGGAGACAGCCAATATCAAGAGATACAGATAAGAGTGTAGGCTTTGCAGAAATGCTAATGGTAGATAGTGCATTTATATCCCTTCAGGCAACTTGTCTCCTTGAACCACGGCAGTCCCCAGCTACTAGGAAGGAAGAAATGACCTTCATCACTTTAATAAATTTTTGTTACTGAAGTTATGTTTTTACATTTGACTTTCTAGCCAAGCCTTTGAAGTCAGAACAAATAGTCATGCTAGTGTTTCAAAAACAGGCTTCAAAGACAATGTTGATTTTAGAAATTGTTTCCGGTGTTTGGATATTTATATGCTTTGAGTCTATTCTTTAAAATGGATATATCTGCCATGGCTCAGCTATAGGTAGACTGGACATATATATCAACAGCCCCTGGATTTTTTTTTTAAGGAAGACATTAAGGTAGATGTTTAAATGTTTGCTGTGTTCTGAAGTTTGCCTTACAGAACTGGAGTTCTCCAATAACCTGGAGACAATAATTGATGTCTCTTAATATCTCTAAGCTCTGTATCCTTAAGTGAATTCCGATAACCACTTTTGGTAGCTTTGATAGGTTAGTTTAAAAAGATAAATGAATGTTAATGTTACAGAACAGAAAGGTGATGCATATAGCTACACACCCCAAAAACTGTGAAATAAGAATGTCAGTAATTAATCAGTTATTGGTTCATCAACTGTTCTTAGTTCCAAAACCAAGAGTTTGTGTGTATGAAACAACCAGACCTGCACCGAGGAGTTGAAACTGTTGTAAAAGCTGCTTATTCATTTGGAAATTTGTTGAGGAAAATACCTAGTAAGTCAAACTTTAGTAATTATATAAGTGGAAAAATGACATTCCCATGATTTGAAACATTGATATAAAATTAAAAAAACATTTATGTATGTATGTAAAGCAAGCAGGTTTATTGAGGAAGAATTTTGTGGAAGGAGGTTAACTTTTGATGTGAAATACTGAGAATGATGCCAGGATGAAACAGAGTTTGGCAGGGTTGTAGTAAAAATCTGTTGTCATTGCAGGCGGGCGTTTCCATTTGTGATACCTCTTATACCAACAGCAATAGACCAGGTGTTAAAAACAAACAAAGTGTGCACAGCTATAATGTAAAGACTTGCCATGGTATGGTGATTATCATTTCAGAATGTTTTTTAACCTTTTATAGTCTTTTTGGCTTAATCTAAATCTTCATCTGAATCTTTCACTTACATGAAGTACGTTCAGTCTACTCACAGATGGAAATGGCAAGGGGGGTCTTGTTAATCCAAGAAGCTCAGAACAACCTAGTGGAAGGAATTGTAATTCAATGCAAAGGTTTAGTCCCATTCTGTAACTGCAAAGACAAAGATATGGTGGGCCTTGATTATGGATTCTTAGGTGCTGTGGTTTATATAAGACATACTAGAATCGCAATGGAAAGGTGATTTTTTTTTTTTTTTTTTTTTTTTAAATCGTGGTAAAGTCTAGTAATTACATGCTTCAATTTTTTTCTACTTTCAGAGGGCCATTATTATTCTTTCAATCAAATTCTTCCATGTAAAGAATTGTCCATCATATCATGTCCTGCCCCCCCAGCCTTTGGAAAGAATAAATGCTTGTTGTGAGGTGTAGAAGCTAGGTTTACTTTTTTTTTATTAAAGTTTCTCTTTAAGGTGCTCTCTCTGTTCTGGTGAAATTTATTTATTTATTAATTACAATTTTTTTTTTTTTTTTTGTCTCTCTATTTCCATGAAGTCTACTGGTAGGGCTGGATTTTAGAATCCCCGGCTGGTGCCAGTAGGAGCAGCTTGAACATCACTGTTTAATTTCTTCCCAGGGCATTTAAGATGGATTATTTTGCCTTTGGGGCTGTATACATTGAACATTTTTTAACCAGTTTAAAACTGGTTGGAGCAGTAGTGTATATCATGCGCTCTCTTTTTTTCAAATAGCGCTGGTTTGTCTGACCTGTTTACTGTTGAAATAGTTCAGCGAAATGCCCCCAGACTGTACTGTTAATACCCTGCTTACCGCTCTCCAGACACATTAGGAATTTCTTGTTCTCCAAAGGCCGTTCATATACAACTCTATGATTAAGATCACTTTGCATTTATTTCGTCTTGCTTCAGTACAGTATGTTGTTGTCAAGCACGCCTTCTTAAAGGTCAAAGTGATTTGTAGGTGTGAGCACAAATTTTGGTGTGATAATTTGGAAGTGTTATATGTATAAGATGTTTATTTCATGCATTTATCTGCTACTAAATTTAGTTTCAGTTGCCTTGAATTGTGTGTAAATTTAGGTGAAATCTGAAAAACTGATCTGACAAAAGGTTTGTTCATAAATCTTTTATTTAACCGATAATAAAGTACTCTGGGAGGTCAGGGTTCACTTCCCTCCACTGTCGTTATTGCTAATTTAAATCTGGTTGTTTTTCTGTGTTATGTTGGCCTTTTGCTGTGGTAAGACTTGTGTCTTTGAAGTGATAAACTGCATAAGAATGTTCTATGACTTTGAGGAGAATGTTGTTAAGTTTGTGGGTTGCCTGCTGAAAGAGAAAGGATAGTTATCTTCAGTCCCCATGGTGAAGAAGCACCATGGTTTTTATTTGATTTTTTTTTCTTTTTTTTTTTTCTTTTTTTCCCCCTCAACTCCTGCTCTATCAGAAAAAAAATCCCCAGTCACCTTGATTGGAAACCTTTTTTGGCTAGGCTCTGATACAAAGCTACTGTATACTGGCATTGCAGTTCCATCTTAGGCACTTAATGATGTCCTATTTTGCTAGGAGTGTTTAACATACCAGATACCATGAGCACATTTTTTCCAGCTTTATTCTCTAGCAAGCCATTGTGGCCATTTTTCAGAATCGCTGACAGCTCTGTTTCCCCATGCACGTGGCCAATACCAGGTATGCCTGTACAGTGTTTTGCAACAGACCCGCAAGAGCGTGCTCCAAGCCTGAGGAATGTCGAGTCGGCTCTCGGCCTGGCGCCGTGCTGGCCCTGCGCAGCACCCAGCCTGGACTAACCCGATTTCTCCCCAAGCAGGGCTTCGCAGTTCAGGCTGGCCACCATGCTGACACAGTCACCGAGCTTCCCAGTGGCTCCATGCACTGGCAGGACCAAACTCAAGCCTGCTTTGGAGCCGGAGCAGTGCGAGGCCCGGTCTGCCTGGCGGGGATGCCCTCGCTGCATTCGGTGAGCCTGGCAAATGGCTGCCTCACCGCAACCCGTGGCCTTGTGGCTGTGCAGGTGGCTGGGCCTGTGGGTTTTTTCACAGTGCTGGCCACAGTTTGGTCCCTCCAAGAAGCTGTTAACAAGGAGCCCACAAGGGCAAGGGTTAACAAGGAGTCTTAAGAAGCAGTGGTTCATTTCGGGTGCCTCACTCGGGATGCAGTCACTGGAACGCTTAAATGGCAATGGGAAGACAGTTTTCTGTGTTAGAAAAGGGAATCTTTTATGTTTATGCTCGTTGGAGAAAGATTTCACTGATTTCTGCATTTGGCTTTGCTTCTTCAAAAAAGGATTCTAGAGTTTTGTAATTAGTGGGATTTGCTCATAGATGTGAAGTAGACAGTTTTCAGGTAATGGTTCAAACCTTTATCTGAATTTACGTTTAATTCATAAAGGGCATAATTAAGCTCAGTGTTCTGTACTCCACTGGTCAAATTCTGGGCTCGGAAACCAAAATGGCTGAGCTTCTCAAACTGTCCCTCGTTAAACACTGATTGCTAAAGAGAAGAAAAGTATTACTAGCTACAAGTTGCAGCTATGGTTCTTGGCCTGGACACTTTTATTCATGTGGCTTTTAGAGTTCTTAGATTTAGAATTTGATTTTTTTTTCAGGCAAATTTTCAACACCCC
>VXAA01007451.1:394853-415469 GCA_013399115.1 Anseranas semipalmata
TGTTTTTTTTTGTCTGTGGCATTTTTTTTTTTTTTTTTTTTTTTTTGTTTTTTAACCTCATAGGGGAAACAATTATTCAGTTCATCTTTTCTGGGTTGGTATGAAAAGATGTAGGAGAAATCAAAATCAGAGTAGTGCCAGCACTGAGTGTTACTGCTAAATAAATATCACAATAATATTAAAAAAAAAAAAGTCTTAAGTCTTTAAATTCAAGTATTTTTCAATACCGTTTATAGGTAATGTGTAAACCTGACTAATATGATTTTTATTAAATTTAGGTTAATCTTAGGGATTTTAAGATTAAATTTAGGTTAGTCTTAATGACGTTGTTATTTAGTGGAGCTTTAATTTCTTTTTCCAGAGTTTGGTGTGGGATATTAATCTTTTTTTTTATAATGAACATTAAAGATTCTTTATCTTTTATAAATGAAGACGGGCATGTAGTCAGGACATTTTTATGAGGCTAGCATGATTTAGTGCTTCTTTCTGAAGGATGTTGAAAAAGAAAGTGTGAGAATTCTAGGTGTGCTTAACCTGAAGTTAATAACATAGTGAAGCTTATGGGAAAAGATAATGGAAACAGCAAATTGTTGATTTGCTTGGCTTCTGTGGGATGTGAATATTTCCCAGATACTTCTTCAAAAACTGAACAAATCGAGTTGACCTAAAATACATTCAGCAGTTTGACAAAATAACCATCCAGATTTTAAATCCCTTCTGTTTTCCTAGTTTACGATTCCAGCAGTGCCGTCGACAAGCTCTGTGTTTCTGCTGGACTGCCTGATTTTCTTTGTGCTGAATTGCAGGTGCTTACTTGCTGCCCAGTGCCATGACCGGTGGCGTGGCAAAGCCTTGGCCTCTGCTGGGCTGGGGCTGGGGCCTGCGCCGGGGCTGCGGCCTGGGCAGGGCCCAGTCTGGCCCTGCTGGAGCAGGGCCGTGGCTGGCGGCAGCACCATCTGAAAGGAGGGTGCTGGCTGCCCTGCGTGCCGCTCCCCGAGCCCACAGCGGGCTGTCGAGGTCAGAGCGGTCAGGTGTATTGCTTTGATCCCAGTGCTGCCTTTTTCTCAAGCATGGTATTAGAAGCGTAAGGCAAATTTGGATTTAGGTACTGCGAGGTCCAAGAGCATTTGAATGTCAGTGCTGCGTGCTTCCTGCTGGGATATTGAGCAGAGGTGCACAAATCAATGCTTGTGGCGTGCCGTGTATGCTGATAGGTACGCACGAGTTCCGTCAGCAGTGTTGTATTGAAGACAAATTGCAGGTTGTACGTCAGCTGTAGCTAAAGGAAGGTGGTGGTGATACAGAACTGCACAGTGGTTGGAAGTGAAGTGTCTTTTTATTGAGGTCTGGGGAAAGTTGCAATTGGTTGAACGGGAGACTTCTAACTTGTCATTTGTAGAATATCAGCAGACTCTTTGCAAAATGTTAGCAGGAGATACTAATAAGTATTTGATATCATCTCATTTGAACCTCATTGGAAGGTACTAAGCATTCATCAAGTTGATCTACTTTCTCCTATGAACAATGCTGTTATGTTACTGTGAATAGTGGCCCAGGAAGTGAATTAGGGTGCTAAGAAATCCTGACCTATGGAGTATTTCAGTCAGATGTGGTTTTAGGTTCGAGTGGTTAAAGATTGATCTAAAATGAATATAGTTTTGAACAAATGACTGGGAACAAAATATATTACTGCAGGTTTCATCCACCCATCACCTCTTCTTGTGTTTTCCAGGCAGCACGTTCCCTAAGGTTTATCACTTAGGACTCAAGAGTTCCTGAAATAGCATGCAGGCAATTGACAGTTAAGACAGAGAAGGGGAGATCCAAATATGTTCATGCTTTAAGTCATAGGGAGTAACCTGCAAGGGGCTTAAAACGCCTCATCATTCTGCACTGGAATCCAGTGCATACAGCACTGCCTCGAAGTGTCAAGTTTTGTTGGTAAGAGGAGGAGGTGCGCCCCAGGTGGGGAAGCCATTGGTTTTAGTAGTTGTTGTACAGGGTGGATTTTGTAGCAGGTCGATAATCCATCTTGATAAACTTTGTTCGTGTTTTGCAGTAAATGGACACTCGGTTGTTTTGTTGATGCAGCAGTAGTGTGCTACACATGAGGAGCTTTGGATTGCCTGCTGTGTGTTAACAGGCTCGTTGTTATTACTAATCAGAACCCTGATAACTAAAATTAATAGTGGGCACAAAGATGAGCAATTAAGAACATTCATCTTCCAAATGAGTCTGCAAGATTCATTGGTAGTTTAAATTTATATACTGAGGGCACTTAAACCATTAAAAAGGGTAATGGGTGCCCTGCAGGCATGTGCTTCAAAGCCATATGTCATTTTGGTGCTGGGACAGCAGACAGTGATAACTTCCCTTTAAGGGAAACTGCTATTCATTTATCAATTAAATGTCGAAGGAAATGTACGTTTTGCTGTAGAGTGATCATAGCAGTGTATTGTAAGTTAAATCAAAGAACAAGATTTATGTTCTAAGCCTTTCTGGCTTTATAATGATAGATGTTAATTAGAAAAATCTCTCGGTGGTAATAGGGCATTGGAGTTGGAACTTTTAGAGGCATAAATGTTACTTTGATGCATAAATATTTCTCCTTTTGCACTTTGCAGTCTGACAGTGACACTGATGTAGTAGTAATCAACTTAGTACAGAATCTGGAGCATTGGTTCTTTTTTTTTTGTTGTTGTGCTTATGTTCTGGCAGTGTAACATTTGAGAAGGTTGTGCTGAAATGGAGCTGAATGTGAAGTTGTAAGGTTTTATGGTACAAGGATTTAGCAGGAATTTTTCTACAGCGTAGAGACTTCTCTTCCCTCCTGGTGTCCTTAACTAGCCAACACACTGGTTAACAAGCAGTCCGAGGGGTGTCCTGGGATGAGTATCTGACTGTGTTTTTGGAGAAGTAGAATTAGCTAAAACTTAGGCCGTTTTGTCATTTATTCAAAGTGACAAGTTTTGAATGAATTTCAGAACTGTGGGAATTGAGTTCTCTCTCACTGAAAAGGAAACAATCTCAATTTCGGACACAGTCTAGATTTGCTGATGCAATCTAGTAAAAAAGACATCCCCAAATATGAACACTTTGTCTTTGCAAACTCTCTGCCTCTTATGTGAAAGCTAAATGCTCCACTGTGGGTAGGTAAAGATATATTATCCTCAAGCTGATGAACAACATGCCCAGTCCTCCTTTCCTTATTCTCTGGCCAGTCCTCGTACCAACTGGTGTGTTGTACAGTGGGCAGGAATGACTGTAGTTCTTCATTGTCATCATCCTCCTTGTTTCCCACCTACATCACGTTTTCTTCTGGGGTGTAGCGTGGGCTGCTGAGAGCACTTGCCAGAGATGGAGTGGGGATGGCTTGTCTTGGGACTTGTCTTTGCCAGTGAAACTGGCATTTACCGTAACGGTCTTTTGTTTGTTCTTGGGACCCACAATATTTGTCCCACGTTTGGGATTTAAAAGTCAGATGGACAATGAAGTAAAAACAAATGCTCCTGTTATTCTTCAGGTGTGTCGTCTGGCTTACTTTTTAACGGGAGCAATTTTGGTTGAAACAGCAGCTGTTAATTGCATTGATATGCCCAAACTACTGAGGATGCAAGAAAGGTCTCCCCTGACTTCCAGGAGATGTTTATCTCTTGAGTTCTTATCTAACTTCTTTTCTGAATTTAAAAATACTGCCTAAATAAAGATGAATTCTATATATTTTCTCTTTCCCTGTTTCAATTTCTCCTGCTATTTTTGAGTGGAAGGAACAAACTCAAGGGCTGCTTACCATGAATGGAGATAAAATGCTTCAGAGTTGTAACATCTGTATTTTCTTGTGCTTACACTCTACTTCTTCTTTTGATTCTATTGTTTCTTCTGTCTTGAACCTTGACCTCTTTCTCTGATCATCATTTTCTTCTCTCTTTTTCCCACCCTACTTAATTGCCTTCAGTGGAGAATGTAGTTTAAAAAAAAAAACAAACAAACTTGCAAAATGAGACAGGTTAGACACATTACTGTTATACATTTTTTTCTTTTCCCCCTCCATCTTTTATGTTCTTTCCCTCCTTCCTTCTGCCTGTCACTTCTCCTCATAACTTTTGCTGTAAGGTTTTCATATCTGTTGTTTATGTAAAAAAAACAAAAAACAAAAAACAAAAAAAAAGCGCCTTTAATTTGCATTCTGTTATACTAGATTGATTTAATTAAGCAAGATTATCAAATTAATTCTGCAGCAATTATTTCATTTCTAAGTTTCTTTAGTTACGCTGCCTGACTGCTTTTGTTTTGGGCACAGTATTTATCTACTTGGTGTCTGGACTGTGATGCTTTCAGTGCATCAGGGTTGGTGACTTACACCGTTACTTCTCTAGCCCAGTCCCTTGCTTTCTGTTTTCCCCTTGGTCTAGACAAGCTGTTGCTCTTTGTCCTGCAGATGCTGGGCCAGGTTTCACTTGGGCTCAGTCACCCTGAGCTTTTCTGCTCTGACAGAAGGTGCTCTTGGGGCAAGTAGCTGCATGAAGCAGAGATCTTTTAAAGAGAGAGGAACACTGATGGATGAGCTGCTTGTGGATTTTCGCTTTGCGCAGACAAGCTTGTGAGCTGTGCCACGGGCTGTGTGAGCTCCGTAGTTGTGGTGTGCCCAGGGTGAACGCCTCGGCACGAATCTTGGAAGATGTCTGCTTTTAAATAAACATGGAATTGTAACTAATAACATGTTTCTTCCCTAGGGGGGTGTACCTTCGATGATGGTCCTGGGCCCTGTGATTACCATCAAGACTTGTATGATGACTTCGACTGGGTACATGTCAGCGCTCAAGAGCCTCACTATTTGCCACCTGAGATGCCTCAAGGTGAGAAACCCCGTGGATGCTGAAGGAATAAGGCTCTCTATAAAAAAAAAAAAAGCTCACAACCTCACTGAATATGGCCTCAAGGCTGTGCTCTGTGATTTCCCGTTTAAACTTGGTAATGGTGGCAATAAGAAGAAATAAAACTAATAATTATAACAATAAATCTTGGTAATTGAGAGACCTTAGATGAAATCACCTTTTTAAAGTGGGGGTGAGGGGGGACATAGGGAAGGGAGAAAGGAATTGATAATGTTTTATTCTGTGTGGAATTCCTGTTGACTCGCAGTGAAATTCTGTCTTAAATGACAGCTAATGTATTGATTGAATTATTCAGGCATGTATTAGAAGAAACGGTGAAAAAAAGGATACATGTAAAAATCCATAACGTCGTTACCACCCGCTCCTCCCCACCCCCAGCCATCGTGCTCATCATCTGAAGGCAATCAGAAAAGCTTTGATTTATGGAAATATTGCTGTTGTTAATTAGTATTTAGGACAGGTAATGAATAACTGAAGAGGTACAGCCTACATGACCTTGCGTGCTCACCTTTGATGAACAGCTTAATCGGTGCTTCCCAGACAGCATGATATGCTGAGAAAATGAAAGCATTTGAAATTCAGCTACATTTTCCAATTAATAGTACATTAAGTAATTAATCATGCAGAGGAGGAAAAAAGGTCATGGCTATTTTATTTGTATCTAAAAGGTTTTGTGAAGTGAGATATGTGTGGAGGAGGAGTGGGAAATGTTGCCACACAGAAGTAACCTAACCTCTTCACCATTTCTTCCCCGCTTTTTATGTATTGTTTTGGATTATTAATGGTTGTTAGTGTATGTAGTTTTGCTTTTTAACTGCTAAATAGCTGGGTTTCCCCTACTTTGGAGTCACTGACATGAGCGGCTGTTACTATGCCCCATGTCTTCCAAAATAGGTTAATGTAGTAAGCAAGCTCCATGCTTTATTTAATGGACTACTTGGTGCTTCAGGTTGCTGTATGGAAGAGTAAATTTAAGCCCTGAAGCATCAGCATTCATGATGCTGACGTTCTTGTATTAACGAATTCAAAATAATATCTCCCTTAGGAAGGCAGAAATTAGTCAGTTTTCAGTTTACATTTTTAAGAGTCTATGTGCTCTGTTAAAATGCTATGAGTATTTTAATAGCAGTAGAAGCATCTTTTTTTTTTTTTTTTTTTTAAATCTGGTATTCTCAGACTTCAGGTACATCTTGTATAGGAAGAACAGCAATTTGAGGAATTTTATTTTGAACGAATCTAAATGACAAGATAGCTTCTTCTTGCATCTCCCAAACAACAACATATCTGTCATCGTTAGACGGTCTTCAGAGTGAAATGACACAGTGCTCTCTGAATTTGGCAACTGATTTGTGTTCAGTTCTGCTACAGACCCATTTCCTATGAGTGCAGATTCTTCTGGAGGAAGTTTTTTTTGTTGTTGTTGTTGTTTTGTTTGTTTTTTTTTTTTTGCATCTCTATGTGGAATTGTGTCTGCTTAATGAAATCTAGCAGAATAATTGGGTGTTTTGGTCCAAAACAGATACAGAAGAGGCTCTCATTTTTGTTTTTTTCTTTGGGTTATAATTCCACACTTCTCGGACCACTATTTAAAAATTTAATGCTTGGTAGTTGAGATCCAGACTACAAGTGAGCAGACAGTCTCATCTGATGAGATACCATTAAGAAGTTCACAGTCTTCAGACTGAAGATCTATGCTGTATCCCTAAACTTAAGCTCATTTGTGTTTGAAATAGCGTAATCTTCAATTTTAAATTAAGTCTAAGAATATAGCAGTTCTAAAATGAGTGTTGAATTCCTTTAGTGGGTTTGCAGGAAGTGGAGCAGCAGGAGGGTTTAAGCAAAAGCAGAAGGGAAATAACTGTGTGTAATAATCTGCAGTGCGGGTGTTTTTTTTTTTTCTTTTTTCTCTAAACATTGCTGACCTTGTCCCTTGCCTGATTACTATTGAAACTTTAGGTTAGAAAGCACTGCTCAAGAAGTTATCCAAGTAGAATAAGATGTGATAATGAAGGTACAGGTAAAGTTAAACTACTGCTGCTTTCATTTCTGGAGAATGTGTGTGGTTTTTTTCTTTTCCTAAGCTCCTAATAGAAGCCAGGGATCTTCTAGGGACCAGAGTTGCCCAGTTTTTCCTGTGCAGTCTGAGAATGAGAGGAGAGAAGGGTTTGCCAGAGCATTGAAGAGACTGAAGTGCTGAGGTAGGGTCTGTTGTCTCCCTATCTTTTCTCCTCAGGCTTTTACAGTCCTTCAGATGGTCACAAAGCTCCTTAATTCCTGTGCTGAAGTCCCCTCCTTTGTAAAGTTAGACATCCTTTGTAGTGTTTGGAGTCCTCATCTTTTACATCTCTTGGGAATCCGATACAACGTCCTAGCCTTGCCCTTAGCAGAAGAAATATGTATTCCAGTACAGCTTTGTCTCAGAAGGAGCACTGTTTTAACTGTTTTTAAAAAAGTAATGCCCTTATGCTGAGTGTGCAGCTTTCAGGGCTCTAACTTTACCAGATTCACCCAGAATCATTATAGTCATAAAACATTATACTCAATTTTCAAATGTCAGTTTTTATTCTTCAGTAGCTTCAGAAAGTCTTCCTTGTAGGGGGGAGAGGCGGCGGGGAGAAAAAGACGGGTTAAAAATGGAAAAAGGGAGAAATTTGGATATTGAGTTTGTTTTGCTTTTGATTCAAGGGAGGGGTTTAACTCCATGTTTTGTTTTGGAGAAGGATAAATCATAGGAAATTTCAGACCTAATGGCACATGTTTTGGAGTGCTATGAAAATGTGAAAGCTTGTTGTAATGGAAAGCATTTTGCAGGTATGGTAATAGTAATCATTATTGGTAAGACAAGTGTAATTACTTTTGAGTAATTAATGCAACTTCAGAATGTTTTTTATACTGACCTACATTGTATTTCTCAAATTATGAGTGAAGGCAAAAGCCACTTAACTTCTGTTATGGGAAAAATAAGTGCAGTACATGATGATTAATTTAGAAATAAAATGAATACTTAGAGCAGGTGGTTGTGTACAGCTTTAAATACCAACTTGTTAATTGTTAGAACTGCAGCTCACATGATAAAAGCCTTTGGATTAACTATTAAAAGCTTGGAAAACACCTGTTGTCCAAGATCATATAGAAGTGACTGTGCTAGATCAAGCCGAAGATCTGCTGTTTTTGAGAGTGGCCGTTAGCAGTTGCCTAGGGATGGCTACAGAAGAAGGACAAGTGTGTGGTGATAATTCCCTGGCATACTCTCCCAGTTTCCAGCTGCTCAGCATTTAGGAATTTCCTGAACCAGAAATGGTCTTTATTCTTAATGTTCTCAATGAATTCACGTTTCTCCCTTGTCAGCTTTGTTTTACTCTCTGTGGGCTACTGTACGGCTCCTGAAACAGTGCTGGCATTTGCTACAAATTATGGGAAGAAGTCTCTCTTTTTAATTGTTTTACGTGCTAGTTCTGTTTGCTGTGTGTTGTCATCTTGTACTGCAGCAGGAAGTGAGCAAAGATGATTCCTGATCACCTTCTCTATGCCATTCCGTTTTTTTTTTTTTAATACTTTTATAATAAAACATGCACTCTTCTCCTGATGTCATCTTTTCTAGGTTGAATGGTCCAGGTCTATTTAGTTGTTCCTTATGTAGACGTGGTTTCACAACTCGAAATTTGGTTTTTGTGTGAGGCAAGGTTGGTGACCACGTGTTATATTTCTGTAGACATGGTGACGAAAATGAAGTTGAAGTATTTACCTAATTGTCCTTGTACCTCTGAAGAGAGACATCTTCTGTGTGTTGAAGCAAGCCCTTTACAGCATGCATATGCTTTCAAATGTATGATTTTTATACATTATACTGTATACAATAGAGAATGCTATTAAGATGAAATCTGATTTTGGATATGGATTTTTTTCCAGTTGTATTAGGGGACTATTCATTATGTGTGGACAACTTCATTTTGTAGAAGACAACATAAATACTAGTGTTTTCTTATGTCACTGGGGATTTGTGAAAGGGTGGTTTTATCCATGTTAATAATATATTTACTGATGTTTTTACCCTTAGATAGAGAAGATAGTTTATTTACCGTGTTTGGTTTGCCTGTTAAAAGCAGAGTTACTCTGAGGCTACGCAGGGTCAGGGCATGAGAGTCTGTAATGGCCTGTGTGATGGGGAGCCACTTAATGAAGGGCTTTTTTAATGTAAGGGCTATTACCCTCCTGGATACAAATGCAATTTGAAGAATGTCTAAATTATAGTGGACAATAGCGACATACTGAGATGGACATTTTGTTTCCGGTCTTTCAGATGGATAATGTGCCCGGATTGGATACGTGGTAATTTTGTGAGATAGTCTAGAAATCCAAGGAAAATAAATTAAGAGTAGTGGGGGAGGTTCTTAGTTGCACTCGTTGTCTAGCATGACTAAAGGAGAACAGATTAAATCTCTAAAGATGTGCCTTAATACTTGATTGTTTTACAAATGCAAAGTTTGTTTCTTTACAGTAAAGAATATTGCAGGCATTAATTTTGACTTTGCAGAAATTACCTATGACCTTGCATGTTGCCCCATTTTAAAGAATAAAACTAAAATCACTGCTCTTTGGAAATAAATAAGCAGTGAGCCTAACAGTCCTGAACAGTAAACATTGCAGATTCAGGTTTAGGCTGGTGTTTTGGGCTCCCTAGTGGGAGATTGCATGGTTAATTCAGAACGGAGAACATACACTATGAAGGGCAATGCAAATGGGAAGAAGTGTGTTGACAAGTAATCTTAGGCCACACTTTCCTGGTAATTGCTTTTATATGGGTTTCAGGCAGAAAGTCCATGGCTGCTCGTTTCCGTATCCTGTCATTCCTGGAGGCATTCTCACGTTGCTGCCTGCTCCCAGTTGCTCTGACATGCATGCGATCGTGCAGCAAATTGGGTCAGGGAACTGGTGTGGATTAAAAATAATAACTCAGGAAAAAAAAATGAAGTATGCGGTATGGGTCAGTTTGTTGATCCAGTTCATTGTGCAGCTGTAAAAAGAGTTGTGGGTGGGTAAAGGGGTTGGGTAAACCTCTGGGGCACCTGAAAGAAATATAAAAATTACACGCTTAAATTTGCGTGTGACTTTAATTTTCCTGTACGATTAGTGTTGAGATATTTGTTGTGATCTGGAAGGTCAGTTGTGCGCCATTTAAGTTCTGCCTTTTACAGAAATGAAATAGCTTTTGTGTAACCTACATGACCCAAAATGAATTTCTGCACAGGACCAGCATGTTCATGAAGTGTATAAATGAGAGAGGGGAGCCAGAAGGTCATGAAATTTGTGTTTTAATATAGATTTTTGTATGAACATGGCTCAGGAAGGAAAGCTGTAATGTGTAGGTAATATAGATGAGACTTTTGGCCTTTTACTTCCCTTAAACCTGAATTTTCTCCTGCAACCACCAACCCATGAATAAATTTAAATTGTATGGGTATGTATGGGTGCCGTAAGACAAACATTAACTGGGAAGCAGTGCCTGGTGAAAGCTGGGTATTTCTTGAGGCTTTGGAAAGAAGAGAGCTCTGCAAGTAGGTGGAGAACGCTGGGCCCGCCATGGATTCCTGAGCTCTTCCGTGGAGACACTGATGAGCATGTGATGCGCTAGCTTGCTGTTTTGCACTACAGAAGAGTGAAGTTCAAACAGAATGCTTTCTGGGTCTTGTTATTTTAACAGACAGACCAACAAAGTTTACCAGTCCACTGAGCAGTTGACTACTAACTTTCTAAGGTTTTGCAGCTGTATGGATTGCGTTGCTAGTATAAAGGTAATAGATCAGAGAAACGATGCACAAGGGAATTTATTTACTGATCCATGGATTGGCAAATGCAGTTCAGGAAGGTAGTGGTTTTAAAGTTTGACCATTGAAAGCTTATCTGGGTCATTACGTATGAAATAAATTGTAAAAGCTTGGATCTGTGTTTGGGGCTGTTAAGAATTTTTGATTCTCTCCTCCTTTTAAATTTCTTTATGTGATCGGGTAGCTGTGCTTAATTTAAACTGACTGATGGAATTTTTTTTTCTTCTTTACATACTGCAGTCTTCATGTACTCCTTGGCCCCAAAAGTTAATTCATATTTGTTTCCCGTTTAACTTGTCAATATACTACAGAGCTGAATTAATTTGATGTACTTCTGTTACCAGAAAGAGCATATCTTGTTGCTTTTCTTACTCAGTAACCTTTGTGGATGGTATCTTGTCTGTATTATTTGTAAGTAGCATGTTTAACAGAAAGAAGCCTACCTTGTTAGTGCAGTGCAATTAATGTCTTCCAAAAGAACACCTGTAAACATCCTGATCCTATTTGGCTTGTTCGGTACAGTGCATTAATCAATCTATTGACCAATTCCAAGGGTTCCCTGTTGTTCTCAAGCACGCTTAACTTGGTATATCGTGAAGAGAGGAGGGGTGCAGAGAAGGCTTTACAGATGATGCAGTGTGTAGCAGTGCTTTTGTACATTTAGATAAACCATTGTTTTATCAGGAAATTTAGACACAGGATTAGTGAAAGTAAGGTTTTTGTAGTAATAGAAATGACTCATGAGTAACATTTGTGTGCTGTTCTTCTGCTCAATGACACAGATGGATTTATTCTGTTTCCTTTTTAGATAGTGAAAGAACATTTGAAAAAGATTACTTTCTGTATTTGTACAACATATACTTTACCTTCAAGGCCAGCTGCTATGTCTGTTTATGTAGAGTAAAATTTGTTCAGTTTCATTGTTTTTTCCTTTAAAGTTATAATATTGTTTTGTTCAACCATAATACTACTTTCATGCAATATTGATTTCCAAAAAACTAATTTGTTTTTGAATAACTTATCTCTTTACTTGCCTGTATGCCTCAAATGAGTGTGTTTTACAGATCTCAGTTACATTTTAGAACCTGTCAGATTGTTACTTTGAGCATAGTGTAACCAAACTCCAGTGGAAGCTGTATAAAATGCTGCCTTCTGAAAAACTGTTCCTTCTTATTCTTCTTTTCTGCTTTTTTTTCTTAGTAGAATATCTGAAGCATATTAGTTTTTCTTTTTCTGATTCTGTGGTAACAAATTAAAGCAATGTGAAAAATATGTTTGCCACGGTGTTCCAAAGAAGTAGGTTCATCTTGGGCAAATCTACCTGTGCCATGCTGGTACGAAAGTTACTAACATTACCATGTGCCGGTGTTACCACAGCATCACAGTAGTTCTTGCCCGTGATGCATCCTTCTGCTGCAAGGTGCAGCTCTCTAGCTTCATGTATCAGCATCACAAGGAGCTCCAATCGTACTGGCCATCACTCTGACCACTTCTGGGCAGCTCTTTCCGCTGTTACTTGGAAGCCCAGGCTGTAAGTGGAAAAGTTTCATTGGCGCTTATGGAGTCAGCTGCTGTGTGTGGGAACTGGGAATGTCAGTAAAAGGCATTGCCTGAAGTTGCTGTCTTGATAGCATTGTGAAGGGTGGACAAAAAGCAAACTGGTACTGTGCTAGCCTTTCAGTGTTAAGGGGAGGAAAGAGTTTGGATAGCTTGTTGTCAACTTGGAAGGTGTTGACGATTGAGGCATTTAGTGTTCAGTGTGTGCAAGGCTGGAAGTCTGAAGCATGGCTGAGGAATAGCACTTGTTTGGTTTCTCCCTGCTTCCCTGAATGGAGGAACAAGCCGGCCCAGCTTTTGAGTACTGTCTGCCTCCTGCTTTTGTGCCCTTGTCCTACCATTGTGTTCTCTCTGAGTCTTCCTCCCGGCCCTGATGGTAAGTTGTTTACCTCACCTTCAGATTTTTGGCTATCTTGGGGTGTGGTGGAGGGCCAGGCCTGAGCTAAGATGGTGCTGCTTCTCCCGTGGCTTCATTTGGCTCAGAGCATGGGCACAGCTCGCTTGCTCCTGCCCACAAAACATGGCATGGTATAAGCATATCTAGTGATTCTTGTCCCTTCTGTTTGGCACTGTTTGGCTGGACTCTTTCACAGGAAAGATGAGGATAAATAGTGTATGTGTACTTATTTTGTGTTACATGGCTTGTCCAATCTGGTGTAAGCCTGGGTGGCCGCCTCCCTCTCCTTCCTACTGCAGCCACATGTTTCTGGCTGCTCTGTTCTTTAGCTTTGACATTTCTGTAGGTTGACCTGACTGGAAACCTTATTCCTTGCTTTTCCCTCCCACTCATGTGTGTATCATTTTTTTAGTAGTCCAATGAATGCCAGATTGAAACAATGATATAACTGCAGGACTGCCTATTGGAGATGTAGAAGAAACCAGATTAACAGCAGGGGAAAGAAATAACTTTGCTAGTTACAACAGGGAAAATAAAAACAGGTTGTGGGAACTATCTGGGGGAAGCAGTGAAGGAGTAACACCATGGTGTATGAAAAACAAGTGAGTTAAGACAAGATGGGGGGAAAAATGTAATAGAATGAGTAAATTACAGTGATTGCTGATGCAGATTATTGTTCAGCAATAATGTCCAGAAATACCACAGATGGGCAGAGGTCAGGGTGTTGTAGTAACCCTTTGTGGATGGGTGCCTCATGATTTGAGAGACTATCTCCCCATCCCTGTGCTAACTTTTCACTTGTGTCACATCAGACATGAAGCTTCTTGGAAGTGTAAGCAAAGCTGTGAGCTACTTTGAATTCATAGCAGAGTAAGAGCATTCACAATTCCATTTGTAATACAGGACCTGTTGTGCAACTGGAAATATCTAAATTACCTGTGTACCCATAAGCAGAGCAATGGTAACACAAACAATAGAAGAGCTAATGTCTGTAAAAACAACAAAAAAACTTAAAACAAGTAAGATGAGGTGAATTTCAGGAAGCTGCATAATAGCCACAAAGCAAAGAGAAGTGATACTTTTCCCTCCACTTTTTTCCATGCGCAGTTTCTGAAATTTTCCTGTCTGCTTAAGTATTGATTTCTGAGCTCTAACCTGCTGCTCAGTATGTAATTTATGTTCCTTTCTTGTGCTTTTGCTGCAAGTCCATGCTGATGCAGCAATCACTGATGTTTGCTAATGGTAAGTAAAGCTGCAGTAATAATAAAACTATATTATTTTACAGAACAGATTTTGACTAAACTGAGAAAATTTGAACTTTTTTCTTAAGTCTTGGTGAACTAATGAACAACTGTGTTCAGGAAACAGATTTTTAATTCAGGCATTTCTGTTACTTGTACAGATACATGTTCAAATTGCTGTTATCAAACTCGTTATGTTGAGTAAGGCTTGTTTCTTTTTTTAGGGGGAAGGAAGGTAGAGCATCTTGGCTGGGATTATTTTGTTCCCTTTCCCAGCTTTCTATACAGATAAGTTGAAAAGGCAAGTCCTTTGTGCTGGGGGTCACACTAACCTCATTTGCAAGTATGTAGGCTGTGAAGAGGCAGCTAGGTGATTAGATTTATTAGAGAAGGAGCAGGTTTATAGGTTTATGTCAGGTATGGGAACAGATGCAGTTGTGTTGCTTTGCCTTGTGAGCGAAGTTTGTGTTTACTTCTGAATCTTGTGTGGGTGATGTTGCTGCCTCAGTACAGTAACATCCAAAGCTCTTCTCCTTTCTTCCAATCTCTTCCTGAACTTGAAAGTGTAATCCCCTTTTAAATTGTTTTAGTGTAGATTATAGAATATTATTCAGAAGTTAAATCCATGAAGAACATGAACCACTAGAAAAAAAATTACTTTTAAAATGCAAAGCGGTTTTTCATTCCAAAATGTGTTGCTTCTGTCCAAAGGTAGGTGGATTTTAATCAGATTTAAACTGCAGTTAAAATTAGCAAGCAAGAAAACTTGAGTTAAATCATGAATTTTTAACTTTGATTTGCATTTCACATCGTTAGTGTCTATTTTGGAAAAAAAAAAAAAAAAAGCAATATTTTTTACTCTGTACCCTCCCTCTTAAAGGCCTGTGTCGTCTTCAAGAAGCCATTCATCAGAGCTGTCAGTCATGTCACAAGCTTAGATGGCCTAGCTGTCAAAAGTTACTTGGTCCTCTGGTGAGAGGAGGTATGAGTGAGAGTATGTGTAGTAGATAAGGCTACCGAGCACTTGCATCTGTCCAAAGGCATTTTACAGGACAGTCCTTACATGCTTTAGGAGGGGATATGGACCTCTTCCCATCCCTTCTTTTCAGTTTGTGTGCTTGTAGTGTCAGTTTGGTTTACTCCCACTTCCATACAAGAGTTTGAGCCCTTCTTGTTTGTTGACACAGCATGTGTTCTGCTTTCTTTAGGGTCTGTTTCTGAAAAGCCATCTAGCTGCTTCTGAGAAGAAGCCTGGGTCTGGCTGCTGGCAGCTTTCTCTGGTTACGTAGGTAGTGGCCACATTGCCTCAACTTTGCTGCTCTCCAAATGGGGCAATCTTCTAATGCTGTTGTAACAGTGCTTGTGTCCCAAAGTATCCCCTTGTGTCCTGCAGCTTATAATGAGTTATGCCTGAGGTGTTGTGCTATAAATACATTGCCCTGGTGGATTCAGAACAGCCCTTCTCTTGTTTGTGATAGCTTGACTTGAAGAAAAAATGGCATGTGGACAGTGGCTGTCAACAGGGCTCCAGCAGACAGCTGGGCCAGGTATGATGTCGTGTGGGTATGGGCCTATCTCTTCCAGAGGATGTTGAACCTGAACTGCATGGACAAAGCCAGCTGCCTCTAGTTAGCTTGGAGGCTAAGGTTCGCTTCCTGTGCCATCCACCAAGGCAGGATAGACACAGCAATGCGGTACCCAGGTCAAGTTAGCTAAGTATGAGCAGAAAGAAAGGAGGTTCCTGGCAGGTCTTAAAATGACTTCCTTGTAGCAGATTCTGTGCATCAGTAGAAAAGTAGAGAGAACACAAATATCCTACCCCACAGCCATGAGAGCTCCAGTCTACTCTTTCAATGAGTATTTGAAACCTATCCTACTGGACTTGGAAAAAAAAAAAAAAAAAAAAAACTTCCTGGTATCAGGACTCTACTTTGTGGAGGTATAATTAAGAAATACTCTGGACTTATAAAAGCACAACAATGAGATTCCTTCTCTTCCCCCCACTGTGTTGCACAGTGCTGGGAGGACGTGATTGTTTTCATGCATCTAATATTTTGTGTGAAACACGTATGACACAAAATGCTGATTACCAAGGAATTTGAGTACTTTGTTGCTGCTTCAGTATTTTGCTGTTTAAAAACAAAACAAAATAAAAACTTCCTCTTCTTTTGTCTTTTTAAAAGAGTAGTTATCAGGATATAACAGCTATTTACTGTATTTTGGATCAAACCTTTTTTAGTTCCCTTGACGAAGAAAACCTACCCATGTATAAACACAAATCGGACATACTGTACTATTTTAGAGAGAGTCAACAAGCAATATGAACTAAGCATTTTTGTCATGCTCTTGGTTTCTCTTAACTAATTCCTGTGAATGAAGGATCAGCGAGTACATCACATTCAAACAGAAGGATCTGTTCTTCTTATTAATTTTTTCTTTGTTGGTTTGCTAACCCAGCCTTTACTTTCCATCCACTTCTTCCACTGTGCACATTTGTGACAAACTTGTGAATTACTTTAAGATCTCTGAACTTGTGGACTTTTGTGAAAGAAATAAAGCAAGCATGCAAAAGAATGACATCTGCAGTCCAGAAGCAAGTGTCCCTTGCTCGGGAAGTAGAGGCTTCCCCCCTGCTCTTTGTGTTTGTTGGTTTCAGTGACTTGAGAGCAGGATGCTTTGGCTTCAGGCTTTGTGGGTGGGCTCTTATGACTTTCCTCCTGACTGGCAGTAACAGCTCTGCTTTCTAATTAAGACTACAGTTGCAGGTAGATTTTAAGCCAGTATAAGCTTCCAATTAGGCTGCAGCTTCACAGGTCACAGTGAGCCAGTCTAATACCTTACTGTTGCTGAAAAGATTATTCTGCTCCTCTTTACTCCCTCTCCTCTGCTGCCTTCATGCTTCAGCTAGCTTCTCTAGCCAGCTTTACTCATCAGAGCTTACTGAGAGCTGATATAACTCATTATGCCAGAGAAAATGTTGTTGTTTTTCTGGATTCAGCTGGCTTTGTGAATTGTGTTGACTCATGGAAAGGTCTGACAAGCATTGGAGTCACCAGCACAAAGGAATGAAGGAACTTAGAAGGAGGAGATGCATAAAAGCAAGAGGAGAGGCAGGCGGGAGTTGTTAGGTCATGGCGCCAGTTTGTAAACAACAGCTTGTGTTTTGAGTTTCATGATAAATATAATCTAATTTCTACCCTGTCAGTCCCAAGTTTTTGATTGCATGGTCCTGCCAAATGCCCTTGTGTTGGATCTTGTGTGAAACCAAGAGATAAGTCTGCTCATCTCAGTAATCAGACAACAGATATATGCATTCATGCATAAGTACTCTCCCCAGATGTGGAGAACCGCATACATACCTTCTTTCTAGGTTTCTGTCCAAAGCTCTTGAGTGTGATGATAACATTTTGTTGCAAAACATTTTCCACTGGACTTCAGTAAGTGGATTAGGAAGGTGATATTACCAGTTAAAAAGTGACAGTTACCTAGGAGCAAGTGACTGTACAAAGAAAACTGCTGCATCAAGCAAATGCAGCCTACTCAGTAAAAAGGCCTGTATACCATAGCTTAAAGCAATCACGGATAAAAGTGTACAAGGAACTTTTTATACTTAACATCATATGATTCCCCTCAAGAATAAATAATTTTTGCAATCCTGTCAGCTGATCTAACACAAAAAGAAAAAAAAATTAAAATTACCAGGTAAATTTACTTACATTTATATAAAATTCATTTTACTCATAATGCACACAATTTAATTTGCATGTATAATTTATATAAATATGAAATTATATTCATGTAATATTCATGTTGAATTTATGTAAAGATTTTGATTAAGGAGCGTGAAAGAAGTAAAACTACTAAACAGTAGATTGCAAGTGGGTAAGGATCAGAGGACAAATCAGCACCTGTGATGTTGTAGTGAGTGTCTGCTACAGATCATCTATCAAGATGAGAAGACAGATGAAGCTTTCTTTATGTGGCTAATGAAAGCGTCACAATCATAGACTAGGGGAGACGCTGTCCTCACAAACAAGGAAGAACTGTTGGATGATGGTTGAGAGCAGCATCAGCTGAAACAACCATGTGACTTGAGTTTAAGATCCTGAAAGGAGTGACTAAGACGAACAGCAGAATTACAGTCTTGGACTCTTGAAGAGAAGATTTGGACCTGTTTGGGGACCTGCTTGGCAGAGAGGTGCCCTGAAGGGCAAAGGGGCCCAAGAGAGCTGGTTGATCAAAGATGGCCTGTCAGAGCATAAAGGATGGGCTGTTGCCATGTGCATAGTGTTGAGCAAGCATGGCAGAAAACTGACTTGGATGAACTTGTTGATCTTCATTGAGCCTGAGCATAAAAAGGAGATGCACAGAGGCAGGAACAGGCTACCTGGGGGAGGATAACGAGACATTGCCTGATTATGCAGAGGTGGACTCAGGAAAGCCAAAGCTAAGCTGGAGTTGAAGGTAGCAAGAGATGTGAAGGAAAACAGGGAAGGTTTCCATTGATAGCAAGAGGAAGGCTAAGAAAAGCGTGGGCCCACTGCTCCGTGCGGTTGGGGACCTAGTGAAAATTGGATATACTCGATGTGTTTTTTGCCTCAGTTTTCACAAGTATGGTTTGTCCCCAGGCGTTACAGGCCCATGAGTCTGCTGGTAGAGTCTGTGGGAGTGAGGCTGTACGCACAGGGGATGAGGACAAAGTTAGGGATCATTTAACCACATGGACATGCACAAGTCTGTGGGAGCAGCTGGGATGCACCCAAGGGTGCTGGAGGAGCTGGCTGATGTCATTGTGAGGCTGCTGTTTGACATGCTTAAAAGGCCAGGGCAGGTGGGGAGTCTTCTCAGGACTGGAAAAAGGCAACATCACGCCCATCCTTGAGATGGATGAGGAGAAGGATGCAGGAAACTGCAGGCTGGTCTGGGGAGGTGATGAAGCAGATCATTTTAGAAACCATGTGAAAAACAAGACATTTCAAAAAACAAGACACTCAACATGTGAAAAACAAGATTGGCATTGGTGGAAGCAGACAACATAGGTTTGCAAAGGACAAATCACACACAGAAAGCCTTACTGCTTTCTGTGATGAGGTACTGTGGACAAGGAGAAGGCACTGGATGTCATATACCTTGACCTTAGCTAGGCCTTTGATGCAGTCTCCTGTAGTTGACTTATCATTGAACTGGTGAGACATGAGCTGTTTAAGTACGTGGTGAGATGAGTGGAAAACTGGCTGGAGTCAGAGTTGTGATCAGCATGCAAAATCCTGCTGGTGGTCAGGAAATAGTGGAATCCATCAGAAGTTAGTAGTGGTACCAACACAATTTAATGACTTCAGTGTGCTGGAGGATGGGGCTGTATTTGAAGGGACCTGCACAGGTTGTAGAAACAATAGGTTGCAGAAATGGACTGACAGGAACTTCATGAAAGTCTTTCCCTCTGTTCAGCACTGGTGTGAAGTACATCTGGAGTTCTGTGTCCAGTTCTGGGCTTCCTAGTATGAGAGGGACATGGACATATAGCACTGAGCCCAGCTACCAAGCTGGCTGGGAACTGGAGGACAGGTGATTAGAAAATAAAGACAATGAAGATTAAACAGGAAAAAAATAAACTAATGAGTTTAATAATTTAAAAAGGAAAAAAAAAAAACAGAAAATTATGAGAGTTTTCAAGCCACAGATCAGTATTAGGCAATGGTAATACAGATATGAACAAGCTCAGAGTTTTGCTCAGGAATAGGCAGGGTGCAATACTCCTTACTTGGGTAATAACACACTTTCTTTTCCCACTGGTAATTGGGATATCAGTGGCAACCGCTGAAAAATAAATAGATGTTAAATGTGTAGGAAACAATAGTATGCATGCAGGACCATTTGAATCAAACCATTGATTCAAGGTTTTTCCAAGCTATTGATACTAATTTTTTAAGATGAGCTAGGTTTTTTTTTTTTTTTTTAGACTATATATTATTTGACATTTTTGTACTTTTCTTTAAATCTGTGAGCTAGTTGATGTGATAGTCATTGCATGAGATAGGATTTTTTTTTTTTGAAGACTAGATATGAAGCAAAACTTTTTGTGCCATTTTAAAAAAAATCTCCATGTGAGACAGTTAATACAATATTGTCATTGGAGTAGTATCATGGGACGAATGAGGCATGAAGGTGGTATCATAAATAGATTTTTTTTATGAACGTAGTTTTTTTTTTTTTCAACAACGTATTCTTTGTTTTGATATCTGTGTTCAGTCAGACATTTAGAATTAAATGTATTTCTGTCACTGTGGCTTGAAAAGCAATAACTTGAAGATCTTGGGGGTCACAGGCAGTCTGTATTAGGTTTACATGGCAAGNGTTAATACAATATTGTCATTGGAGTAGTATCATGGGACGAATGAGGCATGAAGGTGGTATCATAAATAGATTTTTTTTATGAACGTAGTTTTTTTTTTTTTCAACAACGTATTCTTTGTTTTGATATCTGTGTTCAGTCAGACATTTAGAATTAAATGTATTTCTGTCACTGTGGCTTGAAAAGCAATAACTTGAAGATCTTGGGGGTCACAGGCAGTCTGTATTAGGTTTACATGGCAAGGGTTTGGTAGCAAGGGGGCTCTAGGGGTGGCCTCTGTGAGCAGAGCCCAGCAGCT
This sequence comes from Anseranas semipalmata, assembly GCA_013399115.1. NCBI lineage: Eukaryota > Metazoa > Chordata > Aves > Anseriformes > Anseranatidae > Anseranas > Anseranas semipalmata. The sequence goes on from VXAA01007451.1 coordinate 415,419, forward strand.
GCCCCATGTCAGATCAGAGCCAGCTCCAGCCGGCTCCAAAAGGGACCCGCC
>VXAA01007451.1:415725-436076 GCA_013399115.1 Anseranas semipalmata
GTGGTACGGACCCATATGGGAGCAGTTCTGGAAGAGCTGCAGCCTGTGGGAAGCCCAGGCAGGACCAGTTTGGGAAGGACAGCATCTCATGGGAGGGACCCCACATGGAGCAGGGGCAGAGAGTGACCATGAAGGAGCGGCAGAGACGCAGCGCTAGGGACTGACTGCAGCCCCTATTCCCCTGCGCCGCTCGGGTGGAGGAGGTAGAAGAAGGTGGGTGGGGGAAGGTGTTTGTAGTTTGCTTGTAGTTTCTCACTGCTCTAGTCTGCTGGTGAGAGGCAATAAATTACATTAATCTCCCTATGCTGAGTCTGTTTTTCTCATGACAATAATTGGCGAGTGATCTCCCTGTCCTTATCTCAACCCTTGAGCCCTTCCCATCGTATTTTCTGCCCCTTTTCCTTGGAGGGATGGGGAATGAGAGAGCTGTTGTGGTGGAGTTCAGCTGCCCAGCAGGGTAAAACCACCACAAAGTCTTACAGCCAAGTATGGATGTAAGTACAGTTGGGGTATAAATTGTTGGCAGGCAGATGCAATTTCATTTGCAGTGAGCATTTGACCTTGCAATATTTTCCATTTCAAAACCAGATGCTGACAAATTGGAAAGAACAGAGAAAGGTTAAAGATTCAGAAAGTGTGCCTCTTGGTGAGAGTAAAGAATCATGATCTCTTCAGTCAATCTAAAAGAAATTTCAGCTCTTCTGATGATGGCAAGAATGTGGCTGCATGAGGAAAGAGTTGAATTGGTAATAGCTGTTTAACCCAGCCAACAAAGACATTGTAATGTCTAGTGATTATAAGCAGAAGTGATATAAATTCTCCTTAGTCCTATTGTAACATTTTTTCCCCAGTGAGGGAAGTTAACATTAAAACAATTTTTGTTAGGTAAGGTTTTGTTTGTTGTTTTTTTAGTTACTTTTCAGTTTTCAGTGACTAATTTGGCCTATTTCATTTATGTTTCTACATATGCAATCTGAAAACACAGAGATATCTGTGCAATTTGAATTGGAGAAGTGATTGCATGTATGTGTGCTATGAAGGTGCAAAATGAGTAATGAGGTGGAATGCAAAACCCTGAAGGCAGCTAGGTCTGTCCTTGTCTGTTTTGGGAAGAATTAATTTCAAATTAGTTTCCAGGAAGTTGATTGGTGGAAAGACTTTATTTTTAGACATTTAGAGAGTGGTAGCATCTTAAAACCTGTGTCAGGGGTAGCCAAAACTTTCAATTTGCCAGTTGGGAAATCGTGATGTGGTGTGGCTGAGTTCAACACCATCTCTCTAGGTCAGGATGATCCTCACCAGTCCAATACTCCTCCACTTGGCTGTGTCCTGTCCCCTGCTATTTCCTCAAACCAACTGCCCTGTCTTTCAATGAGACAGGTTTCCCTTTACTCCAAGCTTCATCCAGTTTTCAGACCTCAAGGGATGAATGACCCCACGTGCTCAGTCACATGCATCAGCAGGCAGGTCCTAAGAGTGGAGTCAGGACCTAATGCTACAGCTGTGGTCGCACTTAAAATACGTCTGTAGTGCTTCAGCCTCTCTTTTCCTCCTTGGTCCAGTTGGCTGTTAAATGTGGGAGACTGCAGCAGTGCGGTAGAGAGAGACGTGTGCCTCCACAAGGGACCTGCCACCCGGGATGAGGCTTGGTCCGGCTGTGTGCCCAGGACGGGTGCTTCTGTGGTGCTTAGGGAGCAGAGGTATGATCTTCAGAGTGCTACAGTGGGCCATAAGGCACAGCATGGCTACTCCATATATCACTGCAATCTGAACATTTAAGCTGTGCTTTTATAAGATTTTAATAAGGAAACAGCATATGAAGCAGCTTATTAAATTATCCAAAGTTGTTTGAGCAGTGCTGCCAGCTTCCTCATTCTGGGGTTTCATGTGCAATAGACCGTCTGTGTTAGAGGTAGTAATACTTTGGAATTTCAACCATTTCACGATAGAGGAGCAAAATGATAATTTTCTTTGCTGTTTTGACAGCTGTGGCTGATACGTATTTTGATGAATAGACCTTCATTAAACCAGGGATTTGAACAGATCCCTCAAGTAGGCTTCCTGGTGTCAGTTAACGGGCTACAAGATGGCAAGTGAAAATCACAGTTAAGGGTTAATGAGGGTTTTATTTTTTTTCATGAATAAATCGTAAATAGTAGCTTCATGGGAAGAACAGGTAAGCAGTAACATACAGATCTTTGCTAAGTGTTTCCTATTGCCTTCTAACTCAGGATATTCTATAATTCTGTATTTTTGGGTGGTCCTGTGCAGAGCCAGGAGTTGGACTCAATGATCCTCGCGTGTCCCTTCCAACTCAGGATATTCTATGATTCTGAAAAGGCAACTGGAAAAAATCTTTGTTGTTCTTTTTCGAGTCATACACTGACTGTTGCTGGATTACTTGGAGACTTTAACTGACTTCCCTGCTGGGTGAAACTTTCAAATACATCTGACTTAAATAGATGAACACATCTTCCATGTGCTTTGATAGCTTTTCTTAACATGTTCCCTATTAACAAAGATATTTGCATTTAAATTTTTGTCTCTTGCATCCCATCTGCTCCATCACTTTGATCCTTAACTGAAATCCTAATTATGATAGCATTTATGATTGTATCACTTCCATTCCTCGAGTAAACTGTGATATCATTCATCAGGATCTACCATCACCACAGCAACACATGAAAAGATAAAGCTGAAGTTTTACTTAATTTTTCTAAGTAAATACTTGATCTGTTTAAAGAATTAAATTTCATGTTTAAAGATGTAAATGGGAAATAGCAAAGCATTTATTCAATATTCACCTGTATTCAACAGTTTTACGGAACTGAAAAGAGATATAGTGGGATGCACAATGAAGTTTTTTCTACTGTCTTTTAAGCCTCCTCTACTGGTTGCCATAATGAGTAGGTACTGAATTTAACAGATGGATGAAATTTGATAATTACAAATCTTGTGTTCTTCAAGTGTGGAGTAGGTTACATTGTTTTATATTTTATTCAGGTGTGCTTCATTGAGATTTTACGAAGAAACAGTAAAATCAGAATTAGTTGTAAAAACAGCGAAGAAACCCTTTGTTTCTTGCAGGGAAAGAAAATAGGATGATGCAAACCAGAATCTTGTGGAACTAAAACTTATGATACTTTAGAAATACCCTTGAAAATTATTTTTTCTTTAAAGATTTGCATAAGGGTTTTTATAATTTACCTCCCCACAATTCTATAGATAACTATTTAGGGTACTGCAGTATGTTCCTCAAAGAGGTCATACAGCTTTTAAAATATTTACAGACTGGGTGACAAGAGGCTGGAGAGCAGACCCACAAAAAGGGATCTGGGGTTTCTGGTGAATGGCAAGTTGAACATGAGCCAGCAGTGTGCCCTGGCAGCCAAAAGGCACCCCGTGTCATTTCACAGGACAGCATGGCTAGCTGGTCAAGGGAAGTGATTGTCCTGCTCTGCTCCATGCTGGTGCGACCTCACCCTGAGCACTGTTTGCAGTTTTGGGTGCCACATTATGAAAAGAACATAAAACTATTTGAGAGTATCCAAAGGAAGGCTACAAAGATGGTGAAGGGTCTAGAGAGCAAGACGTATGAGGAACAGCTGAGGTCCCTTGGTTTGCTCAGCCCAGAGCAGAGGAGACTGAGGGGAGGCCTCATGGCGGCCTGCAGCTTCCTCACGAGGGGAGCGGAGGGGCAGGCGCTGAGCTCTGCTCTCTGGTGACAGCGACAGAACCCGAGGGAATGGCATGGAGCTGTGACAGGGGAGGTTCAGGTTGGATATCAGGAAAAGGTTCTTCAATGAGAGGGTGGTCGGGCACTGGAACAGGCTCCCCAGGGAAGTGGTCACAGCACCGAGCCTGCCGGAGTTCAAGAAGTGTTTGGAAAGCGCTCTCAGACATACGGTCTGATTTTTGGGTGGTCCTGTGTGGAGCCAGGAGTTCGACTGCATGATCTTTGTGGTTCTCTTCCATCTCTGGATATTCTGTGATTCTAAAAAGGTTTTTTTTTTTTTGGGTCAGTGTGTTAGTCCGGTTGATGATGAAGAAATATTGATATGTCGAGATATTGAAATATTGAGATTTTTTGATAGCCAACAACACTCCCCTAAGTTAGAGGTGTAAAAAGGGTCTGTGTGGGAATGCTTCACTGCCACGATCTGTTTGTGTTCCTTCACTTCAGGATTGAGCATGTCTGGTTAGAAATGTACTCAAATGTTTTGGGGGTTTGTGGGACTTATGATGAAGAAAACTGACTTAAACGAACAGAAGACTAAGTGTTTGCTGAAAATAAAATCTGTAATGTGCCTTCACCCCTACCACAAATATAAACGGTAAATGTGGGATTAAAACCTCTTGGTCTGGTGACTTTTTTTTTCTCTAAAAAAAATTGAAGTGAGAAAAAAAAGAAGAAGAAAATCTAGCATTAATACAAAACTGAAATTAGTATTCCGGGAATTTTATTGGCAAGATTATAAGATCTGAAGCTGATGGACTGAATGTTTAAATTATTTAGCTTGTTTCATAAACATTTTATAATTCTGTTTAAATGCTGATATTTTGAAGTGAAATTTGAGCAACAGAAAAAAAAAAAAGAATGGTCTAATTTAAAATAAGAGGTTTTTTTCCTTTTTTCCTTTTTTTTTTAATGTGGACTACTATGTTTTTGCATTTTCTGTTACTGAGTTCAGCTCCTATAGTGGTCTGTCCTCAGATGATTTCCAAGAATATATTAGGAAATGTTTTATGCTAAACATTAACCAAAAGTTGCTTTTAATTCATCATTTACCATGACAAAGTCTTCATTCTGCAATGTCATAGGCATATTAGTTTTCCTATAAAGTCTTAAATGCTCTGGATCTTAAAAACAAACAAACAAACAAAAAACAAAACAACCTTCAAAGATCTGATCTTGAGATGTATACTAATTCTTCCAATGTTTAGAGTTGATAGGAAAAAGAATATTTTTTGCATTAAATAAGCAAGTGAATTTTAATATTTTTAAAGACCTACGCTAATCTGCATGCTTTTCTAACACCTCTGTACTTGATTGAAATTTATAGTAGGAAGAAAAATTACATATAATGATGTTTGTCTTTGACCTTCCACGTTAATTAAAATGGTAACTATCTTTAGTTCTATTGCATCACCTAAATGATGAAAAACGTTGATTTTGTACTTTGTCATTTCTTAACCATCCCTTCTCCTTTCTCCTCTGACTCTTCCACATTCGTGTCTCACTCTCCTGAAATGCTTTAAACTACCTCTATGTATGTAGGAACAAGGTCATACAATAAAAGGATATCCAAAGCTGCAGCAAGATGGCTTCAGTCCTTGCAATCAGTTTGTTTGCTTAAATTAATGCATGTGCACAAGATCTTAAGGATGATACTATCCACTTCATATCATTCCCTCCGTAGGTACCTTCCTATGTGCTAAATGAGTCTAAGTGGTGCAGTAAGGAAGCCTGAGGCAACAGAACATGCAAGAATTTTTCATACATATTTGCACTGCTTATCAAAAAAAAAAAAAAAATTACTGGCTCAAGTTTTAATCTTCTCTCAATTTGATGAGATGCAAGCCATTTGCAGAATTCTCAATTGACCTTTGAAATATAAATCAAGGAGTTATTCACCAAATTAATTATATTGAAAGCAGCCCAGAAGACCAAAGTCTCCATGAGTAGGTGGGCATATAGGAGCACAATGTAAATAAGGAGTATGTAAAATGAACTGGAGTTTACAGGATGATTTGTTTGTTCTTTATTTACACAAGACTGACTTAACGTCTAATGATAAAGAACTGAAGCTTTTGCTCTATAAGCCAGAACATAAAGAGTTAATGTTGCTGTGATATATGGCAAAATTTTGGGTTGACTGTGTGTGACTTGGGATTTGTGGCCCTGTCATAATAAGAGAGAACAGAGACCATTCAGCTTTCTGCCTCAAGACTTTGTTCTGGTAAAATTGGTATAATGCAATGCTAAATTCGTGTAAGTTGAGGAGTGAAGGCCAAGTCTCCTAATGCTTTGAGCTTCACAAAATCATGGCCTATCTTTTACTTTTGGATGAAATAAAAGACTAGATCACTAATGAAGACAATGAAATGTTTTTACCAAAAACAGGTATTTTTACTTTTAAAAGAGTCTGTCTAGCCAAGGGTTTTCTCTTGACTGCCAGGTTAGATACACAATTCTTAGGTGGTACTTCATTTTTAGTCGAGGTCTTTCTTTGATCTGGTAGGTTCCATGCCTAACACCAGCACTATATTACTTTTCTCTAAACCTGACCAAATGTATAGTTTTGTGCATCGGTGAAGTAGGAAGTTGGGGCCTCTTAGCAATGTCTATAAATACTTGAAGGGAAGGTGCAAAGAGGACAGAGCGCGGCTTTTTTCAGTGGTGCCCAGTGCCCGGATAAGAGGCAGTGGGCTCAAACTGAAACATAGGAGGTTTCCTCTGAACACAAGGAAAAGCATTTTTACTGTGAAGGTGACCAAGCCCTAGCAGAGGTTGTCCGGAGAGATTGTGGAGTCTCCTTCCTTAGAGGTCTTCAAAAGCTGCCTGGACGTGGTCCTGGGCAACCTGCTCTCGGTGTCCCTGCTTGAGCTGGGGAGTTGGACCAGGTGACCTCCAGAGGTCACTTCCAACCTCAATGATTCTTTGAAATTTCTGAGTCCACTTTTCTTATTTTCTGGGAAGGTGGAATACCTTTTAAAAAAGATTTCTTGCTTCTGAAGAGTGAGACAAAGGAGCCTTCCAGCTCTGAAAGTATTGTCCGGGTCTTTTAATTCTTATGGTCCATGTATATGGAAGCAGATTTGTTTTTGTCTAGACCTCTACTGGAAACAAGACTAGAATATCATTGGAAAAATCGTTTTGTTCTGAAGTGTTACACAGCTGTTATGACTCCTGTGTTACTTTTCCTTTCTGATGCAGGCACTATTGCTCACAGTTGGTGTAACTCAAGCAAAATGTCTTCATCTTATGACACTTTTTTTTTTTTATAATCACAACTTTAGCATGATTTTTCTGATGGATTTCTCATGTTGGCAATGTTAATTTATATACAGTTTCCTGGGGCAACACAGACAGTTTTATTACTGTTACGGCTTTTCATTATAATGAAAATTCTACAAATAAGTAGCATGCATGTCAGTATTGGAGATTTATGAGAGAGAGAGAGAGAGGAGGGAAGGGTAGCTTTGTTCAAATTTTCTTCAATCTTTGTCTAAGTTTTTTAATTTAAATATAGCTGTAAAATAAATCATTTTCAGAGATTTAATCTACTCTGAGATAGTACAAGTTTGTAAAATTGTAGAAGGTAGGTATAATTTCATTTTAGTGTTTTTAAAGTTTGAGGTTTATGACTTGTGGTATTGTATTAAGTGTATGCATAAATTGCAGTGCATTGTGCCGTTAACTGGCATGATATAGTAATTTCAAGACTTATAGCACTTTATTAAGGAACGGAGAAATTGGATATTTTTTGATATCCAAGAGATGAGAACATAATTAAAGGAGGTGCAAACCCACATTTATAAGATATATGGCACATCTGGCAGCTTGAGTGAGGATAATGTTTGTTTGGCTGTGGGAATGCCTGCAATTGTATCTGCCAATCTGACACAGTAGGAGTTTAGCTAATGAGGTTGCCTAGCAAAAAGTGCATCAGGAGGAAGTCAGGGTTAAAAATAAGCATATATATGAAGAGAGAGCAAAAGATTTATAATGGATGTAGAACTGTTCCAAGTTGTTATGGCAACTAACATTTTAGACCCATAATTACATAATAACAATGTTGCCAATCCTAAATAGATTGCATTTTGTTATGTTTTTTTCTTCCTTTTTTTTTAAAGTTGAAATGTTTTCCAAAATATTCAGCATTTGAAATAATCTTTAAATGATTATGTAACGTCCGTATATTTTTGTTTCTGTAGAACTACAGTGAACAATGAAATAAAACTTAGTACAATAAATCTAAAAAGTAAAATACAGGAAAACTATGCATGGTTTTGACACCAAAGCAGTTTGGTTTTGTTTAAACCTGTAAAACAGATGTAAAAATACAGATCTTAGAAGTATTTCTTAACTTTGATTTAATTTATGGATTTTCCTGGCTTTTTAAAATCAAGCTAATCATGCTGTTTCCCACAAATTGTCCCAAGAGAGTAAAGGCTTTGAAAATGTACAGAAATAATAACCAGAATGCATAGTGTAGTTACTTGCTCTAATTGTCCCAAAAGGGAGGATAAACGTATATTGTTCCTGGCACCTCCTGAAGCCAAATGTTCAGAATTTCTGTGTAATAAATGCTAAGCGAAACAAGTAACACTGACACAGGCATTTACTATTTAGGAGCCACCTTGGAGTGGTCATAATGTGACATTTGTGTAATCTGCCTTGAGCCTGTTCTTCTTTTAGGCTTGCTTTCTTTTTTGAAGAACTTAGGTTTCTGCCTTGTTTTGCCTGATGTCATTTAGAGAACTTCCTGCATTATCTGTGCAAGAGGGACAAGACAAATAAGGGAAGGTAGTTGCTGTAATTCAGAATTTTGCCATTTTTTATTCCAATAGACTGAAGCACAGTAGTACTTCAGTGCTTTGAAAAGGGTGTGAAGATGTTGGAGATAAGCCAAGGAAAGTAAACTACTCCGAAGGTATGCTTAGGTACAGTCCTCTAAATCTCTTCCAGGAGGAGCTCTGGCAAGGCATTGGAGATTTTAGGCAAGGTGTCATTCTTCCCATCTCAAGAATTGTGAAATTGTCCCTCCAGCTTAGTTGAGTGCTTTTGTGACACTTGGAGCACTGCTCCATGGCTAACAAGTTTTACCTGATTAAGAAACAAGCAACACAGGTGTACTTAATTCTTCTTCCAGCTCAGGTTACTACTCAGGCAGCATTGAGTCTTCAGTTCTTTGAGTCTTCATGAAGGTCATTATTCAGTTCTCCCCAGAACTGAGTTGTACAACTTGCCTAGATCAGTGGAAGTTGCATTGTTTGAGTCTTGCATAGAATTCTTGTAGTGTTGGAGAAGACTGGATTATGTTTTTCCATGTGAAGGTCATTACCAATGTCACAACTGTTGGATTTACAGTCCTGTTGTGGCAAGGACAAACAATTGCTTAATATTCCTGAGTCCAGATTTCTAAGTGTTACTTAGAATAATGCGGTGACAATTATTTACTCTCCCATTTTTTCTAATAAGGCCGTATTTTACAATAAGATAAAGATAATTTCTGATGGTAAATGTGGTGGTTGATGTATATAATGGGTATATGTGGATAAAATGGTGACATCAGTTTTTTCCCTAATATGAAAAGTAGGGAATTAAGCTGAAAGAAAGCTGACATCCTGACAGAGAGGGCTTGAGTTGTGAATTCAAGCTTTGTTAGCCATAATTGAAGAATGAGGTTACTGGTAACACTCAAGGTCTTTTTTTTTTTTTTTTTTTTTAATGTATTAGGAGTGTAAATCGTGTACCAATGAAGAGACTGGGAAAGCATACAAACCCTGGAACATTAAGTATAATGTTGCAATAAGGCTGTCCAAGGCAAATTTTTAGTAGGAACTTGCTAAAAGCATAGAAGTTAATTAAAACCTCAACTTTTTGAGAGCTGTTGAGAGCTGAGAGCTCGGAGGGGGCTGCTGGGGAGAACAAATACTGATGGATTAAAAAGAACATTCCAGATCACCTTATTACAGGGAAGCTGAATGTGTTATTCGAATGTGTACACATCATAGGAAAAGCTTCTTCGCTGGTAGGGTGGTCGGGCACTGGGACAGGCTCCCCAGGGCAGTGGTCACAGCACCGAGCCTGCCAGAGTTCAAGAAGCATTTGGACAACGCTCTCAGACACATGGTCTGATGTTTGGGTGGTCCTGTGTGGACCCACGAGTTGGACTCGATGATCCTTGTGGGTCCCTTCCAGCTCAGGGTATTCTGTGATTCTATAATAGCAGATTATTTTCCTTACGAGAACATCTATAGCTGTGTTTATAGGAAGTGTCCGTAATGGATACCGTCAAGTGCACAGAATCACTGGCAATAGCAAATGATGTTCAAAGGGTTTGAAAGAAACTTCAGCATGAAATTGTGGATGTAACAGCTGGTGTGCTGACCACTGCTGACACTGCCGGGTGACAGGTCTGCTGCTAGCCTTTAAAAAGGGCCAGAGTAGAAAGTAGGAAAAATAGCCAGTGTTCACAGTGGGAAAAGTTATCAGTAAGATTTCCAAAGTATAAGTCTTATGGTCTTTGTTGTTCCACACAAGATATGTTTTGCGAAATGGGGTGGATTCTGGGGCTAAAAAAATTTCCATGTAAAATAAAGTTAGTTAGGCTGATTAAATCTGTAGCTTATTCCAGAAAGTTGCAGAAGGCTCTCATTGAGTGAGTGGATGATTTTAAACTCAGTATGAAAGTGTATAAAGCACAAGGCACTAGTTTACTTATCCAAACTTTGCAGTAAGTCTTAGTTGACTGTAAATAGTGCTTAGCAAATAGTGAGTCAAATATTGTGCTACTGTGAAAGAAATTGGGTGGGAAAACAAAGCGTTTGTAGGCTTCAAGGAAACTGCCGCTTTATGCTGCACGTGTACCTTGCCTGGTGCACAGTAGAGACAATAGAGAGAGATTGCTCTTATTAGTACTTCTTTCACTAAATGGGGGGGAAAAAACTGACAACTGATAACAAATCTGAAAAGATGGTGAAGCAGAACTGGATACAGTGTTATCTGAAAGGATATAACACATCTGAAAAGATAATGAAGCAGAAAAAAGCAAGAGGAATAAAGAGTGACAACTCTTTCCTGCCTTTGCTTGAAGGTGCTGAATTTTGAAAAACACCAAGCAGTCTAGAGCAGCTTGGACAAGAGAAGTGAGAGAGCATGTGTGCTAGAGATTATGTAAAACCATGAAAGGAGGAGTACGTAGGAATACAGAACAACTGTTCTTACAGCTATTGCAGAACAAGCGTTCGTAGAATAGCAGAAGCAGGGTGAGACTGTGAAATCAAGCAGCACATCAGAATGAATGTAGATATGTATGTTTGCACATAATGAAATGTTTTCAGAGGTGAAAGTATAGCTGGATTAAAGCAAGTGCTGGATGAGTTAGTGAATGATGGGGCTCTTAGCACCTGGGTTCATGAAGTTACAAAGTGTGCTTCATGAAGTTCCTGATCTGCTTGCTGGAAGAATGAACATGGGAAAGGATTAGTCCTTTTCTTGTGCTGTTCCTTAAACATCCCAAACAGCCAGAGATGCTTTCAGAAGGTCCTGTCCGCTTCTTTCTCCAGCTCTGTGCAGGCATGACTTGAAGGGAAAGCTGCTGTTTTTGCAGTTGTGGCTGATTCTAAATTACCTTTGGGAAGCACAGGTGTTGGCATGCTGGATCAATATTCAGTTTTTAATTTTACCAGGAGATGGGCCTGTTGTAGAGTGCAAATGGATCAAAGGGTAGTAAAAACAACTTTAAAGTGGCATGTGAAGCTGCTCTAAATAGCTTCCCGCAAGTTCTGCTCTTTTCCAAGAAGTAGGGATGGAAATTACTGTAGGACTGTGCTTGTTCCTATGGCAGGCAATAAGAGGACCCGAACAACCTCAGCTCCGTGCTGCGTGGCTCAGGGGAGCTGCACGGGGAGCTGGAAGAGGCGCAGTGGGGACCACCTGGTAGTCACTGGTGTTGCCTAACAGCCAACCTCCTTGTTAAGCAAGGAAAATTGACTCGGAATCTGCTCTTCGGGCAAAACTTGGGCTATTCAGATGCATCTTCGGAAAGACGTGGGGATTTTTTGAGTGTAGCGGCCATTCCTTTGCATAACAACTTCAGCAGCTTGGAATAGGGATTCTTGAAGCTGAAGAAGCTCAGAGGGGAACAGTGAGGCTGCATTCATTTTATGGAACAATCTTACTTATTTTCTGAGTGGTGAGGTACATAGTTCTGTGGTGTCTTCAGATTTGTAGAAATTTTGTTGAGTAATCAAGTATGAATCGTTGTTTAGCTTCTTCGTATCGCCAAGAGTACTGTTTTCTGTCTAGAACTGACTAAAAATACATTTTTATGGTAATGGGATATAATTGAAACAAAACAATTTCTAAGCTGCATTTACAATAATTGTCTTTTTGCATTTTCTTGCCCTTCCCCCCATCCCTTCCTCCACTAGAAAGCAAGAAAGCAACATCCAGCTTTGTTTTTCATTCATTTGAAGTGTGAATTTGATTCAGACAAAAATACTCTGTTAAAAAAACACAAACAAAAGCGTTGACAGGCTGTCTAGCTGTAAACGGACAGGCATGTTTCTGCATCCCTTTCTTCTTCACAGAAGATTTGATTTGATAGTTTCATAAAGAGTTTATGAGGAAAAAACTCTGAATGCTGTTTTTCTGCCCAGGATTATCTCCTCCGTCTTGCTGAAGATTTAGGTAACAGCAGACAGGTCCTGGAGTCAGCAGTGCCGGAAAGATGCATCTTCAGTCTCAGCACTTTTAGCAGTAGAGTGCTAACAGGGAAGAAGGGTCTGGTAGCCAGCCTCAAGGAAGCCGTACGTACACAGCAGAGTGGCTCGCTTATGTATCTTAGGCTTCTTCCCAACAGACTTTCAAAAATGGTACTTTTTCAAAAGTAAAAAATAGACTTTTTGAAAATGTTTATATGTAACCTATTCCTTTGCACTGAAAAAGTAAACAGGCAAAAAGTAGTCCATTTCCCCTGCAAGAATTTGATCTTCTTGAGGAATGTTTTTATTTCTTTATTTCGGTGCATGTTTTTTTCCCATTACTATGTTTCTCTCTAAATGTAGTTTCTTCAGGTTAAGGAACAAGTTTGTGTACAGAAATAGCCATATCCACTTAGATTCTCATGTAATTCATTTTCTAAATAAAAACTTTCAAGCTGAGAGCTGCATGGACTGATGAGGATGCCTGGTTAAAAAGGGAGAAACTATAGGCAAACATCTGAAGTGTAGAGCTAGTAAACTGAATGGTGATTCATTGGAGGTGATTCCCTAGTATGTCTTTGCTAACCTGTGAGCAAAATGAGCATGTTGATTTCAGAGTATTTGCACGTGTGTTTTGAAGTATTCATCTTGTTTCTTATTATATTGATCAATCAATTGAAAGTACTAAAGTGTGAGAAAAAGTAGATTAGAAAATAGTCATAGATTTTTGCATCCTGTGAGTACTTGAAAAACTTGAGCATTTGTAGTAGTCTGGAGGGTGTTCATGCCAGACAAGAATTGTTTTTTTGTAAGTGTTAATTTCACAGGTTCTTAGTTTAGCTATTTTTGCAAAAAGACTTTATCCAGTCATAAAATCAGGCTATAATCAGTTATTCAATTAGATTCAAACTTTTTGTTTAGATTTGATCAACGGGGAGTGTCATGAACTACGTGTTGAAATTGCTTTCAGCGCATTATTGACAGCCCTTGTTTATGTCACTCTGCACCCCCCCCCGAGATACTTACTGAGAGTGCAAGTTCTCAGATATTTTTTGGGAGTTGAAATTCAACAGGGAGTCCAGACTTGGCAAAACAGCTTGAGGATTCATATGAGTAAATCTTTTATGTATTATATAGCTGGGATGGAATATGGGCTAATGTTTGTCTAGTTTCCTCTGAAACACATCTTTTCAGTGGTATTAATATAATTTGATTCATTTAAGGTAAATACTTATAGCACCATGTTCAATGCCATGTGCCTTCACAAGGAAAACATTGTATATTAAGCAGGCTGTATTAGGGAAACAGTGTGCATGGGTAAAATCTTTTTATGAGAGACCTGGTGCAATTTGTATGAACCAGAAAGGAGACATGGCAGGCAAGTAGTGTGGTGAAACATTGCTTGCCAAAAATGGCAGCACCATGTCCACGCTGCAGAGCAGTCAGACGGTGGAAGATAGAACCAATATTTCGAACTTGTCAGTAGAGATTTTCATCTCCATCTCACAAAAAGGGAATCTAGAACGAAGTGGAAAAGGTTGCATAGTAGTTGGTCTGGCATGAAATGGAATGAGGGGGGCCAGGGCTGTCCGTTTCTGCGACTGTAGTTCTCCAGCCTGACTGTTAGCGCTGGTCTCACAGTTGCTGAGGCCTCTTTCTTGGTAAAAAGCAAATGATGACTTATTCTAAAGGGCTGGTAGTGCTGCAGGGTGTTTGCTTGATGCAGGCTGACCGCATCGGTCTCAACATGTGCTCTCTTTATTCTTTCAGTCCTTCCTTGGTTGGGGAGAGCCCAGAGTGGGGCTTGTTTGGGTGCGGTAAGGCTGTTTTCACTGCTCATGAAATGATTGAAGTTTTTCATAGTCTGGAGACTTAATTATCCATAGTAGCTATCCATAGACGAGGACTGAAAGAGTTGCTCCCAGTGCAGTCTTCTGTGTGTTGCTTGTGCACCTACTTATGTGGAACAAAAACCCTTAAGTACTTGGGTTTTATTGCTTATTCACTTAATGGCTTCTCTACTGAAATTAAAGTAATAGACAGTGTTTGTGTGATACAGATATTGGCCTTCAGCGTATTGAAGTCAGTGAATTGATGCTATCTACCAAATGATTATATTGCCACATACGTGTTGCCACAGCAGTCCTGTTCTTGAATTGGTAGCCTGAAAGTGGAAGGTTTTGCTTTCTTAAACACGGGCAAGGTGCGTGTTGAGAAACGTGTCCTGGAACTCTTGAAATAAGGTTCCAAGGGCATGTTGTTCTGGGAGAAAAGATCTTCCCCAGATTTAATGTGGAAAATAATTTAGCGAAAAGTCTATCTTAAGAGAACTTTAGGATCCTCTATCAGGTATTTGTTCAAGAAATTTTTACAGTTCGAGCTCATCAGAGGATAACTGATTTACAATCAGTTATCAAATGCCAGGCACGAACGAGTATTTCTCAAACACCGCTGGTTCCGTGATGGTGCCTCCCCTTCAGGTTTCCCACGCCGTTCTTGTTGCTGTCTGCAGGCTCCACCAAACCTGCTTTGATTCAGTGAGCTCTTTGCATCACGGACACAGTCCAGTAATTTTAACAGTACTTTTACTGGGATTTCTAGAAACAGTTCTGCAATTACTTCTTCCAACTATCGAGTTCCACTCTGTTTATAAGCAGAAAGCTGTAATGGAAAACAGGTCTTGGGTTTTGTAGAAAGTGGTATAAACCACCCATAACCTGTAACCAGACTTGGTGACGTTTTACACTGCTTAGCACTGTTTGAGCTCTAGCTAGCTGTCTTGAACCTCTCTCCCCTCCTCCTCCTCTCTCTTTGGAGCTGTTGCAGTCATCTGAACTCTCATTCCTGGCATTCTCTTTCACAACCGTATTTCATCTCTCACTCTACTTTCCTTTGGTAGCCCTTCTTTGTATGTAGCCCTTCTGTAGTTCCACACTGCTTGGAAGCATCTCCCAGCATCGTATCAGAAGCGATCTCACAGGATGTTACTGCTTGTTCTAGGGCTGCTCCTGTAGAAATCTGTTGTTAACCTATCTGCAGCCCAATGGTTGTCCTTTTAACAAAGTTTTCTTTTTTAAAAAAATGTAGTTATATATACCTTTCATGTTTTATACTAATTTTCATCTCCGCTATTCCATGTGGTTTGGCAATACTTTTTTTCCAGCATATTTGATGTGATTTTTGTGAAGAGTTTCAGGAGGATGAACACCGTATTTATATATTAGTTTTACTAAGTTGGCTTTTTTATTTTTTCCTCTTGCATTTATTTTGTTCTGGGCAATAATGTTCTGGCCGTGGGACTGTGAAGTAGCTAGCAAAATAGGCAAAACAAAAGTGTGAAGAATATATATTTTTTTTTTTTTGCTTACTCATCTCGTAGTGGTGAGTGGTATTGAGTAGAAACTAATAAAGCAAACAGAATTGTGTAGTATTAAATTTGTCTATTAAATTGGCTAAATTTCAGAAATAATTAAGAACAATACTGAAGTGTCTGCCTATGTAATTGTGTGTAGGTATACATGTTATTGTCTTGTTCCTACTTCAGCTACAGTGCCCAGAATGATTCAGGAAAGGTGAACATGGTTTCTGTTGAATCTGATGGGACAATTATGTCTTTAGAGGTGACGCAGGATGACCACAGCTCGTTTCATTCCTTTGGGTACCTCAGGCTGGCACGTGTTGAGTTTGAAATGATTTCAAGTATTCAAGTGAGTCTCTCTTCTTTCTGGCAGCATGGCACTTTCAATAGTGTTATGATTTATCAGTACAGAGTTCTTTTATCATACTGATGCGATGCCCCTATCAGTCTGGAGTAAATAATCAAATTTTTAAGGCTTCAACTGGAGGTGAAACTTCGTAACCTTCAGTTCTCTGAAGACGGGAACAATTTTTTTAATTGGTAGAGATGATAAATAGCTTTCCAACTAATTGTACCTTATAAGGATGGTAAGGCACTGATCGCTCAGAGAAGTAAATGTGCTTGCTGACCTTTGAATTAAAGGAGGAATTGTGGCAGATATTAAAAATTGTAGTCTGTTGGTAGTTTTCCTCCCTAAAAGTTATGCCTGTCAGTGGTTTTGAACTTTAGAGTAGCATGGTTTAGGTAACATTATCAGTCCTTTTATTATGGAAACTATTGATTCATTGGATATCATGTAATATGAAAGCTTTAGCATTCCCAGGCAAATGCTAATTTGTCAAAAATTAATATGTTCTATGTACATTACAAAAATAAATTATGACAATTGATTGGTTGCTGTCAGACACAGAACTGGCTACAATCTGGTGAAAGAGAAGTATAAAATTAAGGATAGAATTTGGAGTAATTCTTTTAGATAGTCTACAGGCATCTGGCATTAGAAAGGTGTAGATAGTATGTGTGTTTGATATATGCTTTTATTTGCTTCTGTTGGCTTCAGCCTCCCATGTTCCTCTACACCCACAATCTCTGAAGGTGCCTTTTGTGTAAAACTATTGAACCTTGCAGGAGAGAGGCATTTCTCTTGATAATTCTAGCAATACGCATCATTTTATATGCTGATTTTATCGCATATTGTTCAAATTGGTTCATTAAAATTAACCATCATTGAATACTTCCACAACCACCTGCACTGCCTTAATTCCTGTTTTGTTAAACGACTGAGCCATAAGACTTGCTGCAAATCTTGCCTCTTGCCTATGTTGCGCATTATAAAAATGCTTGATTATAGTGAAGAAAAAAAGTACTTGCTTTCAGAATACCTTACATCTCTCTATTTTAGTCTGATAAGTTTCTCAGTAGATTTATAACTAAAATGGTAATTAGTACCTGACATTGAATGAAATGACTGTTTTTTTATTAGCTGTGTAGACTTCTATAATTATTTTTAGCTTCTGAAGGTATTTAAGGTTTTTTGTTTTGCTCTTTGTTCAGACAAAGCAGGTATAACAACCCAGGCTCTATAGCCTAATTGTTCCTCTGGGTCCCCGGGCTTATTTTTTTTCTCACTTATTTATGTTCCATGTAATAATGAGAATATTGGAGAAGGGAATGGGGGGAAATTGAGATTGCAGATTTACAGAGTCCGAATGGCTTTTTTGTATTTATATTCAATGGAATCCTTTTCCACCTCGCCTCCTTTCCATCTGCAGTCAGTTACTAGCCACTTGCCAAAATCAAGCCCCCCAAAAACCCCCCAAACCCAAACAGCTGATTCTTACATAAATTAAGTCATGAGAATATTTGTAAGTCGTTTCTGTTAGTATCTAATTTGTACTTGATGAATTAACACTCGGAATGAAAATAGCTACGCTGCAGTCAGCTTTGTTTTAATAGGGGCAAACATTTTCCAGAGCGCTGTGTTTCTCTACCTGCGTGTCTGCAGTTCAGCAAGATGCACCTAAGGAAGACCCGGCGTGTCAGCCGATGGTTCACCTGCTGGCCCGGTGTTTCCAGACTGCTGGGGAAGGGGAACCCGGGAACCGTGTGGTTCCTTCTCTGGCAAAACCAGGCGCAGTCCTGGGCACCGCCTTGGGCTGGCAGGGAGGATGCTGCGCTTCTTTGGGTCGTGCCTTACGCTGCCTGCTGGTGTTTCACCACGTCTTCTGCTCCCAAAACGATGATAGCCTGAGGTGTGCAGTGATAGCCCTGGCATCGTGCTGTCAAAGCTGCCGAAATGCGACCCCTTTTCCACCCCCAGCATTTTGATAATGGAGAAGCACCCAAGAGGGAGCAGGGAGGTTGCTGTGGAGGTGATGAGGTGATACTGGGGCTCGGGGCAGGAGGCTGCGGGGCCGGTCTGGGTGGAGTTACCCGTGAGCGTCCCGAGGGCCTGCTGCTGCTGCTGGCCTGCAGGCCCAGGGGTGGGCATCCAAACAGAGCGTCATCAGGCCAGCAGAGGGGATGGTCCGCAGCTCCTTCATCACCCTGCAGCAGATTGTGTGCAGTAGCGAGCAGAGGTAGATGTGGTGGGGACTATGGAGAAAGCTGAAAAGGAAATTCTGTAATATTTAATGAAGTGCAAATTTATTTCTGCAAATAGGAGGAGAAAGTCGAAGCAGTAGATACCATGGCTTAACCTGTGAAGCTTACTCAAGCTTAGGGCAGAAACGTCTTGTTGAAACTGCAGCTGCTTTACAGTAGGTGAAAATCTGCTTGGAAGACTCAAACAGTGTCCAGTCATTCTTAAAGCTTTCATTAGTACCATGGATGATGGAATAACAAGTGTCCTTTGCTCTTGCTGAGGATATCCAGGTTACCGAGCCTGCAAGCCTATTTGAGGATAATCTGGTGTTCAAAGTGATTATGACAGATTGGGGGACTAATGAAGAGGAAGTGAAAAACAAGGGCAAGACATGATTCAGCGAAACTCAATAGCCTTGCAACTGAGGTTGGGTGGAATAATCAGCAACATGAATGCAAGATGAAGTAGTAGAGCTGCACAGATGTGTTTTTGTGGCTGTGAGTTATTGTTTTAAATGTGAGTCAGTGTTGTGGTGCTATTGTGGAAAAGGGCAGTCATTGTGATTAGTTTCTATAGGATATTGTATATGCAAATATGTAACATGGTCTTTGTAGACTGGGTACTTGTATTCAGTTTGGAGCGTGCAAGGAGAATTACAAGTCTGGGAAAGCTCAGAGGAAAGCTGCAGGAATGATAGAGAAATGACAGCATATCCTCTATGGAAAGACTGAAGAAATGAGGATTGCTTTTTCTATATGGGAGAAAAAGGAAATAGAAATTTTCAACAAGAAAAGGTTGCTGCAGAGAAGGTGGTAACCTATTCTTCATGTCAACTGGTGATAGCTTAAGAAGTAATAATCTTCAATAGCAATAAGAGAGATTCAAGTTGGAGATTAGCTAAAACGTTAATTAAATTCTGGAATGGAGTGCTTAATAGCTGTCTCTTACCTGAGCAATAAGCGTTCTGCTATCTACTGTCACGTTTTCTTTTTTCCCTGAAATGTCTCTATGTGTATAAAAGTCAGGAAAAGTGTGTCTTTTGTATGCAAGTAAAAAAAAAAAACCTGTCAGCTAACAATACACAGACTATCGCCTGTTTGTTTTATCTGTTTTTGTTGGAAAGAGTCTAAATTCCTTTTTCTTTCTCCAATTGCTGTGGATTCCATTATGTGTTGGGAAGATTCTGGTTAGCTCTTTAGCGGTCTTATGAGGACCAATAGGTAAAGAGGAAAGAACTGTATCATTTTACTTTTTTATTTAGAAACTACTTTTCTTGATTAACAGTTAGTTTGGTATTCATGTCATAGAAATGGATGTTTTTTAAAGAAAAAGACTAGTATTAAAAGACAGTATGATTAATATATCTTTATTTTCTGAGATGCTTCTTGACACTCGACTCTGAGTATTTTATTTAAACATTCAGAACATTTTAAGGCAGTATTAAGATTCGTAGTTGTTAACTTTGGAGTTACTTTATGGTGTCAGCAAATGCCGATTTTGAAGGGAAAGTATTAGAGACTGAGATTATACTCTGTTCATTGCTATGTCCTTTTAGTTCAATATAAATTATACATTCCCTTAGGAAGTATGACTGCAAAAACTTCATTTAAAAGCTTAATTGCAGCGTAAAAAGGAAAAGAAAATGAAATCGCTCTGTGGATGACTTGGTACTCTGGTATATGTACTCTGTCACTGGAGAAACCAGAATGTGAAAGAACTCAATCACATAAGAAATTTGCCTGAAATTACATTTGGAACATGGTTCAACTCCTACTCCTAAGTGTTATGTATAATGTTTGGCTAATGAATATTAGTGTTAAAAGTTCACAAACTGTCTGAAACTGAGACGAGGTTTTCATCTCTCGTATGGTACATCTTTAGGTAGATTTCTCTCTTTTTCTTTTCTCTTTTTTTTTTCCTTTCTCTCTTTCTTCCTTTCTTTTTTTTTTTTTTTTTTTTTATATTTTTGTGTTT
>VXAA01007451.1:436086-477222 GCA_013399115.1 Anseranas semipalmata
TTTTTTTCCTTTTTTTTTTTTTTTTTTTTTTTAAGAGCTTTAGGTTAATAATCACATTAGTTGGTACCAAGTGTTAGCTGGTAGCCTCATGCAGGTGGAGGAATGCTTTAAGGGTGTGGATGAGTATATTTTGTTGGCATTGTGAACTTCAGTATTTGAAATACAAGAGGATTTAAATAGCATTAGAATGTATAGGCTAGCTACTTGGAAAGAAAAAGTTGATTTTAAATTTTAATTTATTGGAAACTGAAGAGTCAGGAGGAAAGATGTTGATCTCCATAAAAAGAAATGTTTTCTCAGAACAAAACAAAATCCCCCAAACAACAACAAAAAAACACAAAACCCCGTTAATAGCGGTGAGCTTCAAGTTTTCTCTAAAACAGCAGTATTAGTTTATATGCAGTCTTTCTCCTTGCTGTTCTTCCCATTGCTGAACACAGAGCCCAATTATTTCTTTCAAAACAGTATAAAAAATGCTGGTATGTTAGCTTGAGTGATTTTTATAATAGATAGGGTTGTTTCCATCCATCTCAAAAGTATTTCCCTGTAGAAGAAAGATGGTGTGTACTAGAGTGTAAAACCAATTGAGCTGCTAATATTATTTGAGAAGCAAGGGTTTATAGGTTGATCTTATTTATTTATTTCCATTTATTTTAAAACAACTGATTCAGATGGAAAATATGATGATCTGTGAGGCATGCTAGCCTCCATCGTGTCTGATGGAGATGCAGCAAACATCAAACTAGGTACAGGTTATAGCCATTACTCCAGAAGTAACGTATTAATGCTAATCAGTTTAAGTATTTGGGAGAGAAGAGTAGCTGATGTCTGTGGAACGGAGAGCTGTTAGCAAGAGGTGAAACATAAGGAGAGTTGTCACACGCCATAAAACTTGTGGGCTTCGGCATCTAGGAGAGCTAGGAATTCTAATTTTTGAACTTAAGTTTTTAATGTATTTTGTAGGCCTCCCATGAGTATAAAGACCGTTGTTTCAACTGTGTTTTGGGAGGGTTTTTTTTTGTCTGTGTATTTTTATCCTTTTTATTGCTTGTACGAATTCATTCTGCTGCACAGCAGATATTTAATTTTGTAGATCTTGTTTCTGTGGAATTTAATGTGATGGATTATGTATTCCCATTCTTGGATAGTATTCCTCAATGCATTTTTTGGATATGTAGGATGTGTGGATTTTGACTGTTCTCGTTAGCTGTTATGGAGTTATTTATCATGGCTACAACAGAGATGCATTATAAGGCTGTTTGCACTTGCGTGACCAACAGCGCAGTCAGTAACTGGAAAGTTAAAACACATTGCAGAAGTAGCTTTTTGTAGACTTCCATTTTTTTGGCCTGTTCACAGAATCACAGAATAGCTGAGGTTGGAAGGGACCTCTGGAGGTCATCTGGTTCAAGCCCCAGCTCAAGCATCTGCTCAAGCATCCTTTCCATCTATGTAGAATTCAGAGCCTTACTGCACATTCAGCACTAATGTGCCATGCTTGTTAAATTGCATAAGGTTTTATTTTACAAATATATATAAGTGTATGCAGCTGCTGGTCTGAAGACAGGTCGAAGACTCTTCCTTGGAAATAATAAACTTCAAGGTTTACTTTTTTGTTTTCCTCCCTTAAGCAACTACTTAAGTTCACTAAATAGCGCTGCAATTGTATTGGTAAAGACCTGACTCCTGGTTAGTCCCAAGTGGAGCATGAATCACTACAAAGTAAGGTATGTACTTCAGAGGGGAGCATGGGTGATATTTTGAAGAACAGGTAACAGAATTTGCTATTAGATCTTTCTTCTGAATATGTACATCATTTTGTTCCCCAAAATTTTAATATTGTTCTACGTTGTTTTTTTCAAAAGGTTTATCAGTAGTAGCTCCTATCAGTAGTTAGTTGTTAATTGATATCTTGCATTTAATCAAAGGACTATATTTAGTCAAAGGGATATATAGCTCTTTAAGTGCAGGTCCTACACCTGTGTTGTGGTTTAACCCCGACAGGCAGCTCAGCACCATCCAGCCGCTTGCTCAGTGAGATGGGGGGGGAATCGGAAAGGTAAAAGTGAGAAAACTTGTGGGCTGAGATAAAGACCGTTTAATGGGTAGAGCAAAAGCTGCGCACACAGGCAAAGCAAAGCAGGACAAGGAATTCCTTCACTATTTGCCATCAGCGGGCAACTGGTGTTCAGCCAGTTCCAGGAAAGTTCCAGTTCAGCCAGTTCCAGGGCTCATCACAAATAACTGTTACTTGGGAACCTGCAAAAGGAAGAAAATGTAAAAGTAAAAGATGATTCGCCAGTTAGCTATTGTATAAAACAACTTTCTGAGAAAAATTGTTTTTGTAGGAGGAAAAATTATTATTTGGTGCCAAGAAGTGGTCCAAAATAAAGGAATGACTATTCTTCCAGTTTAAAAAACAAAACAAAAAACTATTGAAACTATTTTATAAACCTTCCATGCTTTAAAGAAGTTCAAGAAATACAGGGCATATAATTTCGTCTTCTGAAAGGTCTGTAATAGCATTTGTAATCTTCTGTTGCATATGGTAATGATTAAGGCTTATGAGCCTTTATTTAACTCTTTGAGATTTTGGGTGATCCTTGGGAGTTGTATTCTCAGCAGATTGTTAATTCTTATTTTCTGTTGTCATACGCTTATCATCCAGAGAACGACCAGTTTAATTTCTGTTTTCAATTTCCATGCCTTATGCTTGTAGGAATAAGCATCTTCTCAGTGCAATTTAAATGCTCTTTCTTTTGGAAGAATAATTAGTATTGAAGACAATCTGAATATGAATGCCGCTTCAAAAATTATATTTTCCTATTCAGTTAAGATCTAAATGCCTCTTAGTACTAGAAGGGAAAAAATAGCTGAGGAAATTGCAGGATTTTTTTTTTTTTTAGTTGGTGATAAAGAGAAGATAATCCTAAAGCTATTTGTTGAGCTCTCTTTCCCTCAAAACTTTCTGACTAGTTGAAAGAAGTTACTTTTAACTAAATTTATTTTTTTGGTCTGGAAGAACTCTTAGATAAGTATTGCAGCCTCAGCTTCCTCTCGTATCTTGAATTGGCTCTGGTGCTTGTTGGGCTGTCCCGGGAATCACTTCCATTAACTCGCCTGGAAAGAAACAAATGGGCCTTCATCATCGCCTCCCCTCCCTCGGGGTGGGACAGGGGACCTGGGTAGTCCTCTGCTGGACTCCGGTGTTTTGCCTCATGCAAGGGTCCGAGGAGCATGAGTGGAGCAGGAGAGGGGGTGTATCTGTGTGCTGGGGGAAAGGGCCTGTGCGCTTCAGCAGCGGGGAGCTTTTGGGTTGTCTTGGAGGACTTGAGTGAGTTCCACGTGAACGTGTTTGGGTGTCTCGCTTATGTTCAGTAGTGGTGACGATCTGGTGTCATCGTAGCGTGTGCACCTGTAGGTGGATGCAGCATGGCCGACACCAGTCTTTCATCCTGGAAGCTCCCCCACAGGAACGTGTGGGACAACACTGGTGTGCAGGGAGGCGTCTGTTGGTGCGTTACTGCTGATCTGATCCCACCGATTCATAGCAGAGTAACTGACAGCAGTGGCAAAGCAAAATGGGTTTCAACGTTTTTCTGCACCTATATTTCATACATACTCTTTCGTAAGTTTGCTTGATGCGCCATATCAAATGTCTTTTCCTGAATGCTTTGTTGGAAGAGGCTGTTCAAAGGAGCACATCTTAACTTAACATAAACGTTCTTTTGTGCAGATGCTGCAAGCTTCCATCAAATCCGAGTCACTGACATTTTTTCGTCTCGGATTTTGGAGTACTTAGAACCTGTGTATTTGCTAAAGAGCCATCATAAGAAGAAGCTGGGTGAAAAGACTTAAGTTAACATACCTTAAAAACTGATACCACGTTTTCTTTCTCTGCATGAGTACAAACAAATCCACAGGCAGTTGGTTTTATATATGAGGAATTCAAACACTTCAAAAATGTATATGTTAATGTATATTCCTATGTAAAATGCTGATAAGGGGAACAGAACTTTTGTAGCTGCTCATAGCCTGAGGAATGACTTTGTCAAAACTTCTTCATAAACTTTGCTCAAAAGAGATTTTGGGAAATACTGGCATACCTTTGAAGTGTTTTCTTTTTTTGATTATGATTATTTTTGTTTTCTTTTAATTGGTGGAAATTTTCGTCTTGGTATGGAATGGACGAGTCATGAATGATAGCAATATCACGCCACAAGTTATTAGGTATTAATACCCTCGAAGTGTTGCGGCATCCCCGATGCTAATTCTGTGACTAACCCGGCGCTACGCTGATTTCCCTTGCCTGGGTTGGTCTCGCTCTGTGTGGCCGTGTCCAGCCGTCTGCGGGGTGCTTTGCCCCTGGGGGGGAGGAAGCTGGGGGATCCCAGCGCATGACCTTGCTGTAGAGCAGTGCTTTGGGCGTGCTGAGTGCAGGCTGGAGGGCAGGACACCTGCTCTCGGTATGTGAAATTGCTGTGCCAGCGCAAAGGTGATGCGCTATTACTGTCCATTAGGCTAAGTTTCTGTCTTTGAATAAGCGAGTACTCTGCCTTTATTTACATGGGGTAGATTAATGACCTGTTTCAGCTTGGCTGTTTTAACAGTTCCCATTCTCTTTGGAAAGTAGAAGAAAAATAAATCTGTTGCATTCTCCAGCAAAATTATATCTGTCTTCCTGTTTTTTTTTCTTATTTTTTTTTTTAGTCTTTGCAGTAAATTCTGAGTCTTGCCTTGATTTGCATTTGAGCTGTGGCAAATTGGCAGTGAGCTATGCAGTGAAGTTAAAACTGTCGATCCTGACTTTTTTTCCCTTTCATTTTTGACAATCTGTAAAGAACTTGAGACAAGCCTTCAAGAATTTGAGACTTGGGTAGGGAATAATTCTGCAGGCAAGTGGAGTGTATAGATAGTGTTCAGATATGTCTAGATACCTCTGAACCATAACCACGTGAAGAAATTTTGGAGACCTCGTGTGTTATTTCAATAATAATATTATTGGTGTAAACTTTTTAATGAAAACAGTTGACTGACAGGCAAGTCAGGATATAATGATGTAGAGTATTTTGTATGTGCATCCAGTAATGTGTTTTAAGTGGGATTACACTGCCTTTACATCTATATCTAGATACACTCCTTAAGGTACGTAACTGAACATATGGGCTAGGACATTAAAGTTAAAGAACTTAATATTGTCTCTTTGTTTCTTCTTAATTTTTGTTCGTATTGTTTTTTCTCTGTCTTTGGGTGTCAGATATTCACTGTGCATTGGGTAAGGGAAGGAGAAAGAGGAAGAGGAGGCTGTAACTGTTTGAGTTTTTTTAATCCCATGCAGATGGAGGATTACCTGGAGTATGTTCAGTTTATTTATTGGCTTTGTTTTTGCCTTTTGAAAAGAATATTTTTCCTGCAAAGAGAAAAAGTTAATAGCTTTTGAGGTTTTACCATTAGCCTTTATTTTTCTCATCTTGCAAATTACAGAAATATGCAGCCCTTTGTTAAATGATCGCATGGATAATACTTTGAAGAACAAAACGAGCATAAACATTAATGCATGGGAAGTGTACATTTTCTGTGAAGTTGTACAGAAGTTTCTGAGCTTTTCCTCTTTGCAGTCTACTTCGAGTTGCAAACCTATTTCTGTATTTCAGTATCACTTCGTTGCCTAGTGTCGCTCATAAAGGCTGCCTGATACCTAATCGGGAACTATAATGTTAAGTAGTAGGTATTAAAAAATGAAATAAAAAGGTCACATAGTCCCAAGCTGTAGGATAATGCACTTAATTACATTGACTTTCCACCTCATGTCATTGATGATCACATGAAGTAAAGTCAACCCCTTCTTTTCACTTTATGGGGAAGACTTCTTTTTACCTGATTTTGTTCAGGGAATCTGTTCGTGTCTTCATTTTACCCTACTGCAGTGGGAAGTACATATTGTTTTCCCCATTAGCAAACTACAGAGTTGAATCCACCTCTGTATCCATAAATCTAGCTGCATATAAAACTCAGAACTTCAGTCAGCGGGTGGTGAGCAATTGCATTGTGCACTTGTTTTGGGTGTTCTTTTATTACTGTTGTAATTATTATTTATTTATTTATTATTTTCCCTTCCTTCTCTGTCCTATTAAACTGTTTGTATCTCAACCCAGGGGTTTTACCTTTTTTCTGATTCTCTCCCCCATCCCACTGAGAGGGGGGTGAGTGAATGGCTGTGTGGTGTTCAGCTGCCTGCCGGGTTAAACCACAACAAGGTGACATAATAATAATGTCACAAAGATTGGAGGAGCACAATAGAAGGCAGAGAAGTTGCTACCGTGTACCCTCTTAAATGGAGATCGTTTGATGGTTAGTACTTGTTTGAAGGGAAGAGGATTTACAGGAGTCGAAGACCAGACTGCTGAAAATTACAAGTTTCACACTTCAAATAGAAGCCCATTTTTCAGGGAGCAAGGAAGTGAGAGAAAATAATTTGATCTGCCACATTGGTACGTTAAAGCAGAAGTGTTTTATTTAAGGATTTTATTTATTTCTTTATGGTCTTAGCATGATTTCTTACCTGCAATTAACTGCTAGATGATAAGAAAGCTTGGTTTTCAGTAGGGGATAAAACTAAGGCTTTTCCCAAGTAATTAGTTACAGCATGAATTTATTCTGAAATGATCTGTCCTTGCCACTGAGCTAGGAAACCAAGTTCAGTCTTTATCAAAGTAAACAAAACATAGAGAAAGCTATGAGGCATGTATTTAATGATCTGGCTAAGAAAAAGTCTGATGCGCCTGATTCCATATCTGTGTAGATGCCTTTCAGAGAGTCCGTGACTAAGCACTGAATAGGCATCAAAATCCTCCTGAAACTCAGGTCCTGAAGTTGAATTCTTGACATGAGCTTTCTTGACATAAAGGGTTGGGGAACAGTGTTATTTAGCTGTTCCATGCTTTGATGTTTCTATTCCGTGTAGGATAGAATTGTATTGGTCTTTTTGTTTTTCTTGTTACATCAGTGATAACATTAGGAGCTATTAACTGGCAGATAAATGGGATGGACTTCAGAGAAGAAGAGCAAAAACGGGAGAGTGGAGTTTGATTTGGAGAAATATAAATGATGTATAAATAGAAAAAATAACACAAAATGTGGTGGGAGAAAGAGAACATTGTTTATGTGTTTTAAAGATTGTAAACTTGCACTGATGGGTAAGACTTTTGGGAATTACTGAAAGGAGGGTGAAGCAACATAAATGTCAAGCTCAAGAAAAATGTTGCTTATGAGTTATGATGCATTTTGTAACAGTCCTTCTGCCAGAGTAACTAAAGTCTTTTCACTTAGACATGGTGAAAAACAGACAGAGAAGGGAACAGTTAACAGCAATGGCTCTTTGTCGGGGTGTAAATGATGACTTTAGATACTTTTCACCTCTAATTTCTTACAGCATCATCCAAAGATGACATTACCCTTTCTCTCCTGTAAGAACAACAACTTGCTTTTTCATCTTATCTTTCTTTATTGCCCTAAAATATGGATTTTTGTTTTTTTTGGTACTGCTTTTGTTTTTAGTGAAGCAACTCACTTGCATTGACTTCTTTCTTGTAAAGACATGCTCTGTTGCCGCCAAGATACTATTTTCCCTGCCCCTTTTTCTTTCTTGTCTGCGAGGGAGATAGGCTTCTATAGTATTTTACTTCTGCTTTTGTGTGACCTCTTAGGCCAATATAACGGTAAAAAAAATCACGGAGCTTGTCTTCACTGGGGTTTAATAAAAAGGCTAGTTTATGCAGTATCTAACAGCAGGTAGGTAACACTACCTAAATGCTACCGTTTACCTTTTGGCAACTGTGGTGTGTTGGCCTTGGCCAGACGCTGACCTGGCCGCTCTCTGTCCCCCTCTTTAACAGGACAGGGGGAGATTATGAGATGAAACCTCTGGTGGGTTGAGGTAGGGACAGACAGATCCCTTACCAGTTACTGTCATGGGCAAAACTGACCTGGGACAAAATTTTATTTATTGCCACTTAAAATTGATTTATATGGTGAGAAACAAAGGCAAAAACTAAAATCCAGGGAATGGAGGTTGTGGTCAATCCACACCACTGGGTCTCTGCGGCTCCCTCCTCCTTGCCCCATGCCCCTGCTCCAGTGTGGAACAGCTTTCTAAGTATTTGGCTCGGACAGTTGCTCTGTATTCTCATCGAAAATCTCAAATAAGGGTTTAATTATTCTTAGGGTTTGTGAACATTTCCCTTGTTTACACTTTGCATTTCTGCCAAGTCCAATAATATCTTACTGTATAACTTGTGATCTCCTGTCCTAACATTATTTCTCCGTGTTTTAACATTAAATATCTGGGTAATTGTTCCCTGTTGCTTGAAGTGGTTTGCTGAGGTTCCAGTATTACCACTAATAACCATCCAAGATGTTGGTTAGCTATGCTAACTGGCCTCTTGGCTGTTTTGTCATCCCTTTATTAAATACATTTATTAATTGAAAGCTTTTTTTTTTTTTTTGGGGGTAATACAGTGTTGTAGACTTGTTTCCTGTGTGTGATTTTTTTTTTTTTTGTATGCAGTTATGCCTACATTTCATTGTTTGTGTATTAATGTATATGTTATCTGCATTAGCTGTATGAGGGAACAGGTCAGATGTTTGTCAGACAGCCTGGGATCTCTGCACGCTGCTATCTGCATGTATGCTTGATTGTATGTTATCTCTGAAGGTCTTTTTTAATACTCGTGTATATTTTGACATTTATCAAAATTCTTGTGCTCTGTAGCTAGTTATTTAAAATTTAAAGGAAAATCTTGTGGTACTGGCACTGTCTAATCCTTTTACTTTGTGTCTATTAATGTTTTTGAAATACATTTTTTATTTTGGTAGGGGCAGTAGTTGTTAATTCTGCGAGTAGTTATTTTCATAGGGATGCATCCACTTTGTGATCCTTCTTCCAGTGGGCATTGCTTTATAAAAGTAGTGTCTGGTTAGTCAATACCTTTCAAATTTGAAAACTTTATGGCTTGTTCTCATCAACACTGTGCTGTCTCAGCTTTTGCTGGACTTACAATTGTAAATCTTTTGTTTGGAACATTATTCTTTCTGTAATTTCTACTATTCATGTTTATGTGGCCTCATTTATTTTAATACATTGCACAGCAATTTGTGTTACATACATATTACTACTACATATTACTTTAGATGTTAAAGGCAATGCTTTTTAAAATAAACAACAACAACAACAAAATACTCGAAAGAGTAGCTAGGGCTTAAGTTTCACCTAAGGTTTTTAAGTTTTGACTTAAGGTATTACAAGCGTGCATAACTAAGAAAAAAAAAGCAATCTTTCAATCCTCTTTTAGTATATAGTATTTATTTGTAAACAATATCTTTCTTGTAAAAGGTGTAAGAAAATATTTTCTGTGCTTTTCAAAGGTATAAATTTGAGGTGTAGTTTTCTTTGGCATGGGCTTCCCATTGTCATGGAGTAGGTAGAAGACTGAGGAGGGAGTGAGGTTGTATGCATTCATGGAGACAGCCTGGTAAGAAGTTTAAAAAGGGGAGGCAAGGGGAAGTAGTTTGCAAGATGCTGAGCAGATGCTTTGGCTTTGTGACAAATGGTTTATGAATGCTGTCTGGAGCATTTCATGAAATGCTGTGGGACTAACGCATGTAGATAGATATATGCAAATTTACTTCTAAGTATTTTTAAATGATGAAAAATGAGGTTTGGGGAAGTAGAGTACTATAAAATATGTGTATATGCTGAAAAGTGTATGTTGGTGCTTCCAAAGACTATAGCAGATTAGCTTAGTATAGGAACAGGATCTTGAAATATTTCTAGCTTATTTGTTATTTGATTGTGATCTTCTTTTCCTCCCCATAGTTTTATCTTTATCTTGAGGCAAATTGAAAGCAACATTTCAAAAATTCTGCAAAATTCAGTTCTTATATTCTGTTCTTTCATTCCCTCCCACAGATTCCCTTCAGAAAAAAAAAAAAAAAGTTGGAGGGTTTCTCTTAGCTTTAGAAGTGTAGAAAAAATATTTTGTGTAGAAAATTTTTTATTTTGCTTTTTATCTATTACTTAAAAACATTTGCAAGATAAATGTAACAAAGGCCAAGAGGCAATGTAGATGGCTATGGAGAATCTGTGCTGATGCTGTGGAATTATGCTGACAGCTAATGCTGTCTTTGTAATGTTTCACTGATTCTTTTCACTTTTCTAACTTGTGTAAGAAAAAAAATCCCACAATTGCTGACATATAACCTCACCCTGCCAAATGCATAGTATTTATTCTAAAATTTGGAAACTAATTTTCTGTATTGTGTCATTCATGAGTAATCTGGTGTTTATAAGAGCATATGTACTGAGATGGAGATTACAAACAGGCTTTCTCTAAGTAAGTTTATTCTAGTTAAGAGGCATAATAACTGCACACCAGTGGACGTCATTTAGAAACACTTTTTGGAACAGCTTGTGTGCAATTTTCAATTGATTCTAAACCATAATCATTAAAGATCTCTAACAGCAAACCTACAGAGTGTAATATTATTCTTTTGTGTCTTTATAAATGAGTATTAATGATGAAGAGATGGTAATTAACAACTTATGGTCTGCCAAATTCTCTTTGAAAAAATAAATAAATCCTATAAAAGATTCTTGCATATAATTCTAAATACTAACTAGGTGCTTTTTCCATTATAGCAGTTTTCTTTAAGCGCCCCCCCCCCNAGAGCCCAGCACTATACTTTAATAAGAGC
Organism: Anseranas semipalmata; assembly: GCA_013399115.1. Classification (NCBI taxonomy): domain Eukaryota; kingdom Metazoa; phylum Chordata; class Aves; order Anseriformes; family Anseranatidae; genus Anseranas; species Anseranas semipalmata. Next base: position 446,839 of record VXAA01007451.1, read on the forward strand.
TGCTTTCATTCGTTAGTATTGCCTTCTCTTTTGCTACAAATTTTTTAGCATGGAATTGCTTTACAGGCCAGTAAATTGCTGTCTCACACAGATGATTTAATCCGTATACGTAAATTTTCTTCTCCTGACCAACAGCTTGTCAACAATTTTCATATTGGTTGATACAACTGTTTAGGACATCTTAGAACGGAGTATTTCTTTGTTGCATAAAAATCAGAAGATGAAGCTTCGTGTACATAAGTGTAATAATTTATACAAATATATATGTAAGAGAAGATTTTGCATCAACAGTATGCTCATTCATGTACATACTCTCAGGACTTCTATGGGACTACTCATTTGGACAAGTGCTCACAAATCTGTGGTTTTCTAAATTTAGTCTAATTTTTGAACTGTATTTTTGATGGATTTTATCTGAGTCTTCTTCAGGAGGAAGGGTTCTTTGTAACGATGCTCTTTAAGAATTAAAGTAGAAGCGAAATCTGTCAACATGAACCTTCTGGAAGCACTAAGCAAGACCGTGGCAAGGATTCATGTTGTATGCTGAGCTGGATTTTCTGACCTGGTTGTAAAGTTTTGGCTCACACGCAGTATCTCAGAAGCCTTGTTTTGTGAGGTTCATTTGCTAGATGGTACACTGGCATGAAGTTGCCACTCCTGAAGAAATGAGGATGCTGTAGGGCTAGGATACAGTAAAACTGGCAGCCGTGCACTTACTGTCCATTCTGCAGAACATCAGGACAAACCATTTCAGCATTATGTCCTGTATCAACTTTTTAAACATCTGATTTCCACTTTCTGCCTTTGTAGCTAGACAGGCTCAGCTTGTTCTGGCTTCCATCTATTTGTAAAATAACATATAAGATGGGCTCCCTCCCAGCAACAGAAACCTCTGTTATCCTCTCGGACCCACTGGCAAATGTAGCAACAAACCCAACTTCTCAGGACTTCAAATGCAGCTTGCTGTCCTGCAGTTTTCTGTTGCTAGCGCATCTAAAATTCAAGGCTGCCTCTCTTTCTGGGTAGAGGAAGATCTGGTAAAGCTCCACTGAGGAATGTAGAACTTATTATTCCATATTTTTCATTTTCAGGAAACCTGTGAAGCAAATTGAGAGAGTTTTGGCTTTGGTGACCTCAGAATAATGATGATCCTTTGCTCCTCTCATTATTTTTATTCAGTCCACCTGTGATCCTACTCCCAATTATCTGATCCTAAAACAGGAGAGAGAAATGTTTGTAGTTGGAAGCATCTACAGAGGTCTTCATAGATACGTTATGTCTTCTGTAGATGTTGCTTCAGTGACATTTCCAGGCATTTTATAGCTTGCTGGATTTCTTGCTTGAATTTTGAGATTTTGGAATATGAAAATGTATGCATTCCATCCTTTTTTACAGTGAACCATCAGTTTCTTGGCATTTATATTTTTCCTTACTACTGTTTGTTTTTCTCCTTTTTATTTCCCCTTTCCCCCTCCCCTCTTCTTTAGGATCGTATATGATAGTGATTTCCTCAGACCATGACCCTGGAGAAAAGACTCGGCTCCAGCTTCCAACAATGAAAGAAAATGATACTCACTGTATCGATTTCAGTTACCTTCTGTATAGCAAGAAAGGAGCAAACCCAGGAACTCTGAACATCCTGGTTAGGGTGAACAAAGGGCCGCTGGCTAATCCCATCTGGAACGTCACTGGCTCCACTGGCAAAGACTGGCTTCGAGCGGAGTTGGCCGTCAGCACCTTCTGGCCCAACGAGTATCAGGTAGGCTTGCAATCAATTTTCACCTCTTTATGATGTTTACAGCTGGGACCTATACAATTTGCATTCGTTTTGATCTATTCTTTTTGAATGTTTTCCCAGTGTCCTTAAATGTTATGCTCCATTCTGAATAAATAGTTATCCAGGGATGGGAGTTTTTTATAGGAAGTGATTATTCAAAGTTATCTGTTATCGTGTAATGGGGAAAAATTAACAGGAACCAAGCCTCATTAAAAGAAATGGTGAGGTTAAAGTCCAGAAACATCAAAAATGATAAACTCCCAGAAATAAATTGCTCGTGCAACTGTAATTTGTACCTGTCTTCCTTCCTCTTTTGGAATGCTCGTGTTACCGTGTCTAATTACGTGACCGTAAACTGTTTTTTCTCCATGACATTTGCTTCATTTGCTGTGCAGGCAGAATGGTGCTCACCTAATGAGCAGCTGCTCGGGACGTGTTTTTCTCCTGTTTGCTCGCTATGGGACAAAACCACCTGCAGCGTAGGCCTGTTGTTTAGAGAGAAAAATCGTCCTGTTATTACTAGATGTTGTTATTTGATTTGTTTGATTAACCTGAGGAAGTACCTGCAGCTGTTTCACTCAGTGGGTATTTGATGTGAAGGATGAATCTCATACACAGGCATCTTTGTCCCGGCGTGCAGAAGGGGAAGAGCTGGATCAGGTCCGCTCCTGAGCTGCTGCACCGTAGGGCGTTACGTCATGGCTGTGTGTAGGGCTTACAGTCCCTCGTCTAAGGATGCTCCAGGTCATTGGTGCTCTTACAGAGAGGTTGGATATCCGGCCTGGTTATCATATGATGCAAAATGGCCTCTATGTTGATGGTTTTCTCGACTAGTGGTATTGTGGGAATGTTTCTTAAAAGGACCTTGTGTAAAATTCTTTGCGATTGCCCATCATCAAAATAATCTTCATGAAAAACAAGCATCGATGCAATTGCTAGCACCTTTACTTATGAGGTGAAACTGGTGTTATTTATTAGCATTTTAAATTTTTCTTGAGTTTCCGTTTCTCTGGTTTTCATATTTTTATTTATAAAACAATTTAATCTATCTGTGACATTGAAACTATGTGGAATTGGATTTAGAGATCTGAAACCTGGTTTCTTAAAGCCTGGCTTCTGAGGAGGTGTTTTATTAACCCTTTTATGTTGCTAGAAAGTAGCTTTTGGTGTGCTTAAAATAACCGGGAGCCTTTTATAGCAGTGTAGGAGTAATCAAGTATAGCAGCATTATATGCAGTAAATCAGGTTTCTGCTGACAGATGGCTAGGCTTGACAATGAGATTGGTGGTTGGGGCCTTATCTTAGCAACATGGCCATTTTTCACTTACGTTATAGCCTTCACATTATCTCGTCGTAGACTGTGCTAAAATTTGTTCTTTTCCTTGCTCGGTCATCCAGCAGAATATTGAAATCATGTATAACATAGTTTATTTTTAAATTAAAAATAAATCTGCAGTAGGACTGGAAAATTGTTAATGCAGCCTGCCATGATTTGTGACTGTATGACTTGCACAATTGTTTTTGTAAACAGGAGGGGAAATCTGCATGCTGCCTGTGCGCGCCTCCTTGTTCGCACAAAAACAAGGTTGGTATTTTTGTGGTTTAAGTGGTCCTTTGAGGCCTCAGTCAACATCGCTCTTCATGGTTGTTTTTTTTGTGTGTTAGTTTTGAGTCGAGTTATTTGTCGGCGTTGAAGTCTTTTTTCATTCGTCTCATAGGAGTTCTTTGCTGTAGAGCTCTAGCTCATGATTTTGTCACTTTGATCTACCTGTTGGGCCATGAGTTTTGCTAGCACTGAAGGGAAATATGCAATGGATTTTAAAACGAGATGGAAGAGGCTTTGTACTAGAAGGGTGTCTGGATTCCTGCCATCCAAGCAAGGTCACTGCTAAAGATGGCCGTGGAGCAGAACTGTGCGCAGGTACTTGGGTCATCAGGGCAGCTGGCTGCCATTGCCTTCACTTTTACACGAGGGAAGAGCCTCGAGCTCAGGGGGGCTGGACAGCACGGCTCACGTTACAGGGAAGCCTCCTACCGTGAGCTGGAAGGCAGCAGGGCGGCTGTGCAATAATACTAATAGAGTGCTGCAGCTGAGCTAATTAGCTCCTTAAAGCATTTCTGTGCTCTGCTGTGCTGGTGCAGCTTCATTGCTTCCTGTTCACCATGAGCACAGTGCGGGGGGCTGGCGTGTCACTCTGTTCAATGGTATAGAAACAGCTGATGGATTTTTGGACGGACTTAACACTTCCTTTTACTTATGAAAATACTTTTTTAAAGTAATCCATTTACTGGTTTTTAACTATATTGTTAAGTGATTTTTTTTTTTAATTTTCTTTTTTTTTTTTCCTGGTGAAATGTAGTACAGTTTATTACAATAGCTTTAGTGGATCAAACTGTATTTTTGTTTAGCTTTGTATCCTGTCCCTGACAGCAGATAACAGTGGAAGTTTGTAGAAGAGTTCATGAACAGGACAAACTCATGGTCACACCTCCCCGGAATACATTTCCATCCTTGAGCTAATTTGTGGTTCAAGAACTTGGAGCTTAAGAACCAAGGTAGTCCCTTTGCATACTTTCATTAGACCAGTTTTTCTTTTCCCCCCACTGATTTAAGCTTCTAGTGTCTCCAGTGGATATTATGTGAAATTCTAATGGCAATTACATGTTAGGACCATTCCTGTGGGTTTCGCCAAGCACGGGACCTGTAATTCTTCCATTGTTGTATTTTGCACTCAGGCAATTTCTGCAGTCCTGTAATCATACGGTCTGTCTTCTCTCTCCTGCTAGCAAGGCATCTGCTTCTTTTATTCTGTTTGTTTAACATGGGGGTGAACTGTCAAGGAAAAGGTTTTGGTTAGAGAATCCCTTAGGACTGAAGACATGATTTGATTTTGATCCTTGTTAGTTCTGGAATCTTTTTTTATCGTTCTGTTGGAAATATTCCACCTTTGACCTGTCTAAACTTTACTTCAAAGGGAAAATGTTTGAGAATTTTTGTTGTTTAAACTTTATAATTGTTTGGGAGATTTGCCTCTCTTTATTGTATGTTGGTTACTACTGTATCTTACTAGTTTATTTTAGTTAAGATGTTTATTCCTGTCTGGATGCATTGTTTTGTCTAATGCTTCTGTTCCTTTCCCTGAGTTCTTTCCTGCTTTGCACGGTAAGGATTGTACAACTGCTGAGGGCTGTTGCTTCTTTTCTGCTTTTGTCACTATTGTTTTCCACTTCTCTTCCCTTGCCAACTGTGTCATCCTTTTAGATTTTTGTTATTGTTGTTGTTTTAAATGAAGGAGGGGATTGCTTCATTTTGGTTTGTCAGTTTGAACACTATTTTCCCTTGGTTTTGATTTTTTCTTTTAATTTTTATTTTTTATCTTCCCCTAAGCAAATTCCTGTTGCTACCGTAGTGTCACGTCCTTGCTCAATCACCTGCGAGGTCCAGTTTGCAATGTGAACCGTGGACTTTCTAGTTTTGCTTTTATATTACCTCTGTCTTGTTTTTTGTAACCTTTGATCAGAAATTGATAAGGAAACTTGACTTGGAACCACAAATCTCAAACTTGTTAAAAATGAATTATTTGGTTTCTTTATGGATCTTTAAAACTTCAATATGCAGTAATGGTGCTCTGTAGGTTAAAAATAAGCTAGCTAAGGCACATGCTTGATAAGAGTGATGAGAACACTTAGAAGCATAGCTAACAAACCAAAAATACTGAAAAGCACCAAGTAGATGTTGTATTTATCAGTTCAGGAAGACTAATGATGCATGACCATTTAAAAAGTGCAGAAACACCCTAGAAAGCCAAATCATCTTATTCCTGACTTGTGAATCCCGATTTGGATAATGAATGCGTTCTTTGTTTTGATATTGATGATTTGTAGGTTTTATAGATGTTTAAATGGCTCTTGGAAAGTTATTTTCCCTTATTATTGTTTCAAGACCTCTTAAGATCATAGAATTATAACAGGATGGCACACTGGTTGAAGATTAACTGGTGCGTACATTCAGGCCGTATGCTGGATAAGGTAAGAAAGAGATTTGTTGTGAAATAGGAAAATTTGTTGTCTTTTTGGATATTAGATCACTACTCTAAACTTGCAGAGATGTGAGACTTGTCAAGCTGCATATGGGAAAAGATTGGGAAAGGGAATTTTATTTTGCTTAGTCAGTTGATACAGTTGCAAGGAAGCACCAAGTAAGATGCTAGTAGAAAGTACAGAAGTACAATCAATACAGCCTGGGTGAACTGCACAGAACTGAGTTACAGGCCAACTTAAGAAGAAACCCAACCCCCCTGAACGCTCACTTCCTATTTATAAGATGGATCTCCTTGATTCTGTACAGCCTCTAACCTTGAAGTGCTAAGTAGAATCAGGAAAATCAAAAGAAGCAGCTCTTGAAGAAAAGAAAGCATTCCAAAGTACTGATATTTTCAAAGGATTTTATTTAAATCAGAATACAGAAAATGACCGAAAATAGTATCAAAGACATGCTGGGTGAATAAAACTTGTAAACAGTGTAATTTTTTTGACTAAATAGATAAGAATTTAATAAAGAAAGCGTTGATTTGAACATTTTAAGAAACGCTGATAAGTAGCTAGACAGTTCATGTTAAAACTTGCTGTAAGTCTTGGATGTTGAATTGCGAGACAGTGCAAGCCTTGTGGAAATCCCAGCATGAGCAAGAGTTCAGTGCCAGGGGAGCAGCGCTGTAGGCATGCATGAGAGGAATGCTCAAATAGGCTGAGTTTCTTTGGCATGGAAAAAGACGCAGTTCAGGGGAACATGATAAAGGTCTGCAAAACCAGGACGGGCACGAAGAGGAATCCCCTTCCACTTCTAGAATTAAAGGCCTGTTCCATCTGGTGGGGGAACTGGGCTAACAATCTGCAAAAGGTGGCTCAGGCGGCAGGCTGGAGGCTGGTGCAAGTAGCTGTTGGGGGTGCCAGGTGAGTATGTAGGCTGAAGGAGACACTGGGCAAGTTCTCGGAAGAGATCTTTTAGAAGTCAGTAATTATGCAAGCAGGTCCAGGAAATCTCATGAACTGAAATTAGCTGGAGGAGTAGAGAATGAGGGAAACAAAAAGGTATTGTGTACTCTTGCCCTGTTCTTACCTATCTACAGGGGTTTCCTTATGATCACTGTTAAAGAAAGGGTGTTGGGGTAAGTAGACCTTTGGCCTGAACTGCTCTGAGCCATTGTTAAGTTTTATACAAAGAACAAAGGCTTCTATTTTCTGTGCGGGGTTTTTTTTTTTTTTTTTTTTTCCTAAGTGGATGTGCATTTAATTTGTTTCTGTATTCCTAGGCAGACTAAATGTAAGTGTTATATTCTGTGGTTACCTAAACCAGTCTGGTCATACTCTGTTAAAGTTTTTGCTCTGGTTGTGGAAATGAAAACCCAATTCTTCTGCGCCTAGCAGACCTACACCCATTTCTCTTGGCTCCTTTCAATCTAACTTGGGCTAACAGATTTTTGTAGACTTTTTTTTTTAAGTTGGAATTTAAAAACTAAACCTCTTTAACAAAAGCTTATAAGCATTACAGCATACCCTCTGTCATTCTCTGATTTCCTTTTGAGATTAGGAGTTAAGTCTTTTGTTTTAAAGAACCGGTGGTGTTGCCCATGAGTCAGGATCTAGCTACTACTAAAGACTTACAGAGTGACACCTAAACAGTGTTTTAAAATGAATCAGCAGAAGCCATCTTGTTATTTTTGATTAATACTGGCTCCATTAAAATGGCTTTTACAAGAGTAAATTAGAATTTAAAAATGAAATTTCAGAATCATTTTGGTTCACACCGTCAGATACCTGTGAAACCAGAAGAAGTTTCACTCTTGAGAAATGTTTTGGAAAGTTTTCATAAGGAAGTGAAAGTACTAACCTGAAATGGCAGGCAGATGGAAGCTCATCTCTCCATAGGAATGCCTAAAGGACCAAGAGTTAGATTAAAAATATGGGCATAGCAAACAGAGAAAAGGGAAAAGCTGAGCTTTGGTGATATGAGAAAGAGGGGTTCCATTTAGACAATGAGCTGAACTGGCACTGTCAGAGCCACTGGTTGGAGGAGAAGGGCAAGGTATTAATGTATGAAGAAATTTCTCAAATGGGCTTTATCTTTGCCCTTGACTGATGATTGGCATCCAGGCCTTTACATTTTGACATTGGAAGAGTCATTTAAGGTTACACGTTGCTTCACTTACAGCTTCTAGAAAGACTGTTTAGATGATTTCAGTACCATTGTCACTTACATAAAGTACTGTGTCATCCATTTGAGGCTGTCTACTTGGGAGTTACGCTTGAATTTGTGGGGGAGCTGTTTTTGAGACATGCAGTTTCCATAGTTTGGTCGTATTTGTGCAGGCTTTTCGACCTTCCACTTTCAGAATCATCAGAATGATTCTCAGCACAGGCTACTTCATTCATAAATGCACCTAATGTCAATCCAAACATACCGTGATGAGTTCTTCCAGGTTCTAAGGATTCTCAGAAATAAAATAGGAATTAACTTCTGTTTTGAGGAGTGGCTAGGTATATTTTCTAGCAGAGATTTAAAAATTGTTTAGTAAAATGTTCTAGTAAAAAGCTGACTAACTTTATAATTAAAGAATTATTATTATTATTATTATAACAACCTGCAACAGGTTGTGTTTGGTAGCTGGTGTAAATCACTGAAATCCTTGTCATAGAAGCACATCATTCTTCAGCATTCCTTTCGTGGGATTCCTTTGAGAAACTTTGTGGCTCTTATGGTTGCTGTCCAGAAGCTATTTTGTTCCTAGTTTATTAATAAACAATGAAATGGCTTATATGTCTGTTTCTATCTTTCCTCTGATGTTTTCATCTGGTGAAAACACTATAAACTGTCTTACCACCTTATCATTATCACTAATGATGAAAAATGAGACCCCTTTGGAAATATAATCAAATATGAACAATGTTGCTTTCTTGTCAGAAACACTTTGTAAACTGCTAAGTGTTCTCCTGACTGCTGCTTTCTAGATAACACTTAATCAAAAGACTTTTTTTTTTCTTTTAAATACAGTTTATTGAAGAGTTACTCTGAGAAATGCATTTTGGTAATGAACTTTCTTCCTGCTTCTCAAAGACTTGTTAATACAAACAAAACATGAGCTTATTTAGCTGTTAGGATAAACATGAAAGTGTGTAAGCATATCTGTCATATTTCTGTCTCGTTTCTTGTGAGATGTTTATCAATTTGGTGAGGACAAAGAAAGATTAAGTTCCAGCAGAGTGATTGCCAGCAAGATTGTAATATTTTAGCTCTGTAGATCACAAAGCACTTACGGCTCTCAAAGGACTTCCACAAATACAGTCAGACTCATTCCAGTCTTCTAACTGGAAAATGATAGTGCACAGAGTGAAAGTGAATGTTGCCCAAACAAGCCCCATCATGACTGAGATGCCAGCCTCCAGGTTTTCAGTCCTGCCGTAAGTATTGGAGATTTCATTGAATCTCTTTAATTTTTCTTAGAAACGACAGTGCTGGTTTTGACTCTTCTGTGGCATAATTTCAGTAATGTATGTTCTGCAAGCTAGCCATAAATGTTTTTTTTCCCCAATCCAGGGGTTATTTGTGAGCATAGGAGGTTGCTGAGGGATAGAAGATGGCGGTGGTGGGAAAGAAAGTAAATATTGGAGGTATATGGTCTGTTTGTCCCAATTTTTCTTCTAAGGAATGTAACTCGAGAGTTACCAACGTTCAGGAACTTTAAACTGTCTTAAGAAGATGTACATAATTGCTTTACTAGCTTGATGGATTTAATTTTATTAGCCTATTTGGGCGATAACTAAATTGCTTTTGGGTCTGCTACACTAAAAGGAGAAAATACACTAAATTAGTATTAAATTTTACAATTAAGAATAGAGATTATTGTTTATCAAATAATAGTCCAAACCAGTGACTCTTGTGTACTTCTTCATCGCAAGCAGAGAAGGCCGTGCCTCTGCAAAAAGCAGAGACAGCCGTTCCAGCAGGAGGGGGAAGGAAAAACTTTCACCTTCTTCATTTTTGCAAGCTAGATCATTTTAGCAATAATCCAGCTCTTCACAAAATAACATACTGCTCTAAGTTTACTCTTTCCCTTTTCTTTTTCCTGTTTAATTTCTTCAAAGTCATCTTTTCCACTGCTTTGCTTTCTGTTACGTTACATTCTGTAAGTAGCTTCCTTTGTTCTGCCATGTTCTGGGTCTCTTTTGCTAAAGGAAGGATGTGAACTTCTTAAAACTAGTGTGGAAATGTCATACTTCAAGCACGGGAGTATTGCAAGGAACTGCATGGCTGTATGTACAAAATGCAGAATTCTCTTTTTTTCCATTGAATAACCCCATTTATATGAGACTGATGAGTATTTTGACTTTTTTCCACCATTCCCTGCAAGATAGTGGATATCTTCAGAGCCAGGTGACCTAAAATTAGTAGATGCTTGGCGTTTCCAAAGGCAATGAAAGGATTTGGAGGTTAATGTGCTGTATGAGTTCATGGTATAAATTGCCTTTAACTGTCTTAAAGTCTCAGGTGGAAAACTGGCTGCCTGTAAACTGAAGAAGACTTAATTTGAAATGAATATATAATATTTTTAGCCAGTGCTTAATTTTTGATGAAATGTATGTGACAATAACCTCACTGCTTTTCCAGGAAGCATTCTACTCATCAGCAAGGTGGTATGCAAATTTTGTATTATCCTTGATTACCAAGATTACCCAAAGCCTGTGGCACCCCCCTCCCTGTCATACAGCAGGATCCGTCAGGCAGTGAAGTGTAAAACACACTATTGGTAATCAGGTACCTCGGAGTGCCTGATCCAATTTTTCAGAATTACAAAATTGACTTAAAACATGGTGTGTAAACAAAGAAGTTCTGGATGGTTCTTTTTGTCAAGATTTTTCTTTTTAAGGTTTCTGTCTATATGTGGAATGCATAAGTACTTTACATATAAGCAGCTGAAGTTTTGTCAACCTTTTAACAGTTTTTGGAAGATCTTAAGAAAAGATTCTAAGAAAAATCATGAATATCACAGTATCAGGCAGCTGGCAGTGATACACTCTCCCACCCTGCTCCTAAAAGATGTTCTTATTCGTATGAAAAGTGAAATGAATGAAGGAGGTTATGGCAGAAATCAATGATATATGCTTAAAGTAGGTGGTTAAAGGAAAGCAGAAATTGGTAATACTTTATTCCATCATACAGGTTCTGAAAAGATTCAGAGTAATGAATTGTGCTCTGCTAGGGGTTTCCAGACTACTAGTAAGTGAAAATGAATAAATGGAGAAGTATAATAGTGCAGTATTGAATCAGTATCAAAAGTTCACTAAAATCTCTGAGATTCAAAAACTGGAACCAACTCACTCTCCAAACTGATATGCCTTGAGCAGCCAGGGACTTTGGCTTAAAAGTCTGAACTCATCACTGGTAAGATGTGGTAGTGTCAGGTATTTTTTGCTGTAAAGCCTTGTATGCTTCTAGATGTCTGGATTTCTTTTCCCTAATAGCGCTACTGTTGGGAAAAAAAACAAACAAATGCAAATTATGCAGCCACTTATCTTTCTTTTTCTCCTTTTTTGACTTTTATTATTTAGGGCAAGATGAAATGCTCTAGAGAAAATCTGTTTTGAGTTTGTAGCATGGTGTGCACAATGTGTTGTAGGGTTTTTTTTGTTAATGTTTTCTCTTTTTCTAATGCTAAGTGGTGAACAAGCCCGAGGCTGGGAGTAAAGTCCAAAGGTTTTCGTCATCCAGAAAAGTATCTGATAGGAATCCTTTGTTGACTGGTGATATGACCTCCTCACAGGGAAATAAATGCCTCATATCTTTCAAACTCACTCCACCCTGTATGTAGTTCTGTTCTTTAGTTTAGACTTTGTTTGAGGTGACATTGACAAACTAACCGAGGTGGTTGCTCTGAAGGAAAAATTATTCAAAATTCAAATATAGTGGAAGAAGAGTCTCAATTTCTTTGCACTGGGATCACACTCCAATCAATTATTCAAGGTCTGTGTATTTAAACAATCAAATAAACAAACTGTTGTTGTTTTTTTCCCCCTTTGTGCAAAAGGGATTACAAAGAATTTAAAGAGCACACCCCTTTTCCCCATTGCCCTTGCCCCTTTCTGCCGGTGAAGTAAATGATAGCCCTATTCTGGCTATTCTGAAACGCCATCTGGAATAGAATAATTTTCTGGCTATCAGGCAACGATGGGAAGTTTGCAAACTAATCGTTGCCCTGTGGGATGCAGGGCGATGGCGCGGTCAGGCAGATAGCGCTCTGGGCTGGGAGCCAGGAGCTGTTGCATTGGAGTCTTTGCAGACATGTTATTTTGTTCTTTGAAAGATCTCCCTCTGTCAGTCGTGCAGCTCCTTCGTTATTTTTTTTTTTAATGTCTTTATGTACAGCTCCCAGAAGGTTTAAAGAATTGGTACAAAATTTGTTGGAGTGGATTACTTCAACAAAGTACCATGGCTGCCAAGAAGAAACACTGTGCAATGCTGTAAGCCAGTCTGTTTTTTTTTTTTTTTGCCTGGTTTTGTGTCCCCTCAGGCTCTACTGAAGTCTTTTGCATGTGGTTCATGAGACCTTTTCACATACTGTTGCTGGAATAGGCTTCTGTAGCTGGAAATCTTATTTTGCGGTGCTGGGCGAGGTTTTGTTGGTGCATGTGCCAGGATTACCCCATCTCTGTGGCCTCCTCAACCAAGCGGCGACGAGCAGAAGCCCAGCCCGTGGCTCTTCCCCTGCATTAAGCTGGGGCAGCGCGTTAGGGCTCGGCATCTGCAAGGCAGGGCACAGGAGCAGCTTCCGCGCTGGCAGAGGGGCCGGATGGCGCGGGCATCCCTGCTGGCTTGTGGGGCTGTGCTGCTGCCGCCGCGCTGTCCCGCCGCAGTGTGACCGCTCTTGCCTTTACCGGGGCTTGGTGGTGTGTGGCTGCTTTGTGCCTGTGCAAGTTAGCTCTAGAAATTTTGTAACATCGGTTTTTAGTCTTGACTGATTGACTTTTTGGCATGGATAACAAAATTGACAATTAAGGGAAGATGTAGCCTTTCCTGGTCTTGCCAGACAATGAGTTAATCTCACAGCCTGTGTACTCTTTGGTAGGTGTTGTCTGTTGAAAGAAAATATCTTTTGCCAATTCTCTTTTTTGAACAGTTCAAATTATTATTAATTTTGTTGTGCTGCATAGATGTACATTCAAGGACTGAAATTTCAATGCTGCAGGTTTTTAGCTCTTCAAATATGAGAGACATAAGGCTGCCACCTGGAAGTAGTAGAGGTTTGCTGCTGTTTATGGAGTGAAATCATTTACAAGGAAGAGAAGCAAATGTATTCAATCTGAATGATTTTATGATAAACCTTAAAAAAAATCCTTTAATGGTAGCCTTCGCAGTGCAATTTTGAAGTACTGTTAGAGGAACCAAATATTAGGGATTCTGTGGTGGCACTCAAATGGTGGTGTTCTTGAAAGTACGTGTGGCAACTGATGGCTGCCCTTTGGGCATATGTTATGCTCATGTGTGACTTTGGTAGGTTTGACCGTTAGTTGACTCGTTAGGACCAGATTATCTTCAAAATTTACTGATTAACTTAAAAATTGTATTTCATCTGAAAATACAAAAAAAAAAAAGTCTCATTAACTTTGTGGGTTTTAAGGCAGGAATGGAGGCAGATAATCTTTTCTCTGCGTTTGTTTTTTCCTTTTTGTTTTTGTTCTTCCTTTTTGTGAATTTAAAGGCGCACTCTCTCACACATGAGCAAAACCCTATTTCTTGTCTTCCCTGTGATGGTTAGATAATTATGGTAAACTTTCTAACCTTCACAAAATGAATTAACAAACAGTTGCAACCTGCACAAGTCTATCTGTTTTTTGTTTGACTTTGTTGTTGCTGCATTACCACATTACCTTTTGTAGCATTGAGAAGTGCACTTTATTTCTGTCTGCATTGCTGACTGGTTTGCTTTCAGAGGTTTTGCAGTTAAAAAAAAAAAAAAAATCAGTTGCAGATGGTGATTTTCTGAATTGCCACGTTGAACTTTGATGAATCAAACTTTGCCATTTCTCTAATTCTGATTCCTTACCGCACAGCCACTGTGCCAAGGAGCAGTGAGATCCTGCCTTGATCTCGGGGCAGGGAGGGCAGCAGCGCTGGGGTCCTTGCTTCCATCTCCTTCTGCACCCACGGTTTCAGGCAGGGGGACTGTGATGCTGGCTCTCTCTGTGCCACTGCCCCTTCCCCTGGTGTCCAGCTGCTGCCCTTGGAAAGGGTCCAGGGGAGATCAGTGCAGGTCTTCCCTCTGTGCTGTCACAGGTCCCTTCCTTGCTGTGTAATCACACACTGCCAGTGTGATATTTGGTCTTCTCCTTTGGCAGAGCAAATATATGCTGCCCTTTACACTATGCCTGTACTTTTGAAGAATAAACAAACCAAAATGACAACAGGATTCTTAAAAATATGAACATACCATATGGAACAAAAAATTCTCTTCTATATGAATGGAATTCTTAAACTATTTTATAATGTGCAAAAAACTATGGTAAGTTATCAATGTGGTGGTGTTTTTATTGTTACAGGTTAAAATATCAAACAACTTGCAATGCTTGATATGTTTGTATGTTACTCAAGAATATTTTCTGTAATAGACCTTAACAGGAGACCGGATGTTTTCTGTGCATCTTAACAAAGAAATCGCAGCACAAAGCTGAAACTTGCTTGGTTGACTTGTTTCTATTTTAGTCAAAAAATGGAAAACTCCAAATATGATGGTAGATGTCTGTGTCATGGGTGTGTGTGTGTGTACATGAATATGGGTTTGCATGTCCCTCATTTTTTTCTCCTTTCAGTTTTGTAAGAATAAAAATGAACCTTAAAGTAAAACATCATCTTTGGTCCTAGACTCAGTCATGAAACCTTAACACCATATGTATTTGAACAATAAAAGGACGTAAAGTTTAACAGCAGCTGTCTGGTCTTCCATAAAGAGCTACAACATCAGATATACTTATCTTGGTAGCATTGAATTCAGTCTGAATTACGTTGGCCAAGTGTTGATTTATTACTAACTTTTCCAAAGTATAACATGTAGTGTAACCAATATCTTTCAGAAAGCTATGTGATTAGTTTCAGTTTTATGTCTCTCTTGATTCAGACATCCTGGTGAAATAGAATGTGGCATGCATTTTAATATATTATTTGTTTACATATGTTAGATAAATATTGCATAGCACTTTGAAACAGAAAAATGTGTTAAGTGGGTATTTTGTCACAACAAAGCAGTTAAACTAGACACGTACGTTTTCTTTGGCTGCAGCTTTATAGACCCATCGGTTAGGTTCAATATATTTGATTGAAGAACTGCCCCCAAAATTAGAAGATGTTTTTTCTTTTTCAAAATTGTAACAGTAATTCTTTCATTTTCCAGAAACTTACATATTTTTTTTTCCTTCTCAAGGGTATTATCTGTGGTGAAACAGTACTGAAAAATGTGTGTGCTTCAGGAGCTACTTGACTATGGTCAGATATATAATGGAGAAGTCTATTGAAACACAGATGTCTTCCTGTTTCTACTTCTAAAGTTAGAGAGCATTTGAGTTTGAGCATATGTATTTTTTGCTCATTCTTAAAAAGAAGTGGTAGTATCAGTACAAGCATTAAGGCTAATTTCTTTTTCTGTGAATCTGAAAAACATCAGTGTAATCCAGGCACAGATATTCTTAATAGCCACATAGAGGGTTATAATGGTACTCAAAAGTGAAGTCATGACGAAAGTAAGTAATTTTCTTCTCCAGTTTAATTAGATTGTTAATTAAATTGGGAAAACTGGCTTGTCCATTTTTAAATCCATGATGATTTTGCTACAGTAGGCCAACTGTAGTGTTAAAACCGGTTCCGCAAGAGCTGTGCGTGGCCGAGATTGCAGAGCAGTTTCAGTGCTACAGAACGCCTCAACTACAAGCTCTGCATTGGTCGCTTTATTTACCAGACATTATTTGGCTAATGCGTTTCAAATCCTTGTACTTTCCCAATAATCTTTTCTGATAAGTTGGAGAAAAGTACTTTGGGTTGGGCCAGGACAGGGGCAAAGCACAGCACACAAAAGATTTTTTAATTGTGCTGTTTGTGTGCAAATTGTGCAAATACTTTTTGGTGGCATTCCCAATATAGGCAGTTTGTGCGGTCAGCTCCCTGCTTCCTCATTTGTTCCCGACTTTGTGCTTCCTTCTGCCTTTTGGCAGGGAGGTGAACAGCAGTGGGGAATAGCTTTTAAGGTTTTTTTCACCTCTTCCATGGCTGCTCTTCAGCTTCCTCCCTGAGCAGGTTCTTGCTGTGGCAGCAAAAGAAAAAAAAAAAAACAACTTACAAACTCCCCAAACAAAACACAACTTGACCAAGCAGAAAAATATATTGTTCACGTGTGGAACTAGTGAGTTGGCTAGGTTTGCTGAGACGTGTGGCGATTCCACAAATGGGTGTGGGAGAGGGCAGGGTGGTGGAGCCGGGAGCAGTGTGAGGAGGAGGAGGAGGCTGGGGCTCCATGTAGCCAACAGGGCAGCGCTGCTCTGCCTTTGGTGCTGTGACCCGCTTTTGCTGAACCAGAGCTGCAGCAGAACGACCTGGAACACGTAACACGATGCTTCTCTCCGTAAGACCTCCCTATTGATATGCACTGAAACAAAAGACTTTATTTCCATTTTAGATCTGGGAGGTTGTTTTCTCAGGGGTGGTTGGTGTAACAGCTTGTGCCAGCTCTGTTCAGAGACTGTACTCTACAAGATTGCTTTAGGCAGGTGTCCAGCCTTCGCGTTCTGGAAGGGAATTTTCTAAACCCATAACAAATGCAGCCTGCTGCAAGGCCTTTCTCTCGGAAATCCGTGGGGGGATGCAGAGGTGATAAATTGCAGGGAAGGCTCTGCAAGGAAGCACCAGCAGAGCACAAGCTGCCTGGCCTCGTCGGGTCAGCCCCAAGCCCCACAGCAGCCTTCAGGCTCACTGGCCCCTCTCGCCTGTGCAGCCAGCATGGCATGGAGAAGGCAAAGCCATCGGCCATGTCAGGGGGCACTTGGTCACAGAATGGCTGAGGTAGGAAGAGACCTCTGGAGGTCATCTGGTCCAACCACAGCTCAAGCAGGGCCACCTAGAACAGGGTGCCCAGGACCACGTTCAGGCAGCTTTTGAAGATCTCCAAGGAGGGAGGCCCCACAGCCTCTCTGGGCAACCTGTGCTGGTGCTCAGTCACCCATGCAGTAATGAAGTGCTTCCTTGTGTTCAGAGGAAACCTCCTATGTTCCAATTTATGCCCATCGCCTCTTGTCCTGGCTCTGGGCACCACTGAGAAGAGCCTGTCTCCGTCTTCATTGCATCCTCCCTTCAGGTACTTATAGACATTGATGAGATCCCTCTGAACCTTCTCTTCTCCAGGCTGAACAATCCCAGCTCTTTCAGCGTCTCCTCATAGGAGAGGTACTCCAGTCTCTTCATCATCTTTGTGGCCCCTTGTTGGACTCTCTCCAATAGCTCCATATCTCTTGTACTGGGGAGCTCAGAGCTGGACACTGACCTCTGCACTGATGGAGAGGAAGCGATGGTGGTGCATGGTGGTCTCATGGCTGCACTGGGCAGTGTGCAGAGAAGTTGGCATGAGATACAGTTCAGCGTTTAAATGTTTAAAAAGGCTGTGAGAAGGCAGAGTTATTAGCAGGGATTATTGGTGACTGGAGAAGTAACAACCAGAAGGAGAAGGCAGGGAGAAATCCTTCTGGAGGCATTATTTAGCACCTAGTTACATTGCCTCTGGAGCACTGATAGCTACAAGAGCATGCATGAGTATTTCTGGGGCGCATTTTAAATTTATTTTTTGTAATAATTGGTAGTGGTATTTGCTTTCAGAAAATATATGTCAAAACCAGAGTAAGATCTGCTTTCTCAAGTGCAGTCGATGTGTTCAGTATGTTTTTGCCTAAAATATGAATTTGGGATTCCTGTTGTTACTTTTTTTTTTTTTATAATCAGAACAAAAATTCAAGTGCAGTTTTCATAAAAATGAAAAGCCAGGTCAATTTCAAATCATATATAAATTGGGAAGTTGAATAACTTGAACATTTTTGTTAGATTCCATGTATTCCAGAGAGAGAGTGGGGGCAAATGCTTAATGCATACAAAGGTCACATAGGGAGAGTGTGTAGCTGCATATGGAACTTGTCTTTGTAAAAGCCTGAAGTGCTAGAGAAGAATAGTTTCAGCTTCTCATAAAGTATTAGATGAAGCTGAAGCTGAACATCTGAAAAATGATCCAAGAAAAATTACCAGGCATTAAAGCTGGACTTTGGATTTTCCACTGGTATCTCTTATAGTTTAAAATCAGAGTAGTTTATTAAAGAAAATAACGTGGTTTGTGTTTAAGTTTAAAATATGGCTTCATTTGACTGCTTCACTTTTGTTATTTCAATTACTGTAATTTAAAATGTAGTAAACTTTCATGATGTACAAAGGAGCCTTATAGGAGATCTTAATTACTTTTCTAAATTCTTTGGCTTCATATAAATATTGTGATTCTAATTGATATATAATTTTTAGTAATGTTATTTAATGTTGAGTTTTTTACATGTGTTTCCTCTTCTAGTTTCACAGTGATGATATTTAGGATATAATTAAAGTATACAAGTTAGAGCTGTAGTAGTTTTACCTGTGGTCCAATATAGTTACAAATGGAGTTGATTACTTGGAGAATGGGAATAAAATTTGGTTGCACAGCTGATACAGATTTCCTGCAGAAAGATACTATGTATTCAGGAGAAAAAGTTTTGTAGACTTATTTTTTGGCACAATATTTTTAAATAAATCCTGAAGAAAAGGTGCTCAGTGAGTCTCTAGTGAGAATGGTATCCCTCCCCTCTGCTCAGCCCTGGTGAGGCCACACCTGGAGCGTTGTGCCCCGTTCTGGGCTCCCCAGTACAAGAGGGACATGGAGCTCCTGGAGCGGGTCCAGTGGAGGGCTACGAAGATGATGAGGGGACTGGAGCATCTCTCATACGAGGAGAGGCTGAGAGAGCTGGGCCTGTTCAGCTTGGAGAAGAGAAGGCTGAGAGGGGTTCTTATCAATGTGTACAAATATCTGAAGGGAGGGTGTCAAGAGGATGGGGCCGGTCTCTTTTCAGTGGTGCCCAGCGACAGGACAAGAGGCAACGGGTACAAACTGAAGCACAGGAAGTTCTGGCTGAATATGAGGGGGCACTTCTTTACTGTGAGGGTGACAGAGCACTGGAACAGGCTGCCCAGAGAGGCTGTGGAGTCTCCTTCTTTGGAGATATTCAAAACCTGCCTGGATGTGATCCTGTGCAACGTGCTCTAGGTGACCCTGCTTGGCAGGGGGGGGGACCAGGTGATCTCCAGAGGTCCCTTCCAACCTCAACCATTCTGTCATTCTGTGATGTTCTGGAATACTTTTTTTGGGAAAGGATTGATATTCTCCTGATATTCTCCAGAGAGAATTTTCATTCATCCTATATAAAATAAGACTAGGATCTGCAGATTTTATTAGTAAATCCATATGTGGTTATTAGTGTGCTTTAATATGCTTTCAGTGATTGGTGTTTCTTTTGATAACTAGTGTACTTTAGCTTTGTTTTTCTTTGAATTAGGAAGATGCATCAAGTGGCTGCCATTTAACACAATTTCCCACATGGTAGTGGGAATAGCGTTTCCTATTTCCTTACTCTTATTCCCATGGCAGGTAGCAGTAATTAAAGGCAACTTTAAGGATAGCGTTTTAGTTTCTCTTTTCTTTCCCAAGCCAATTAAAATGAAAAATACTCGCGCTTCTCCACCCCTTGATGGTGAGTTGCTGTATTATCTTTTCTCTTCTGGTGTGCTTGGTGGTAGCTTCATGTGCAGCGTAAGACACCTCTTCTGTCAAATTATGCAGGATTCAAGCTTCTAGCAACCACCTTCTACCTTGTCTTCCTCTTTCTTTTACCTACTTTGCAAATTCATCACCTGTACTACAGCGTTCAGTATTTCAGTACTACAAATGAATCTTTGCCGTTTTTCTCAACTGAATAATTTCTTGCTTCAGACTTATTTCCTTCCCTGCAAACGAGCTGTTTGTATAGTGGTGTTTTTAGGCTGTCTTTTCTTAAACTGATTGATATTGAGCCAATAAACTGCAGCTAGTGTAGACCAAGGAGAACAATGGTCCTGAAAACAAGTAACAACAACTCAGTTTGAACATCAATTGCTCTGTCTCTTCTGGTTAGCTGCAGCATCCCAGGATGTACATTTCCTCAAGTGAAATGTAAACTGTTTTGAAGAACTGGTCTTAGACAGCTGATTTAGATATTTTTGTATGCTGTTAATCTTTGTCATGTCTTGCAGGCGTATATACATCACTGAAATCAGCCTGTTAGAACATTTGGTAACATAGATTCAATATCTACATGCATCACTGCAGCAGCTCTCGGTTGTCAGCGTTGCGGAGAAAGGAGGATGAGGTCTGTTATGTGAGCTGTGCGCTATAAAGTTGAAGACAACTCAAGGGTTGTTAAAAATGGTCCGTCAGTACCTTCCTAGTGAAAACAAACCTGACAACTTAGGTACATAAACCCAAGTCGGGAATAAAATATTGTACAGTGTGGCCACTGACAGACGACTACATTCGTATGGTGGAACTGCAAGTTCAAGAAGTCCCTAAAGTCCGCTGTGCTGTGTTCAGCCTCTGCTGAAATTTGTAACGCAGTCAACAGTTCAAGTTTGATTATATTCATAATACTAACACAACCTCCTGCATGCTGAGGATTTTTGATGGAAATGGTTTTAACTTGAGATGCATTTTCATACAGTAACGAGAATTCTTGAGGTATTTTACTTGAAAATAACAAAATGAGCATATTTTGTATATTCAGCTGCTGTATGGAGCTGGAGCCCATGGAATGAACTTAATACTGCCATATGTAATGTCAGTTAGCAGCTGTGAGAGCTAGCATTTTTTGGTGTTTTCAATGATTATTTCTAATACAAGAATTGAAAAAAAAAATATGAATGTAATCCTGTAATTTCACCAGTTATGAACAGCAGAGATGAACTTAATTCACACTGAGCAGCTATATGCTTTAAACAGCTATGCAGTCTGGTATTCTTGAAAGCCTTTTGAACATACACATGGTAAAAATAGTTAGCCTCCTGGTCTAGATAGGGTGTTTGTGGGCTGCTTTCAGGAGAAGCTGACTTTACAAGTCAGGGCAGTATTGACTTGCTGTCATGACCTAGAGGCTTGCTTCTGCATGGAATGAATTTACCCCATCTGTGTCCTGTGTGTTGTATTTTTTGTTTTTCATCTTGCTGAACAGCAATTTCAGGAGAAAACTGAAAAATTCTCTCAAGGCTGCAATTGAAATCTTTCATCTTAAAATCACTTCCACCAGAAAAAAAAAAGATCATTACTCCAAGTGTGTAGTTAGAAGTAGTGTCCGATCATGTCATCTTAGTTCAGATTATTTGCACTTCTTCAAGAGGCCAAGGCAGGAAGGATGTGAGATGACAGTAGTGCTAAACTGAGCTCATCTAAGCTGCAAGGATTTTACAGTTTGTCTGCCAAAGCGGCAGCTGAACTATAGTGAAAAAGCAATTACTTTTCTCAAGATAAAAGAGCCTTTTGACAAAGATGTGATTTTTTTCAATATGTTTAAGCCAACTTCCTAAATTAATATGAAACAGAACAGTAAAAAGGTTCTGTTATGGCTATGTGTGTCTGTCCACATAGCTACACTTGTTAAGACAAGTAATTTCTTCTTCTCTCTCTGGTTTCTGAAGCGCAAGGTCCTGCTGGCAAATTTTGCATTGCGTAGCTAGTGGTGAGTACATAAGTAGATCCTGTTGTGACGAATGATGTGGATTGGTTTATATTTAGTTATTCAAGAGTACCCACTATTGAATAGATCTTTATTTTGGGTGTTCTTGTTTCCAAATGTCATCTTTCTGTGCACTTTTAACTACTGGTTTGGTAAGAATGCCTTCACCTTGGACTTATTCATGAACAGCTGTACTGAGTAACTGCATGTAGACAAGACTGTAATCTTTCCTGATGAGTATAAATACATATTTATCCAAGTAGCTGAAGCTGTTAACAGATGGCAGATGGAAGTAAAAACATATTGTGTGTGCTGCTCCTTCTTTCTGCATTCTTCCCTCCTCCTCTATTTGGGGAAACCAGAGAGAGAATTATCGTGTGTTCTTGAAAAGTGGATGTAACTGCTCTGCCAATGAGCTTTCAAACAATGTGCTTGCAACAAAAGTGTTTTAATGTTCTCATGCCTTTGCAGAGTTGGAAGATGTTAAATAACAGTTCCGAGAAAAACATTATAGCAACTCCTTGTCATCTATTTAGAGCAGAACAGAGATATTTGCAAGACAGAATGTCAGTCAGGATTTGAAGTGAATTTTTTTTGGTCCGTTTGAGTAGAGAAGTACTTAGTTCTGCTGATGTTATAAAGATGTTGAAATACTTAACATACTGTACAGAACAATGATTTTAACCCCTAGTTATTTTTATAAGAAGATGAGGGAAAATGTTCTTCCCTTAAAGCATGTTGAGCTTCTCCTCAGTCACACTGCCTGAAGGGTCATTGTTCTGTTCATTGCAGCAATTGAATGAGATCATCTACAATTTTGAAGGAGTTTTTTTATTATTATTATCATTATTTTTAATATCCATCCCAGCTAAGAATTGGAGGTTGAGGGTGACAGTAACTTGAAAGGTAAAATGTTACTGATGTTTACTGCCATCTCCTTAAGTTAGTGTAAACTACAGTTACTCTTAAGCAACTTGCATAGGATTAGCTGCCAGAGGTGAAGTATAGGGAACCCTGTGGCTTCCATGAAGATTTTATTTTTTCTATTTCACTGTGGATTTGTTTGCTTTTTCTGAAGTGTTTCAGAGTTATGTTACCTTATTCTGTCCACAATATCTCTTTTTTTCATTTGAAGTTAGGGTTAACAATGGGTTTAGTACATAGGCTTGGATAGAAATGGTAGGAGCGGTTCAGTGATTTCTTTGCTCTGCTTCTTGCCTGAATTAGAGCACATCTTCAGAGAAGTTACTCTATTTTTTTCCATGAGAAGACTTCACTCACCCACTTGCCTCATCTAAAGAGCAGGAAACCTTGTGGGTAGGATTTACAGGAGGAGAACAGCACAGGCAGATAAAAATTGTCAGAAAACTGACATTTGGAAATTTCAGGAATTGCAGTTCGAACTGGAGGCAATAAAAAATCTTCACTTACTGAAGGAGCAGGAGCGCTGCTGGGGCATGGTGGTACAAAGAAACAGCCAAGCCTGCCTGTAGTTTCATGCAAGCTCATGAACGTGTTCCTCTCACCACCACCCTCAAGACAGGTCAGCCTGGAGCTCTTTAGCCCCAGACAGCGTCACGTTTTTTAGCAGGGGGAATGCTACCTGTCACAGGAAAGCACGAAACTGCTTCATCTGTGATTCCAATGTTGTTATTGCCCTGAAAAGGTGGACTTGTTACAATTTGCATTTATTTAACATAGGTCTGCACATAAAGGAAGATTCTGTGTTGTCTGAGCATTGAAAAGAAGGCAGGACTGGAGGAGAGGTGAGGGCAGTTTCTCCCACCCCACTACCCCTTCTCTCTTTGGACAGCACCAGTGCTCACTCTCTGCTTGATTTGGCGCTCTTTGGACCAGCCAGCTGGTTTAACTCATTAGCCTGGCAGCAAATGCTTAAGCCTGCAATTCAACGATAGAGTAGGGTTGCTCTGGCATCTGGAAGGATCTGATAAGCTTTGATGCTGGCAGAAGACAGGACGTGGACTATGCAGGCAGGATCAGTCAGGTTAAGAGGGAAACCTGCCCTTGCTGATGGGAAAAATGTTAGTAGGGTCAGCTGCTTGTTAAAATGGTGCCAAAGCTGTCCAAATTTCAGGAAATTCATTTGGTTTTGTCTTTTGAAGTTTGTGCATTATACTTCATTAGCTCATTTAAAGCATTTGTTTTTAACTATCTGTAAATCCCAAGTGTTTCTTAACATGATAAAAGCTGAAAATTACAAATTGTTGCAATACTGACACTTGTTAAAAAACAGATATATAAAGGACCCCAAAATACTGCTATGAATAACATCTGTGTTCTCTTTATGGTGTTTTTGGGATGGGTACGGATATGCTCTTGGGGTTCTAAAAGAACACTAAATGCTAATTCATGGTCTTATGTATTAAAAATAGAGCATTCTCTGTTAACTTAAAGAAAAAAGCAGTCACCGATTATGTGTGCTGTGTCACAGAGATCCCTTTAATCAATCAATGTCCATCATTGTTTATCTTTGAGTGTTCACTTGAAGAACCTCACCCACTGCTTAAATGGGCTTCACAATGCTGTTTGACTGGTTACTCAGAAAACTTCACAAAAGTCACTTGTGTCAAAGTAATACCAAATTGTATATATTGGCCTGGAAAAATAATTTTTGCTGCATGTCATATCATTGTTTCTAAATGTAGTCTTTGGTTCCCACTTTTTTTTTTTAAGGCTTAGACACTCAAATTATTGTCATTCAGAGTTACTATTAGTGTCTAGTAACTACCCTAGTAGTAACTACTGCTATCTAAAGAATCATTTTTGAAAAGCCAGAAAACCTTTAAAAGCACTTAGAGAAGCACACGTCAGGTAGTAAAGATGGGAAAGCTGATAATGAATAAACTATAATTAAGAGCTTTTTAAATAATTTTTCAAAAGACAGTTTTAAGTTTGGATGCCCCATCCCTGGAGGTGTTCAAGGCCAGGTTGGATGGCACCCGGGCCAACCTGATCTAGCCCCTGCAGCAGGGGGGTTGGAACCAGGTGATCTTTAAGGTCCTTTCCAACCCAAACCATCCTATGATTCATATTAGAATTTATTAAATATGGGGAAATTGTATTCCTAGTCTTTGAAGAATACTGAGGATTGAAAAGTGTAATTTTGCATTAGACAACTGTTTTGTCTTGCTCATGGTAGATGAGATGTCAAGTCTATAGTTTTAGTTTAAGCTTCAATTGCAGTTCAAGGAATGTTAGAGAATACAACTGAAAAACAGTTTCTCTTGGGACCTTTCAGAGAAGTTAATTATTATCAGCTACAGTATCTAATGACCTTTTATCTGTCTCCTGTTATGATACCTTCTCCAATGCACAACAGCTTTTATTTGGCTTCCAACCGTATTAATTATAATCATCTTTGTCATAGCAACCAAGTCTTACAATATTTGGTTGCTAAGGGTTTTGTTAAAATGAAGATAAAGTACACTTAATTGGGGATTTTTTTTAATGTGTGACTTTACATGAGTTTTTTTCCTCTGAGTCTTCTGACAAGCTCGAATCTTCTTTTTTGCTGAATCTGTAGGTTTATTTCTACTTTTTATTTCCTCTATTAACGTTTCAATAAAGGGTAAGAGATGCAGAAGAGGAAAACATATTAAACTCCATAAGAAATATTCTAGTAATATTGTATCTCTCTTTGTGGAGGTATCAGAAGAATCTTTTGCTGCTGAACAAATAACTCACTGAAATGGTGTGACTAGGTGCAGGGGTTTTGCACGGAAGTGTGCACAGGATAGTGTCAGGCTCTCAAAAAATTAAGTCAACCCTGTAAGAGCGTTAAAATTACGATTTTCAGAGAAGCCCTCAATGTGAAAGACATTGTGAGACTTGTCAGGATGAATATTATCCTGTCTTTTATCAGGACTGTCCACCTAAAAAAAAGAGGATGGTTACTGTTCATGTGATATACTAAGCTAACAACACTGGTAGGTGGGGTAAATATTAAGGTGCAATGTGTAGGTTTTAACAAGGAGATTCATGTCTATGAGTGATTACTCTGTGAGGTAACTAGTTAGAAAATCTACAAAAGAGAAACCTCTGTCTAGCAGAGGAAAATTCAAGCTACAATTCTCTCAAAAGCTATTCCATAGGAGCAGTCTTGTTGCGTTTCAGCTCATTAGTCTCATAGAAGTGAGACCTTCTGCAACTACAGCGAGAGTATGCATTGAAAGGAGAATCTGAAAGGTTAAAGCTGTTGCAGAAACATCGAACAACCCTTCTGTGTAAGAGGGGTCAAGAATAACAAAGGTAAGATGACCAAGAATATACCAACACCGGTAAAAGCGAAAGCTTTGTGATTATAAGACCAGAATGAAGGTGACTGTTACAAGTAAGAGGACATCTTTTAAACAGTGGAAGTCACGTCCTAATGAGAGTAATAAAAAAAAAAAAAAAAAAAAAAAGTGGGATTTGACAGTTTAATATAAAACAGTAACACCTCAGGTCCAAAATATTAAAGACTGAAATAAAAATAAAATCAGTTGTGTCGTCCCTCCCCCTTTTTTCACCATGTTTATCAGGAATGGAAAGTTATAAGTCCAATTTATGTGAACTTATAGAGTCCATAAAATCCTTTTAGAGGATTTCTGTGTAGTAGGAGTTCTCAGGAAGGGCAAAACAAAGATGAAGTTAAGGTTTTGTGTTTGTATTTGTTGTGGAGTAGCTTAGCAGTGTTTCTACACTGGAGATCTTTTCCACATGAGGAAGTAAGAAACACTTTAAAATAAATTTAATATACAACAGCTATTAGAAAAAAAAGTTATAAAATGAACACAGAGTTGCCAGGACCAAGTAGAATTCATCTTGACAAACTCAGATACCAAAATGCAGAAATGAGAGTACTTAAATCCAACTTCAGTATCAGAGGAGTTGAAAGTAATGCACGTAATACTGATCTCTCAGTTGGACTTCTCTGAAGACTGAAAAACTGAAAGAAGAGCTAAGACATGAATAAAGTGTACAAAAACGGAGTATACTAAAGTCTTCATCCACTTTATAGAAACATTTTATTCCTTACAGAGCTTTGAGTTCCTTGGAAGGAATTGTGTGAGGAAATGTGTAAAGATAGTTTGTTTTATATTTCTAGGGATTTAATGTGAAAAAGTTTGACTAAAAGTTCTTTGCCAAGACTTAAGTTTGCTTGTGGAATATGACAAAAAAGACAACTCACGGGTCTGTTGCCGATAGAATAGGAAATTGTTGATAGTAATAAAATCTGTGATTGTAGGTTGGGAAGGTGAGAGAAAAGCTGCTACTGGAGTTTTGAAAGGATCTGTTCTGGAAGTTGTACAGTTCAACATCTTCACAAATTAATTAGAAAATGGATGGTTAAGAAAGTGGTAATCTTTTTCAGATCATTCAGAATTTTTTTTGGATAGTCAAAACTAAAGTTGTCTATAAAGACTTGTGGAAAAAGTCTCTTCCAGAAGGACAAGAATGAGCTAGATAATTAAATGACAGAAATATTATTGAATAAGCAGTGGGTGTGGGGGAGAATTCCAAATAATAATTTGTATCTTGTGATGATCACAGATGATGATAAATGAACTGTTGCCACGAGGAAATAGATATTGGAGTCATTGTGGATAGTTCTGTGAAATCTCATTGTTCAAAAAGGTAATCATAAAGAGAAGTAGAACATTAGGAATTGTTAAGAGAGGAATAATACATAAAGAATGAAGTAGAAAGCTACAGGAGTAGTTCTAATAGCATCAGGTTTTGACTCTTCTGAAACCACACCTAATGTACAGCCATGCACACAGCGGTTTAAAATGAAACAAACAAACAAAAACAAATCAAACAAAACAAACAAAAAAACACTCCCAAAGGAGGGGGAGGGGGGGAGAAGCAACCAAGCAAAGAAAAAAAAAAAAAAAAACTACCCCAAAAAAGCTACCCAAATTTTCTGGGTAGGAAAAAAATTCTTAAAGATCAGGAAATCTAGTGAATATGTTGTGTCATGAAATCTATATTTCATAACAAATGGAGAAAAGTGTTTTCTTACCATTTGTGATACATCAGGTAGACTTTGCTGTAAATACTTTTTTAGTGTAGTATTATAAAATACTGAACAACTTCAATATAGAACAGACAGAAAATAACTTGGTAAATATAACAACAATTGATTGACTCATACATTTATGAATAAATATAATGTTCATCAAAATACGAGGAGCGATGTTAGAATTTTATTTTGTTTTGGAACTCACATTTTGACAATGAAAATGATATTTTGGTACAAAATGCAAGAATGCTTTAGAAAGTATGCAATGCATCTTAAAAGCAAGCCATCTTTTATGAATTTCCGATATTCCTGCAAAAGTGACCAATGCTATAGATATTCAAATGGTACAAATGAGAATAGTTTAGTGTGCTTTTTTGTTTTTAAGCCATGTAGGAGAAAGGTGCAGTTGTCTACTCTCAGTTTATTCAACTTTCAAATGCCTCAGAGTAAGTTCTAATCTAAAGGGGTCCTCAGATATCAAATGCCGTCCATGTTGCTGAATGTCATTCTCTCCTCCTACCTTTTTTTAGTACGTTAAAGAGGTCTTATTGAGGAGTTTAATTTTTGATCCTCTGTTTTTACCATCTTCAACCCTGAAAGGGCAATCAGTAGAATGGTGGTTCTCATCATTTAGTGTCCCCTAACTAATCACGCTGAGAAGGCAAAAAAATGTATGGATATCATCAATTTTTATTCTTGCTGTCATCTGTTGACAGAATTTTCTGGCTAAGGAAACATGAATCCTATTAACTAAAAGATAAAAACCCACTGAACTGCTGCTTAGAGGGGCAAACATTATTAAAAAATTAATATCACTTGGAGTCTTTCCTCCTGAATGATCACAAATAACTGGATGAGTCTTCTGCTTTTTTTTTTTTCTTTTTCTTTCTCCTTGTGTGTGTGTAAGTAGATTGAATTCTGACCCTCTGAGAGGTGCACGGTAAAAGGATAAGAGGCGGCAGTTATGAATTTCAACAGGAGAAATTCTGGCTGGTTATAGGGAAAAATGAGTAGTTAAGCACTGAAACGAGTTGCCTGGAGAGATGGTGGAATCTCTGTCCCTGGTGATTTTCAGAACCTGACTGGATAATCAGGTTGCTCTTGGCCTTAACTTTGAAATTGGTTTGCTTTGAGCAGATGGTGGGACTAGATGATCTCCAGAGGGTCTCTTCCAACCTGTTATTCTGTGAATCTATAGAAACAAGTCTACTTAGAAACAAGTTTACTTACAGCACCTTCATCTGCCTGAGTTTATTTTTTAAGGGAGGAGGCAATGACAAACCCAAGTGGTAATCGTGGAAATACTGTGTTCTTGTAGAGCATTCTTAATTAAGATCTTGGGTATTCAAAAGCAACCATGATTTGGATTTGCAAGCTTTTAGAAAGATGTTGTCATGGTACTGCCCTGTCATGGATAGAGTTTGTAGGTGGAATCACAGCTCTTTACATTGTCCCAGCATTTCGTGTCTGGAGCCTCATGCACTGCTGCTGGAGTCCTAGAGCAGTTGTCTCCTGCTTCCTGGAGAAAATTTTGGCTTCTCAATTTTGGGTCAGCTGCAAAGGGGAGGCTTATATAGGGTTTTATATTTGGAAGAAGTAGAGCAAATCTTTACAAAATTGCATTCCAATTCTTTGCGAAATGTAAAGAAATAGTCCTGTTCGTATCTTCTTGGGACTGTTACCATCAAAATTATTCAGTTCTAGACTCGTGTGACATTCGTACCAACATTTGAACAATTATTTACTAGTTTCCCAGTCTGCTCTTTGTATACCATCCCGACCATACAGATGCAGTACATCACTCTAGGATATATTTCACAAACACATCTTGTCCTGTAGAAGGAAGAGCCAACTCTCAACACCTGGACAAAAACACTTGCTCTTTATCTGCAAGGGAAGGACTTGGAGCCTTCAAGGCAACTTTCAAGGAAGAAGGAATGAATGAGTTCTTCACTGGTGACAAAGCTGCCAGTGCCCGTATGTGTTACTTCCATGATAGATTGGAAAATAAGCATGAAGAAAATAAAGAATGCAAAAAAAATTGCTTTACCTCTTTTTCAACATTTACGTTCTGTATATAAAGCAGTAGCTGACTCCTAAAAAGCAGCAGTTTACAACAAATATGTTTGAATTGAGCACTGTATGAGATTGTAGAGCCTAAACTGTTTGTGTTCTTCGTGGGTGGGCAGAAAACGGAAGTGCTGGCAGTGCTCTTTGCAGTCATTGACATGTGATGGCTCTTTGATTTGTATAAAACAGATTTATATTTTATTGATTCGTAGCAAGAATGTTGTTATAACAGCGAGCAGCTTATTTACAAAGTGAAAATACGCAATGTAAATGACAGTGAATCAGAGAAGCATTACAGAAATGTGAGCAGCTTGGTATTGCTAAGTAAAGACCGAAACAAACAAAACAATGCCAGTAAAATAAACACTAATTTGTTTGCTTGCAGTATGTTCAGCAGCTTATACATTGGACATTCTTAGATAAAAAGGGAATAATTCTGAGTAGATGGTACTCCCGATAGATTATGAACTATTCGTAAAGAATACAAATCTGTAAAACCATGAGCAAAGCTAACAACTGAACAGACTTCAGTCACTTAACTGATAGTGTGATCATTAATATGCATATGTGTATTTTTAGTACTGCAAGAACTGTAAATGTTACCAGAGAAAATAATTGCTCTCTTAGATACAGACGTTATGTGCTTTTTTTT
>VXAA01007451.1:481456-544502 GCA_013399115.1 Anseranas semipalmata
TTTTTTTTTTTTGTAGTTTGTAGAAATGTGTTCCAAATACTTGGAACTTCTTAATGACTTTTTCTGGTGTGAACTGTGTAACTAAGTCTTAGTTTCTGGTGCTCATCAAAAGTTCAATTATATCTGCAGTGTAAAGTTTTTTGTGGATTGAACTAAGAAACTTCTAAAATGTCCCACTATAAATAAATTTTACTTAAATTCTGTATACTACCTGTTGATGTTTGCTTATATTTGGAAAGTTAATTGTGATGAAAACATTATACTTTCTTTCGTTCTGTGGACCTTCATATAGTGTGTGGATGGAATTTCTAGAGCAAATATGGAAATCTTTCTTGAAGCTCTCTTACAGTGTCTTGAAATCTTTTATGTTGCCAGAAATAGTGGCAATAAACAAGTGGAAAAAATTGTGTTTGCATGCATGCATGTATTAAGACCCAGAGACATACATAGAAAATTGCTGAGTTAACAATGAAAGGATTTTTCTCAGAAGTGCACCCTGGATTTAAGAACTGAGGCATTGAACAACTTGCAGTAAGGTAGTAAATAAAAGATAAAGAGGAAGGAGGAAAAGAAGTCACGACTGTTAGTAAGGGATTCTACATACCTTTCAGGCATAAGATGAATGGCGCCGAGTTGCCTAGATATTCTGGCATCCACTAAATTTATTGTTCTGCAAATACCTTGACTTTTTTCACATCCAAAGACCTGTTTACAGCGCAGAGATGGATCACAGAGTTTTTCCTTCTTTTAGTGGTGTTGTCCTTATTCATCACTTACTTCTGTCAGGACTATGATGTTTGGCTTTGTTTTTGTGCACAGAATTGACTAAACTTAAGCCAAGGATACCTGGATGTGCCAAAGGACAAAGTGCCTATTACTCAGTATGTAGTGTTCACCGTTATTAAACAGTAATCGCTATAACTGAGGGGAACAGAAATGCTTTGAATAGCCCCATCCTATCAGTGCTTGCCATGATCACAACGAACATCTTTTTGCCAAGTTACGTCGGTTATTTTGCATTTGAAGTATAGAGGAGAAAACGTCCTCTGTAGTACCATTGGGTTATAGTTATAAGCAGATGCTAATATTGTAAAGGTGATCTTTGAATGTTTTGTAATATTTTGGGGTGTTAGTTAATGAAACATTTTCTCTTTACTGCCTATGAAGGAGCTGGCCATAAAAGTTATTGAATCACATTTATGGTTCTCTAAGCAAGGTGTGCAAAAGTAGTTTTAGCAAATGTTATGAAATAAATTAAAAAGGATGGGTTTTGTGTGATGTTTGTTTTAAAAGAATTAAATCTGGGTAGAGCTTCTGTACTCAAATGTCAGGAGTTGAGGTGTAAAGTAAACCTGGGCAAAGAGCTAAATGTGCTGCTGAGGTTTACAGTTCCAGATTGCTTTTCAGAAGTAATAAAGTCTTGCTGCTTTAGCTGACAGGTGACTGACTGAGTCTCTAGAGTGTTACACCACCACGAAACAGGAGATCTGATCACACAAGTTTTCTTAAATCTCGCAAGCACTCCTTATTTAATATTTTATGAGTATTTGGGTACTCTTAATATTATTTAAGTATCCTTAGCAAAAATATAACTTACCTGACTGAGTAATTAAATAAAAAATGTAATGGTTGGCATTTGAAATTGGGATAATTGAGGAAGAAGTGCAGTGTATGAGCCAGCATGCTTTGCATGTGAGCGTGTGTGTTCTGAGATCTGGTTTCAAAGTCTGATAATATGTGGACTTTTTATCGGCCTTTTGCCATGGGCATGTTTCAGGGCCTGGTTTGTGACAGGATGCTGATTGCAAGAACAGAGCTGACACACTCCACTGACAGAAGATAATTATTGGTGCTGTATAAACAGCCTGGGGAGATAAGATCTGTTTGGGATCTCTGGGGTCCAAATAGCTGGGGAATGTAACCGGAAATCCTTGAAACCTTGGGCTGAGGTTTGGTTAACAAGGTTTGCATGTCTGCTCTCACGTGTTTGCAGCTGCAAGGAGAGAGACTGAAACACATGGCTGAAGTACTGGAAGCAAAGGGAAATCCTGTTTATCAAATTGTTATTTCAGGAGGTTACTGTGATACGTGGAGCTTTATCCTTGCAGCCTGTTCCTATGAAGTGAGGCTAGAAGTTGCCTTCTGTGTACACAATGTGAAGTGTGTATGGGGGGGGGGGGGAGTTCAATTTACGTCTCTGGGTGCAAAATGGGCAGAATAACTTAGAAAAGTATTATTGGTTGAGAAAGCGTTAGAAAAGCAGCAGCAAAGAGAAGTACAGCCCCCCAGTTTCTAAGCTGGTTGGAGACAGACTGTTAGAAGAGAATCTGGAGCAATGAACAATACAAATAACTGGTGAAATTTGTGGCTTTCATCTTCCTGGAACTCTTTAGGTTCCAGGCTGTCATATTAACAGATGTTTTAGAAGCTACATAAAATGTTGGACTATCTGGGGGCAGTGTGTATGTATTTTTTTCTTCTGTCCCAAATGGTGATCCCCATTTTCATGTGTGATTTCATGAGGTAGAGTAGATCAGTTGAAGTTTGGGATTAGTATTAACTGCAACATACTTTGGTGTCTTTGTTGCCTTGTGAGGCCTGAATACTTGTGTTTACCAGCCTCATTGTTCTATCTATTTCATTCATACACTGGCATTTTGCTTTCACTCAGCTGCCTGAGATGGAAGAAGCTTGCTTACTGCACCAGAAATTTCCCCACCGTTTTATTGTTCTACTTCAAAAGTAGAAGAAATATGTTTCAGTTTATGACTATTCTAGTACCTGGCGGTGCCAGGACTATAACAGTTGCTGTCGTTGTTTCATTGGCTGTTCTCAGTGATGTAGTCCAACTGATGGAGCACATCGCTGTGATGAAGCACTTGCAGCTATGGAGCTCTGCACTTTTGACTAGTTTGCCACTTTCTCCTCAGAGGATGTAGCAAATGACTTTTCAGTCAGTGTGTACTGACAAAGAGCTAATACTTTCTGCACTTATTTCTGGGACTCATTGCCATATCAGAATGGTCCGTTAGAGTTGGGAAATTGAGGGGATGTTAAAAGAAGCAAATTGTGCTGCAGGTGCCCAGGTTGTATGCATCTCATGTGAGGTGCTCCATCTTCAGCTCCGCTAGTGCTGAGCTCCATCTCACAGCTACACTTAAAGGCAAGAAATAACAAGATTTGTTCCCACTGAATTCTTTAGGAGCTTGTTTCATGTAGTTAATATCAAAATAGAAAAACAACTTCTTGACTTCATTGTCTTTTCTTGATTGAGACAGACTACAGGTGCTGCCTGTCAAGGGGAGAAAGGGAATGCAAAAAAAAAGAGAAGAAAAAAAGGATTGGGACTGACAATGCCCCAGTAAAGCTTCTGCAAAGTACCAGTGCTACATGAGCAAGAGAGACCTCAGGTGACATGCTGAGAGAAAACCTCAAAGAACATAGTATTATGGAAGCCAAGTGAAGGCAATTTTTAAAGAGAGGACAGTAAGACAGCTTGTCAGACGGGGATGGAAATGGATCTTAGTTTTGTCTGGGGATAGACTTAGGTGATGGTAGTTTTACTGGGATTCAGGGAGTGGAAGATGAACCAGGGAAATGGAGGGGGAGAATTTTGCATGTGGAGAGAACTTCACTGCAGTTAGATTTCAAAGAGAGAGTTAATAAAGGTGGAGCTGTGGCTGGACAGAACCTTGTTTTCACATGGGCAAACTCTGTTGGATACTATCTTGGGAAAGAGTGAGGAGAATGAGATGGGAGAGGTAGCAAGTAAAGGGAGATGAGGAGAGAGTCAGGAGAACAAGAAGCTGTCAAGAAATGTCTGACAGAGGGCAATGTTGTGACAAGGAAAGGAAAAGTGAGGAGAAGTAAAGTTTACATTAGGAGAAGGTTGCACATTAATTTCTTTTTCCTGAAATTCTCTTATATTTTTCATCCCTTAGAAGGCTGTTGGGAAGTCTGACATTGAAAGAAGATCTGAAGGAACTATGAAAGGATATATTAATATGAAGGATGCATTGAAAGTTACTTTAGGGATTTCCATGTTCATTTTGGTAGGATATTGTGCAGCTTTACCTTGAGTTAAGTCTCTATTTCTTTTGTGGAGTGGAAGAGCTAACTCAATGCTGTAGGTCTGGTGCAGGTATAAAAACATGCAATCAATAGCCATTAATCTGAAGCAACCGGGAAGCATGGGTAGGAGAGCCTAGAGTTAGGTGGAAAAGATGCAGAAAAGAACTGGGTCCGCTGTAACCGAGTGAGAGAAGAAAGGAATCTGATACTTCCATGTAGATCAATTGAGCAATTAAAGAAAGCTCAATTTTGACAAAAGATTTCACAAAAAAAGATTTTCACAAAAGATTTTTTACTTGTTCCAAATGTTCTGTTGCCAAAAATGTAAGAGAGTATCTGAAGTTGCTACTACTTGCAAATGGTAGTACTGTCATCCAACAGCATGACAGTTTATGAACATTCATTAGATAAGCATAGTTAGTGTTCTCTGGGACACAACGCCCTGTTTGTTGTGTGTGATCTGTGTCTTGTCCAAATGTGAAGTATATATTGACATATGTATGCACATGCATCCATGCATCAATTACTAAATGTGGAAATGTTTTACTATGCTAGAATCACATGCTTTGTTCTCTTCCCGTATAGAGATATTGTATATATATCTTGTTGAACTTTGCATTATAGCTTAGGCTTGTGAATTTATTTACAAGTTTTGTGAGGCTTGGTGTCCAGAAGAAATTCTATAAGCAGATGAAGGCCCATAGGTTCTCGTGCAGAGATGAATTTTGAGTAAGTTTTGTAGCTCTTCTTTAGAACTGTGAAAATAAATACATAAGCAAAAATATTTAAGTGTGAGAATAAAGTAAATGTATATTCCATTGTGATCATTCCTAATTTACATGCATTTTCTAATAGGAAATAGTAGAGAATTTATTGCATAGACACTAGCCCTGCCTTCAGAATCTGTTCTGGTGGAGCAGCGTCCCAGGCTTTTGCCTGCGTCTTGTCTGTGGTTGTTAAAATTGTGTTTTGATGTTGGGAATTTCTTCTGGCCTGCAGTAAGTTTAATGTAAGATCTATGAACTGTAGTGAACTGAACATGATGATAATTGCCCGAGACTCTGGAAACCTGGGTCTGGTGACTAGGGAATCACCATTTCAGTCAAAATTCCTAACTTATTCCCGCTTAAGAATTGTCTTTGTCATATATTATAAAATATCATGCGAGTGAAAATCACAGTGTTGAACATAATGCAGCAGACTATGCTGCAGATATAACTGGATCCATTGATGGGACCTTATAGCAGTCTTCCAGTACCTAAAGGGGGGTCTACAGGAAAGCTGGAGAGGGACTCTTTGTCAGGGAGTGTAGGGATAGGACAAGGATAGTGGCTTTAAACTAAAAGAGGGTAAATTTAGATTAGATATAAGGAAGAAATCCTTCACTATGAGGGTAGTGAGGCACTGGAACAGGCTGCCCAGAGAAGCTGTGGATGCCCCATCCCTGGAAGTGTTCAAGGCCAGGTTGGATGGGGCTTTGAGCAACCTGGTCTAGTGGGAGGTGTCCCTGCCCATGGCAGGGGGGTTGGAACTGGATGGTCCTTAAGGTCCCTTCCAACTCAAACCATTCTGTGATTCTATGATTCTATGGCAATGTACCTCCTACCATTTGGAAAGAAGGGCAGCTTAAATACAGGTTTTGACTTCTTCTGTAATTGCCGATGGCAAGTTATTTAACAACTTACAATGGCTTACAATAATGAAAGATGAACCTTGAGAGCAGAGATTGTAAAATGTGTTTATTTTGGATAGAAGTTTATCACCAGAAGGTTACTAGTAAGGACGTCCTTCTCCCTTATCTGCTTATTGTAGATAAAAGTTGTAATTTTA
Source organism: Anseranas semipalmata (assembly GCA_013399115.1). Classification (NCBI taxonomy): domain Eukaryota; kingdom Metazoa; phylum Chordata; class Aves; order Anseriformes; family Anseranatidae; genus Anseranas; species Anseranas semipalmata. The sequence goes on from VXAA01007451.1 coordinate 487,358, forward strand.
TGAGGTGAAAGGTTCATATTCATCTGTGCAATCTTTTCCAGACATTTAATAATCCATCTATTAGAAAAAGATTTCGTAAGAATGTTAAAAGTATATATTGCAAATTAAAAGAAACTATGGTAGAAGGTTTGTTATGTTAGTTAAAAAGTTAAGCTTCTTGAAAAATAGTTGTTTCTTGGTGCTTCATAGCTATTTTTCTGAACAATTTTTTTTTTTTTTAAAGTTGATGCTTTGTCCTGAAAAAATTCAAAGGCTGTGAGTATGAATGGTGCTTGGTTATTTCTGTCTTTCAGGAGACAGTATGCATTCTGGTTGTGAAGATTTTGCCCTGTGGAGAATAGGATAAATTCATGAACAGTACCAGAGATCATGGATGTTACTCATTTTGGTAGACAAATCACTAAAACAGTAGCTTATGAGGTACACCTATAGAGAAAGCAAAGAATGTCTGCTTAGTATTAATCTTCAACACTTTGAAAAAAGAAAATAGTTTTGTTTCAGAATGGAAAGACCCTGTTCTCCTGAATTTAGGATTCATCATTCCTTTATTTGATTTTTCATTTTAGTTTGTTTGCTCAAAGGCCAGTTGACATAGCAGATGTCTTTGCAGATCGATCGATAGAGGGAAAGTAGAAGGGAAAAGGCGTAATAAGATTTCAGTAGGTATATTCAAGGTGAGGATTTAAAGGGGGACTGAAGAGGTTCTTTTCCCCCAAGTGTCTGTCTTGTTGATTCTTATCTTCCTGTGATGTGCCTGGCTTCACTTGTCAGTAACTTGTCTTCTCTGCTCTGATACACTTTCATTTATTCAGCTCCTTAATAGCATCTAGCTTTTCATAATTCTTGCAAACTGATAATATAGAGTGAACAGCTATGGCTTTCTGTTCTAAATAAATGGAAGAAGCTATAAAGATTCTGCATTTAATTCTCCTATTATTAATGATATAATGCGTAAAAGAGCTAAAATTATCTTAGGATATATCTGAAAAATCCATTCTGAGTTCATATAACATGTTGGCCTTTGCCACTGGTGAAGTAAACAAAGTGTGTATCATTCCTGACTGATGTTCATCTTACTGATTTCACAGACCTGCCTTGACAGTTTCTACTGCTATTGCTTTTGGTGGTTTATCATCTTCACTATCAATTCCTGATTAAAACTTCTTTGAAAAAGAAATATTTCACTGTCAGCATCTCAAATGCAAGTTTCTGCTTTAACTAGTGAATTAGGAAATTAGTCTGACTTGTCTGGTTTGATTAACCAAGGCATGTAATATTGCACATAACCAAGTAATAGTGACAGTTTAAATGGTTTCAACTTTACTGGTCTAATGTTTTCAGAAATAAGAAGATAATTTTCAGAGAGACTTGTTCCAATGGAATCTGAGTATCTGGAGGTCTGGTGTACCTGGTTTATCTAGAAGCCTTTCCAAGGTCTTTCTCTTAGGTCACATCAGTAGCCTCACTAAAGGCAAAATCATCAAAACTTGGTCCCAAGTATACACCCTAGATGTGGTGTGCAATTCCATTGTGCAAGAATATACTTTGAAAGATTCAGTTAGTGATCCTATCTATCTGTTTATTTTTTACAAACATTTTAAACTTAAAAAGAAAAAAGTATGGATACCATAGTGTATCTTTGAAGACGTATTCTGACTTTGGAAAGGGATATTAGCTTATGTAGACGGAAATATAAGTTGGTTTATGCTCTTTCTTCTCCAGGTTCCTATATTTTCAATGCATCATGCTCTAGAGAATCATCACGTTCTTTTGCTTTTTCATTCACAAGTGTGAATTTGCTAGGCTTCCTTGTCACTTTGCCAGCCATGAACAACTAATTTCTTTCCGCTGTGGTAGGAACAGAATAAAGGAGTCAAACTAGTTGTTAGGTGTGACTTGGGGTTGTTCTTGTTCTATCCTAACCCTATGTGGGATTTATGCTACTTATACTAAAGTAAAAGTGTTGCCTGTCAATCTGATTTTTGCAAAACTCCTATGGAGCAATGAATTATGTGAGCATGGTTAACAGAATTTAGCTTGTATTCTGTTGCTTCACTGTGACAAAAGCCATTTTGTATTTGGTTTCTTTGCTATAGTATGCTTCTAGAGAACTCACAGGTGATACCTTCTCCATGCAATTGTTCCAGTTGTAAATTATGGTCCTATGGTTATCCTTGTTATATATGGGTTTCTTGGGTCTGTAGTCATTACTGATAAACAAATGGTCATCATAGAAAGACAATAATGACTTTAATTTCTGGTTCACTGGAGGAAGACCGTAAAAAAAGCTTTAAGGTTTAAAGAAGCAAAAAAGTAGAAAAAAGAAATGATACTATTTAGGAATCATCTCCGAAATCCAGGACATGGTCATTTAGGTGTGGATTCTCAAACAGAAACAAATGGGAATTAGTAAAATAGGCTTTAAAACCATTCCTTGTTATGGGTATTCAGATACCAAGTATCCCTGAGCTCAGTCTACAAGCTCTGAGAGTAGGGCAGGATTGTTTGATGTGTATTGTGTTGTCCCTTGAAGGAGTCTGTCCTTCTCATGGACCTCAGCTGTTACGTGGTTATAGATAACACTTGTCATGGCTAAATATGGTTGCTGGAGAATCCTTTGTAGCTCAAAGCTTTTCTTTGTTGATAGATACGTTTTATTGGGTTCTAGTGAAAGGGGACAGCAAGCCTTTTCGAGTTAGTACAGGTGACTTGCATAAACAGTGCTCCCATCACCCCACAAATGATTGACAGGCAGGAAGGAATTATCCTAAATGGGCAGGTACTAGTCAGGGACTGGCATTCTGGCAAAGTACTTCAAGTGGATGCTTATATCAGTATTTCTTAAGTGCAACACATGAAAATTTTCTGTTCGCGCTTTCTAAGGAGAAACAGGTTACATGCAATCCAAACTACAGTAAATGTCTGGAATAAATGTAGTCAACACTGAATGTTAGCCCTTCTATTTAATATCAGTGAAATCAATATATTTGTGGGGTAAACAACTTCACAGCTGAATCACTGAGGCTGGAAGGGACCTCTGGAGGTCATCTGGTCCTACCCCCCTGCTCAAGCTTGGACACCTAGAGCCCAGGACCATGTCTAGATGTCTTTTGAATATGTCCAAGGTGGGAGACTTCGCAACCTCTCTGGGTAACCTATTCCATTGCTCAGTCACCCTCACAGTGAAAAAGCTTTTCCTAACATTCAGATAGAACCTCCTGTGCTCTAGTTTGTGCCCATTGCCTCTTGTCCTGGCACTGGGCACCACTGAAAAAAGCCTGGCTCTGTCATCTTTGCACCCTCCCTTCAGGTATTTATAGATATTGATGAGATCCCCCTGAGCCTTCTCTAGGCTGAACAGCCTCAGCTCTCCCAGACTTTCCTCATATGAGAGATGTTCCAGTCCCTTCATCATCTTGGGTGCCCTTCGCTGGACTCTCTTCAGTATGTCCAGGTTTTTCTTGTACTGGGGAGCCCAGAACTGGACCCAACACTCCAGCTGTGGCCTCACCAGTGCTGAGCAGAAGAGGTAAAAAGTCACACCCATTGACCTGCTGGCAACACTCCTCCTATAATGCAGCCCAGGATACCACTGGCCTTCTTTGCCACAGGAACACATTTCTGGTTCGTGTTCAACTTGGTGTCCACCAGGACCCCAAGGTCCTTTTCTAGAAAGCTGCTTTCTAGACCATTGGGCTACAACATATGCTGGTCCTTAGGCACTTCTGCCATTCAATATGATCATTTGAAGATAATTGAGAGTGGCCTTGCAATGACTTTACCCTCAGTACTTGTGGGGGATACATCCCATCAGGGCCCATGGACTTGTGTATGTCTATTTTGTAAGTATTCCCTGACCTGATTCTCTTCCACCAAGGGCACATCTTCCTTGCTCCGGGCTTTCCCGTTGGTCTCTGGGTCCTTGGATTTCTGAAGGACAGTCCTGGTAGCAAAGGCTGAGGCAAAGAAGGCATTCAGTACCTCAGCCTTTTCCCTGTCCTGTGACACCAGGGCCATTGTCTAATTCAGCAGCAGACCATTTTCTCTGGTCTTCCTTTTGCTACTTATGTACTTACAGAAGTCCTTCTTGTTGCCCTTGACATCGTCTGCCAGATTCAACTCTGCCAAATTCAGTTCAGCTTAGTGGATGTTGTGCAAGACTGAGAGCAAGGAAGCGTCAACGTCATCCCTCCTGTGTCTTCAGACATAAGCTGTTTGTACAGATGGCTGTCATCTTCTGTATTTGTCCAGCACCAATTAATGCAAAAATACAGTGGATAAAATAAGACGATATACAGAATTAGGGGATGAAATGTTACTTTTGTATCCCTAAGTACGTTTTGGAGAGAACGTCAGAGTAATTTCCTACACGAACAGTGCCAGTTCCAGGGTTAGTATAGGTGCTTTTTTTTTTTTTTTTTTTTAAGTTAAGTTTCTTTGCAAATATCTGTTAAACTCTATCTATTAGATAGCCTTCTATTTGTATTAGAACATATTTTGGTCTTAACTTTCCTGAGTTAAGACTTTTTGTCATTATTCTTCACTCTGTTCCTAGTGACCCAGAGTAGATGATGCAGCACAGTCTTGCCTTTTCTTGGTCTTTTCTTCCATCATGATGTTAGCAACTGTCGTAATTTAGGACAACAATGGCCAACAGTCTTTGGCCATTGTATTCTGCTTGCAATTGTTCTCTCTTCTCATATCGGCAAAAACCTATGATCAGGCCTCTTTTTTTTTTTTTTTCCTGTAAAGATTCGTCTCTGAAATAAGCTAGGTACCATTTTTATTCCTCTCTTTCTCAAAACGGCTTATCTTCTCCTGCACTCTGGTGTGAATGGACCCCTTACAAGAATGAGTTAATTCAAAAACATATCTTTTCAATGTGCATTTTTACACTTTAATCTCTTTTTGGGAGGGGCTCTTCTTTCAATAGGCTGAGTATGAACACTTTTGGAGGACGTGCCAGAGCACGATAGCTCCAGTTGTAGTTCATTTCAGTTTTATTACAGAGGAGCAGAAAATAAAAGGGAAAAGAAAGGAAAGGAAGCTATGTACCAGTCAGAACCTTGATTGGAGGTTGCTGGAATTAGAAAGCAGTTTTGAACAGTTTCTTTGTCTAGTGCAAGCAAATGCGTGGATATGGATTTGATGTCCTGCATAGGTGCTTCAAATTGTTTTCATTGCTGTTCTGAAAATAAGTGATTTTAGTTATTTTCATCTGATATGGAGTGGAAAAAGTTGTTTTAGAAGCAGTATGTAGGATGCAACATGAACCAATGAATTTTGTTTGCTGGTTTCAGTCTGTCATGTTGGCTTCTTTTTTGCTGTTCATCATAGACTAATTCTATCATGCTGTCATTTTATTGTAATTGAACAGGGAAAATATCTCATGGTTTGGAAACTGAGAATTTTATTGATCTGTATAATATTCCTGCAGATATTACTTGAAGGCATAATGATTGTGATTACTGAGTGTGTTCAAATGTATCCTTAATTTGGCTGGGGGTGTATATGGTTTGAGAAGGAGCATGTTCATAATATATATATATATGTGTGTGTGTGTGTGTGTGTATAAATACATCTTTAATCAGTTTGGTTTTGCCCCACAAGGTAGGGCATTTCCAAGGGTCACTGAAGGGCAAAAAGGACTTCTTCTCCAGTCTTGGCAAAGTGCAGTGGCATCATGCCAGACTTGTACTGCTGCATTTTTATTGTAGTTAGGACTGCTTCTGTCCTGCTGGAAAGTGTTTTCTTAAAGTTTAAGTCTATCACAATAATAAATATTAAATAATTCATATTGGTTCTTAGCTTATGTCTCTTACTGCTACAGTTTTAGCATATAAATGCCATGATGTACAATTCTGTGAATGTTTTTGTTTCCCATGGCTAAAAGTTCAAAGTGCCCTGCCTTTGCGTACAGTATTATGTTTAAATCTGAATCATTAAGAACTTTTACCCTTAAACAAATATTTTGGTTTATTGAAAATCTTGTGTCTGCAGACAATGTAATCATGTTTTTTCTTCAGCTTCTTCAAGTTGGTCAAGAAGTTGGCCAACTGGTCAAGGGCAGGGTGGGGTTTTGTAAGACTGTAAGTATTTCCAGAGGATAAACTACTGCTACTACAAAGCCAGAGCAGCTGTAACCCTTCTGTGCGTGGTGGCTCATCCAGACGTTTTCTAGGCATGCACCTAGAAATGCTTAGTGTACACAGCTTAAGAGAAGTAAGTGCAGATAAGTGGAAGGATGTGACTCTTTTTGTAGTGTTCCTAACTCTAGTAACAGGGGTATCCAGGTCACTAAATCTAGCCTCTAGCTTCCCCTGCATCAGATAACTACAGATAGTCTCTTTCAGAGGTTTATTGTGCTTCATCTTAATTATGTATTTTGCTACAGCAAGTGTGTTGCTTGTGGAGGTGGCTTACTGTTATCAACTCTCCTCGTGTTTAAATTGCGGGACTTACCTAAAGCTTACCTACAGTTCTCTCTTATGTGTGAAGAGGCAATTTTAGGGTTGTTGTTTAGCTGGGACTGAGTAGAAGAGCTAGCTCATTTATGATTAATAAGGTCTCTAAGATTACCCAGTGGGACCCTTGGTAGGCATGTTTTCTGGGGAGTTTCTCACCAGAGTGTGAACTGAGATGAATCTTAGGAGTACAGACTTCCCAGTGTTTGCTGGACGTTAAACACGTGTTTGGGGATGAGAGGAGGTGTCTGTATCAAGAGTCCCTGTGGGTGACTCCGAAGAATCTGTAAGCCCTTGCAGGCCAGCCCTGCTGGTAAGGTTCCTAGGGAGAAGATAGCCTTAACTCCTTCATCTTTCAATCTCAGAAGGTCTGATATTGAGGGGGAAAAAAAGTAATAGGGTAATAGCTGACTTAGCAGAATTTAGATCCCAAAGTTTTCACTCACGTGTTTGATTTACTGTGCTAGAAATTCTCCTGGGCCCTGTCAGCAGCAAAGGCTGCCTCGCAGCATTACTCAAGCATTCAAATGGAAGTAATTATGTTTTCATGATTTCTAAATTAGTTCAGCAAAATTATCTATAACTTTCACAAGGGAAATGCTTTTTATTATGTCAACAAAATTTTTGTTATGTTAGGTAAAAATTTATTTAGTTGTCCCATCTTGTTTTCAGCTAGATTTCATCAAGTATTCTTTTGTAACATGATAGTATTTTCATTATTATTTTATTATTTATTTATTTATTTTAAATTAAAATCTTTCGTTTTTTTTTTTTAAATGTCCTTAACACTGCAAAAGCATTAGATAGAATGAGAAGCTTGTCAGTGAATAGGATTTGTTGATGTTTTGATTGTTCTATGCATAATTGGTCTTGCTGTCCATGGCTTTCCATCTGCAGAAAGCTATTTTGCTACAAAACAAACTGTGTTGTTTAATCTTAACCAGTTCTAGTGTAAGCACTAAGTTACACTATAGTTGGGGTCACTCTACTGTGCTTTTACAAAAATTAAATAATGAAAGAGAAGTGTATATAGTAGAAAAAATCATTGACATTTTCACATTTTATACACTTATGAAAGACTAAGACTTTAAGTCTGGTGAGGTTAATAAGCTCCACTGCTCCTCTTGGTTCATTTCTTCATTTGTTTTATTCACAGTGTGAATAGAAAGGATGTGGGATGTAGGTCGAAATGGATGCTATCAGGATTGTGCATACTGGAACAGTGAGGAAAGAGCACAAAGTTTCAAGTCATTGCAGACTATAGTTGATGACCACCAGTTCAGTTTCTTGTTGGTTGTTTTTGTACTACTATCACAGAAGATACCTTCTGTTTGCTAATACAGCTTTCCACCAAGTACTGGAATTGATCTATTTACAAATTTAATTTCAGGTAATTAGGCTAGTAGAAGCTCTCCTATAGCTGAACAAAAATGTGTTGCAAATTGGATGCTCTGTGGAAATTGCAAGGTTTGTGTTCCTACCTTTTTCTTCCTATTTCAATCTCAAATTTCTATTCAGCTTATTTTAATGATTCATTTTAGAACCCAGCAGGAAAAATTAGTCAATGAAACACTAAGTTTCTGTTGTAACTAAGATGTTTTTAATACTGACTTTTATCTAATTGATGCATGGATGTTTGTTCCGTATGTATGATCATCTGACAAGACTGCCATCAAAACTTTGAGACATTCCAGCATTCTTCAGTATCACGAGTAGTCAGAACTAGTCAAATGGAGGAGGGACGAGGAGGGTCTCAAACTGTATGGAAACACGCTGTTTGGAGGCAGTGGTTTCTGGTTTACACCAAGAAAACAGCTTTTAGAAAATCTAGGGAGAATTATGTTCAAAGGATGGGTATCAGACAAAGCAATAAATGGAATGTCAAAATGCTGAATCTAAGGGTGTGAAAATGAGCTGTGGATGTTTTCTGGAATATAGCTTTGTAAGCCAAAAACCAGAGAGCAATAGGTTACCGAGTTTTTGTGCAGAACAGTCCAAGAGGTAATGGGCTTTCTGGGGGATGGAAGATGTATTTTTTGCTCTCCTGGTGGATGGAGCAGGGTTGTGAACTGTGGGACACACTCATCTAGGAGCATGTCCCAAATGAATTGTGTATTAGATTTTTCATGTGTATCTTTCATTCCCTCCTGTTTGCGCTGCAAAGTTTGATGTAAAGCATGCATTGGAGAGAAATTTGGACCTTACTTTCCTATTTCAAACTGAACTTTATAAGCTTTGGTCTACAGAGTTGTTCTCCCTCTTTCCTGGCTACATTTTGTACGTAATTTGCTAGATGTGCTTTGGGAGTGCCTTAAATGAGCTAATAATGAGGATACCTAAATTAATCCTGCTAAGAGTTAAAAAAAATAAAAAATAAATTTAAAAAAAAATAAAAATAAAAATAAATAAATTGGCGAGCCCATTCCTTAAGATGTTTTGTGTATTCCTGCAAATGCAAGCTTAGTCTTCATAGTGATTGTAGGATGCCATGCTAGGGCTGTGTAGGAACATGAAGATTTGTGTAGTCATTAAACTTCAGCAGCTAAATCCCTTTGGGCATCTCTGCTGCAATAATTACTATTTCTTGCATTGCATTCAAATACTGTTGAGTATTTAAGTCTTTCAGAAACATTTGCTTGTGGAATAAAATTAGATGAAGAATGATTGTCATCATCTGCATTTTAGAGCTGGGATATGAAAACGAACTATGTGCCATTTTGCAGTGCCTCATATGAGACAACTAGGATCTACTGGCTTTTTCATGGTATGTTGCACATCATACACTTAAGGTGACCTGAGCTTAATTTTCAACCTTGGGTCCCTTTAAAGAGGCCAGCAAGCATTATAGGTAAAGGTGATCTTACTGATACAGGCTTCCAAAAGGCTTTTAACTGGGTCCCTGTGCAAAAGCTTGTACTGAAATTAAGCTGCCATTCTGTGAGAAGAAAGATACTTCCACAGATAGATAATTGTTTAAAAGAGGAAGAGGAGGAGGTGCATGCAAATTGTCAATACGTCCAGAAGAAGCCACTGGGCTTCTACAGAGAACCCATGCCTTTCAACATCTTCATAAGGGACCAGGCTAGGGACAGAGAACAGTGACGAGACAAAAGTTTGCATATGAAAGCTACTTCAGAGTAGGAAGGGCAACATCTAGTTGTGAGGACCTGCAGAATGACCATCTCCAACTGTGAGTAATTGGGCGATAAAATGGCAGGCACATTTTAATGTAGATAAAGATATATAAAATAATGCACACTGCATAAAATCTGTATTTCATACATGGAATGATAGGCTCAGAGCTTACCATTAGCACTCTGCAGCAAGATCCTGGGGTTCATAAAAATATCAGCTTAAAGCCCAGTGATGGTCAAAAAAAGCAAATGAAGTTTTAAGGATGGTTAAGGAAGAAGTTCAGTATAAGTTAGATAATGCTATTATGCAGTTATATAAATCCATGCTTCACTCACATCTTGATTCCTGTGTGCCAGCCCTGCTCTCTTTATCTTCAAAGAGTATAGTATGGTTAGAAAGAGGTTCAAGGAAGGATAGCAAGGATAATCAAAGAAAAGGGAATGGTTTCTATACAAGATTGAATAATCTGGGGCTCCTCAAACTTTAAACAAAATGACCTTGGAACATATAATAGAGGTCTGCAAAGTTGTGAATAATACAGCAGGATGATTGGGATAAATTTGTCACTGATTTGGGTCATTAAAGGAAGTCAGGTACAAAACAGACAGGTAGAAATGGTTTAGTGCTGCCAGTAGTAAACCCATGGATTTTCCCAAATTATACTGTGTACGCTGAAAGTTTGCATGGTTTTAGGGGTAAAAGGGACAAATATATGGACAAGAGGTGCATTGGCGATGGTTAAATACATAGGAGCATGCCCAGTTCAAGGAATTTTGACATTTCATTTATCATTGAATTCATTTGTATCTGAATTCAGGCACTTCATAAAACAAGAACACGCAATTTTATTTGGAGAAGTAACTAACTATTTGAGCACCACATGAGAACTGTGTAGAAAACTCAGGGATGAAATGCAATTCCCCTGGGCAGCGTTTGAATTACCTGAGCTATTCAGCATTTCCTATCCTCATACATTGCACTGATACCTGTAACAAACAAGATGGGATTACTGTCTCCAGAACTCTTCTGCGTGCAAGCCTGATTCATCCCCAGGAAGCAGTCTGTCCTCTCCACTAAAGGAAGCAAGTGTGTCTCAAAAAGCACTAGATGAGCATTCAATTAAATTGTAGTAAGTGAAAGGACATTTGTAGTTGCGCAGGCAGGTAAGGCTTTCTGGCTGGAGTGATAGTCTGAATTATTTTTCAGCAAAAATACAGGTGTTTAAGCCATTCTTTCTAGGACTGTAAACTGAAAAGCAGTTCAGACCAACTGCAGGATTCGCTCCCAAGGCACTGGTGTTTTATTAGGATAAACTTTCTTTTGTGAAAGGAATAGCTCCACAGTCTGTTTTTTCTCAACTATTGTGTGTATATGTGAGAAAAAGAATTACCTCAGTTCCTGGTCTGACTTCTCAGCATTTTAAATTGCTGTCTTCATCTATATAAACAATTCCTTGTTTCCATTTCCCTTTTTAAATGTGAACAGATGCTATCAAATTAAAGCCCGATGAGTATTTTGTAACTGAACTACACCTTTTACTATATAGTGTCTATAGCCATGGATGTTTCCTGGTTGTACTTATACCACTTAGAAATGTAAATAAAAAAGAATGTAGTGCTGTATATGTGAAGTCTCAACTCTCTAATATCTCTACCCATTTAATCACTTCATTTTTCTTTTGCTTACCTGATAAACATTGCTCCCTTTAACACTTTTGTAGGTTTCTTTTGCCTTCCTCCTTTTTTCCCTTTTTTTTTTTTTTTTTTCCTTATGGATCTCAGTGTCTTTATTTGTTTCTTCCCTGTGAACTTTTTTTCTTTTGGTAGGAGGTTAATTCAATGAATCTGGAAGATGTGTGTGTGGGGGAGTATATTCTCACCTGTGTCCCAAGAAAGGTAACTTTTTCCCCTCTGCCCCCCCATGTAAGAAGCTGTCAACGTACAGAGGAGGGACACACACGTGCCAAGTTTCCCTGGGAGCTGTGTCAAAACTACTTTCAAATAAATGAGTAACAGCCCAGTTCAGAGTTGGATGTAAACTTAGCCTACTGTGTTTTAGACGTTCAAAGTTAACTGAAATTTGAGAAACGAGTTTGTTCATGTATGCGATAAAACTGTATTGTGATGTAAAGAAATTGGTCAGTCGAAAGGACTTTAAATATAGTATTTATTTCTTACTGAGTTGTCTGATCGTCTTCACACCATATTACCTTAAAAAAAAAAAAAAAGAAAAGAAAAAAAGGAAAAAAGAAAAAAAAAGAATGGACCCAGGTGTAGTTGTTAGAGAATGGAAGACATTCATGTTGATGTTCCTTAGTGAGCAGAAGCGTCAGCTCTCTGAAGAAGCCTGAGGAGCTGGTGGATGCTGTTAAATAGTGCTCTGGTTGGAGAGGTCATTGGATGAGGGAATGAAGTAGGACCCACAGGCACTGAATTCCTTTCCATTGAGCTGCTGTTGGCCACTGCAGGAGGAGGAGGCAGAAAATGAAGGGTTTTTTGCCGCTTAAGTGCAGTGTGTAGAAATAAAAAAGCAAAAGTGGAGAGAATGTCAGCAAGAAGTTCTGGAGAAGTTGGAAGAGGGATTGTGCCTGGTGCTCTCAAAGCATATGTGCCCTGCAGGCTTTTCCTTTCTGCAGTCTGTGAACAAGCTGGGAGGGGGGACCTTGTGAAATCCATTACGAACGTGCCTGTATCTGCTTTTCTGTGGAAGTTTTTCTTCTTCCCATGGGAGGCTGTGGAATTAGCTCTGAGTATAAACAGGCTGACTGAGATTCCTGCATCCTTTGGTGGGAAGAGAAACTGTGCTTCGTGTCTGGGTGGGATGTGAGGCTGAGGAAATGGACTGAGGGGAAACATGAGCACGCAGAGGTGTTTCTGGTGTGAGGTTCAGAGCCAAGCCGCATAAATGTCAGACATCTTGCTGAAGGTGGTAACGATTAGGAGTGAGAGAGAGGTCCAAAAGGAGCTCCAGGGGCAGATAAGAGCTGCTTGCTCCCAGGACTCCCTTGAGAGTGAGGGGAGTGCAGGGGCCATTACTTCTGAGGAAGGTGCAGTGTCCCCAGTAAGAAGCCCCAAGAATGGGGGTAGCGTTCTTGTCTTCCTGCTCTCTTGCATGGTCCCCAGGAGCAAAAGGTGTGTAACCTACTGAAAAGATTATGCATAGAGCAGCTGACTTGCTCTGAGCTTGTCTGGCAAAGAAGACCCCAACAGGCAGTCACTACTGCAAATTTCTAACATATCGCTTGAATCAATCTTTACTTGGTGTGCTTTCCTCTTTCATATCTTCCATTTAGTTTAGGCATTCATGCTTCATACTTTTCTATTTTCTTTCCCTTTCACCATACTCTACTTTTCTGTCAGTTTGACAATTTATTCTGGGCAGTTTGATGGTACTTTGTTAGGTTTGTAGCAAAAGACAGCTCTGTACTCTGGAGCACTCCAAGAACAATTTGGAGTGGGACAAGAAGTTGGATGTGAAGACAATGTCGTCTTTTTCAGTTTCCCAATTTCCCTGCAAGAATAAAGAACGAAGTCAATGGCTGCTGCGTAAATCTCCTGCTACAGCTGTTCTTTTCATTGCCACTGGGGAGTGCTACACTATTTCTGTGCTGCTGCATGTTTTCCTCTGCAATTATGCTGCAGAAAGTTACAGGCGAATGTGGACTACACTGTGACCCCCCCCAGGAAGAATACAAATTTTGTTAAAATTCTTGATCGTTTGCGTAGTGTGATGTTGAACCTGTCTAAAAGTAGCAGCATTTTTTCAGAATTGAATCATGTTTATACATTTAGTGGAGTGAAAACAGTATGGCGTTAATTGAGGTAATAAACATGCTTTTCAGTTGTGCCATAAGCAGCAAATCCAAAGCAAGTCATGTATATGAACAGTATGGAACCGCAATACATTAGGTAATAAATATTCCATTCAGTCGTCAAACCTTGTAGGAACTTCAACTAAATGAAAAAGGCAATGTGTCTTATATCTACACACTTGCCACTGTGGGAATTCTGTAGAAATGAGTGTTGTAAACATTTTTTCTTTCATTTTGACAGGTAATATTTGAAGCTGAAGTCTCAGATGGGAGAAATGGCTACATTGCCATTGATGACATCCAGGTTCTGAGTTACCCTTGTGGTAAGTAATGATTAAGAGCTGCATTTTTCTCTGTCTTTTCAGGACGTATTTGATATTGCTGTGGACTGCTGAGTTTTCATCACTTGATCACTGATGTTCTTTGTTCTTTCAATAGTATTTCTGTTGTAGCTTCCAGGGCAAAATGTAGCATTGCAATAGTGATTTACCTGGGTAAAATCTTTGTCTACTGTATTGCACAAATATAAAAGCAGTGTCTTTTAATGATACCATAGGTGGTGTGCATAATAAAAATGGGTTTTAATGTTAATATGTATATTCACTGATTACAGAAAACTAAGTCAGCAGATGCCATGTAGGTTTACCCAGATTTCATATACTTGTTCTTTTTTTTTTTTTTTTTTCCTTTCCTTTTTTGAAGAGGCTTCCAGCTATTGAACTATTGAAGGGAGGTTTTTTGTTGAAGGAAGGTTTTTGTTTTTGTTGCTGTGGTTTGGTTTGTGGACAGACTTCAGGCATTTATGTTTGCCTTTTCCTGTTTAATCCTGGGTAAAATTACAGACATGCAAACCCAAGTTATGTTTATTCAAATGTTGCACAAGTAAAAGTTGTGAGGAAAAAATTATTACTGACACTTGTTATCATTGTGTTTTTTGTTGTTGTTGTTGATTTGTTTCTGTTCCACTCTTCTGATCTTCCTCTAGACATCCCCTTTCTCAAATGTAATTTCATTGTACTGTGCCTCATGGCTGATAATTTAATTGCTTTCTGAAAAGATAACACCACAACAAACTTCTTCCTCCAAATTTGTGAAAAGATGGCAAATGATAAAGTTGCAGTGGCAACCTTGTTTTCTTCTGCCCCAAGTCTGTTAAGACCACAGCTCTCATGGCCTACCAAGCTTAAAGGGGTGTTTGAGTTACTTACCTCTTTATATTTCAGCCACCCCAGCTATCTGATCTTAGTACTCCGCAAAACTCTCCTTGTCTTCAGTATCTGGCTTTGTTTTTCCCTTCTTTTTCCTTTTTCTTTGGTTTTTTTTTTTTCCCCATTTTTTCCTTTTTCTTTGTTTTTTTTCTTCTTTTTCCTTTTTCTTTTTTCTCTTCTCTTTTTCTTCTTCTTTTTCCTTTTTCTTTTTTTCCCTTTTTTCCTTTTTCTTTGTTTTTTCTTCTTTTTCCTTTTTCTTTTTTCTTTTTGTCTTCTTCTTTTTCCTTTTTCTTTTTTTTTTTCTTCTTTTCTCTCTTTTTCCTTATTTTCAGATAAGGCACTTGGGCACAGTCATGATTATCATGACTTGGGCACATGCAGATTATCAGCATGATACAGTATTCAGTTAAGCTTTTCTGTACTGATGTTTAAACCCTTTCTATTCCAGTTCACTGTTTGTTTGTTTTACACTAAGCACAAAGAAGTAAGAGCTCAGCTATTGTTTTAGTTGGTGGTTCTTGAGAAAGGAATAGGTGAGAGCTATGTAATATACCCATTCCTCAAATGTGTCTGTCTGCTTCCTATGTCTAATAAATCCTTCAGGTGGTTGTGCCACAGAGCTTTCCTAGGGGCTTTGTCAGTATGGGAAACAGATTTATCAGCTACTGAAATATTATGTTCAATGGCAAAAAATATTTTCATTTAGTAAAGGAATGGAGCTCAAAGTTACATTGCAAATAATCTGAATAATATCTATGTTTTTACTTGAGCAGTATCCTTCTAACTGGCTTTTTCTCAGTATGAAGGATTTCATACAATTGAAATTCTTTGGGATAATTTTTATAAGGTGTTACTGACATTCTGGCATTTGATCTCCTTTTCTTGGCTTTGATTTTTAAAAGACTTTATTATAACTCATGCATAAAATATAGTAGTAGGATTACCAGAGGAGAAGGGAAAGGACTAAAAGTACTCTTTGTTCTTGAACTGAGAAGAAACAAATCATTTTCTTTCCTCTGTTGCTATTTTTCAGCCAAAGGTTGTTATAATATGCGTCTTTAGGGAGACAGTAACGTTGCTAGCATCTTTTTTTATCAATAAGTGTTATTTGTAATTTTTGTTTTCCACCTCTGCAGATAAATCTCCACATTTCTTGAGGCTGGGGGATGTAGAGGTCAATGCAGGGCAGAATGCTACATTTCAATGCATTGCTACGGGGAGAGATGCAGTGAATAACAAGTTATGGCTCCAGGTAAGCCCAACTCATCCAAGTCTATTTGGCTAGAGGACAAGATGCTTTCTGGAGGGGAAATATTTAAATTCCTAAGCCTTTTTTCTTCTGCATATAAAACATTTAGTTTAAATACATTTTTTTGTTGTTTAAGTGAGAAATTTGTAATCAGTTTTGTAATGTTAAAAGCCTTGGATTAAATGTGAGGACAATTTTTATGGCCAACAGAGGAAGGTTGTTCTTTAAGGCATTTTGGTCTTTTCTACTTGTAAATCAGCTCCTCTGTTTGTATCAAAATTTATTACCATTAACTACATATAATTGGCATTTGGTGTCTACTAAAACACACATGTAACACAGCTGTCGTAAATTTTGAAGATTATTTTATCATAAAAATTACAATTAATTCCTCATCCAAGCAGGGGGCAGGAGGAATGTGGCTATGTGTGGAATGTGGCTACTGTAGTTCATAAGCCTGAGCAGGACTTATGTCAAGTGCTGGAGCAGAGCATACCTGCTGTGTGTGTTTGTGTGTATCTTGATGTTACTCAACAATATATTTAATGAGACCACATGAAAGTACTGTTGCATGTCCTTTTTTCACAATAGGAGGGACTTCAACTTTTATCTGTTCTTAATTGTTAGAAGTCTGTAAGTTAGAGCCTAAGAGAGAACTAAAATAGAAAATAACCATTCTCAATTTTTAAAAAAAAAACAACAGCTTTTCTTTATGGTTTGTGGGGAAGGTCTTATAATTAAGACCACCAAGTAAGTAGAAGGATTGCAAAGGTTCACACTTATTCCTTTAAAAGTTGGATATTGCCACATAATACCTTTATGAGTATGCTTTAGCTTGTACATAAACCTTAAGCACCACCACTCCTTTAGAATAATTTCTGAAATATACTCTTTACAACAGAACTCTTTATTTTCTTAAAAATGTGTTTTTTTTTCCTGTACATTTTCAGAACTTTACATAGTTTTTGGCAAACATTATACTTTGAAATCAACCATAATCAGATAGAATTTTAAAATATGTACTTTTTTGGCAAATATACTTTTGAAATGAACTATAATCAGTTACTTCAGTCTGTTTGGTTTTCTTTTAATAGAGAGTGGGGCTAACCTTCAGCAACAGTTGCATATAGGTGTGTGATAAGCTTCAAATGTAAAAGAGAATATTTTTAATAGGAGTATGAGATTAGGAAAGTTTGATATGCAAAATGTATTGAGAGATGGGTGTCTCCAACATTTAAAAAGGGACACAAATCCAGCAGTAGCTGCATTGCATTTATCAGAAATGTATCAGTAGGAATGATTTGTACTCCATGTCTTTGAGTACTAACTTGTTTAAATTGACCACATATAAAATGCATTCATTGAGGAAGAGGAGTTTGATTTCAGAGCCTTGCCAAATAGAGCACATAAAGGACACAAAATGAATTTAAGGTGGCTTGCTATACCAAAGACAGGACTATAACAATAGGTGCATACAAGAAAAAATGTGAAGCACCCCCTTCAGTAGATAATTGGTCAGAAAGGGCTAACAGCCAGCCAGCTGGAAATCTTCCCTATCACTTGGTCCTGTGAGTCAGATAACTCTGACAGATTATCCGTGCTAACTTTCACTCCCTTGAGAAGCCCAGTTAGCAGCCAGACAACTTAGGAAACATATGTTTTGTCCCTTCATGTACTTCATGGGTGTTTTTTTTGTGTGTGGATCGCAAATGTGGTACTTCCTGACAGTACAAAAGATAAGATATCTTTGACGTTCAAATAACTCTGCTTGTGCTTATGAAGTGCTTTGATATTCTTAAAGATACCTTGCTACTAAAATCATATACTGGGACTTAAATTCCCCTTCTTGTTTTCCCTTAACTAATGCCAAATTTTCACCAGTTTAAAGGTGACCCATATTTCTTCTTTCTCCCTCATCATTCCAACCCGCCATCCTTCTTGCCCAATATAAGTGCAAATCATCAACTTTCCCGCCTCTGAATTTTCTTCCTTAAACAGATAACACAGCAAGTTCCTGCTGTTTTGCTCAGCTACTAGTCAATTGACTCCTTTTCCTTAAAACACAGGGTGGATATATATGGGGCCTCATGAGAGTAAAGTGTGTGACTTGGACAAGGTTCTCTTTAGCCTTTGACCAAACCAGAGATTCAAAAAGCCTGAATACCCAAGAAGGAAGAGCCAGCAGATCAAATCAAATGCCTAAGTAATTGTTTTTGAGAGCCCTGAGCTGAAACATTCCAGGAATGTATTTTTCTCATAACAACAAAGACCAATGAAGAGGGGAAAAAAAAAAAAAAAAAAAAGACCAATGGAAAAACAAAAGACACTTTTCAAGTACACTGTGTTAGAGAAAATAGCTTTTGGTTATGTCCTTATTGAAAGAGAAAAGGTATTTCCTTGGGAAGAAAAAAAAAGAGAAGCATACAAGTTGCTATTAAAACAGTCTTTGATAAGTAAAAATCCAAGGTACAGTCTGGGACACTAGGACTTTTTATATCTGAAATGATCTAAGATCCCATTTGCTTTCATTGAAGTAATAGGGTTGTGCAGGTACAGATTTCATCACAGAATCTACCACTGCTCTGTGGCCTTCCCAGGCCTCTGCAGAGAGGGGCTGAAGTAAATTCAGCAGCGGGGGGAAGCAGCCACCCTGCTTTGTTTCAGAGATGTGCTATCTCTGGGTGTAGTCCCCCAGCTGCTTCAGCTGGGCATAGTCTGAGCTGCGGCAATCTCAGCTTCTCCCTCCTCATCCCTTCTGTGCACTAACACTGGGGCTTTTGCACCTTTCCAGTAAGTCAGTTCAGGAAACTGTTCTGGCTGAAAAGGATCTTTGTTGTTGCTATTAGGGGTGGGGTTTAAACTATTTTTGTTTTTTTAGAGTGGTGGTGGTATGTGTTTTGTTTTGTTTCCTTTTAGCTTGATTCATGTCTGAGTTACGTAACTATACATACAGATGGGAAAAGATGGAGATATTTGGTCAAAAGCAGGGAAGAGGGAAGGATTATAACAACCTGAACTGAAGTAAGAGTGGATCTCGGTAGGGTGTCGCATTGTAGTGACCTATATAAACTTTCATTTTCTAGTTAGTGGGGAAAAAAAACTGATAATACACAGATGATCTGTGTGCATGTACGTTTCCACAGTTATGTTTGTTTCTGTGTGTATATATAAATTAAGTGCACATACCTTTGTCTGACTGAATATAAAAATAAATGAAAGGAGGCATAGCATTTCAATACACTGGTTTTGAGTGTTTATTGCTGTAATGTCTTTTCATCAACTCCATTTTCTAAAAATGCATGTCTGTAAGCATTTCAGACAAAAATGAATTAACATTGAATTGAACTTCTTCTGACTTTCATTAATGTAGATTTTGCTTGTTCATTTGTTTTTAGATTGTAGCTCGTCTCCTGTCCCCTTTCATACCCCTTCCCCTCCTGCCCCTGCATTTTGCAGCCCCACTGGACCAAGGTCTGGGACAGTCAGAGCTCTGGCATTGAAAGATAAGCAGTAAAGATAACAGAAGTCTTAAAAGTTGCAGCTACATTAATATAAAACAAATATTTGCACAGATAAAGAGATTTAACTGGTTGAACAGGATGATCTGAAACATACCTTTTGTGACAATGTGAATACCAGGTGTGGGAGCAGGACAGAAATGTAGCACTCCGATTTTTTTATTTTTCACTTTTTCAACATGATATAGTATCCAATCTATTACAGTTGTGAGCTGAAGCATTTTCTTCATGACCTACAATTATTGGCAAATTCTGAAAGAATTTCAAAGTCCTTAGGTTTTGTTTAAAGTGAGCATTGATTTTCTTTTTGAAACGCGTTCAGTCTTGGTGTATATTATCTTTTTGCCTACCATCACCTTCTGAATGTAGTGTTGTGGGCTTCTTTCTCAATATTTTTTCCTCTTAAAATTTCCACTGTATTACGTCACACAGTAACAACCTCAGGTTGGTACCACTGTACACACTGAGGCATTTGGGTTGTGTGATGAGTCCCCACACCCAAGATGGTAACCTGACATTTCTACCTGTTATGCTGCAGTGTGCTTTGTCTTACAAGTTTCAGGAGTTAGCAGTAGTATTTGTTGAAAATCCTTTCATGTAGGAGGTGAACATAAGTATGTGTGCATATGTGCATATGCGGTTCTTAAAAGATGCAATAGAGCAAGTGTATGACATTATAACAGGCTGATCAGTTGTTGCCCACTTCTGCTGATTTTCTTTTTTTTTTTTAAAGTCCATGAATTGTCTTTTTTAAGAAGACATTTCAAGAACAGTCATTCTTTCTTTTATTAACATTTGATGCACCTTGCTGCTTTATTCACATTAATTTGCTGAATTTGTATAAATATGCCCCCCTCCTTTTGTGTGTGTGTGTGTGTGAGAAATGCCATGCATTCCAGTGGAGCTAGGTCAATAAATAACCTTGCAAATAAGAGTCGCTTCTGCAAATGAATGCTGTTTTCAGGATGGATACATGTTAAGTATTAAATATTTGAAAGAACGATGCACACAGAGCAATCTAAACATTAAAATGCAGAGATTGGGGTGTGAGGGTCTTTTTGCCCGTTTTATTTCTTCAGTGTGTGAAGAAAGCTTCCATGGTTTTAAGCTTCATTTCTTTACCGAGACAGTGTAGAAACAGAATTGCCTGAATAGACTAAATAACATTTTAGTACACAAAGACTCCAGAAAGCAGTGTACATATTGTCCAGCATTTGTTCTGTGGATCTGATTGGGACATCAGAGCAATAGGGTTTTTTGCATAATCAGGCTGTGTTTAACTGCTTCCTGAGTTGGGAACAATTGTGACTCCCATAAGCCCAGTACGATTTTCAGTGTCTTATCCATGTCCAGTTTAACTGGACACTTGCACAGTGCAGAGAATAGAGCTTTTTGCTTGAACATCTGTTAAACCATATGTCTTGGCACCTGGTTCAGATGGCGATAACTGCAGCACTAATGAGTCCATCCATCATTGCTGAGCTCTGCATTAACGTAGCATTGGATTAGGGAAAGCGGCTTGTTCTGGCTTTGCAGCCGGATGTGTTTTGCCATGGTCTTCAGTGCTATCATTTGCTCTGGTGAATCTGAAATTCAAAGAGGTAGCGCACGCGTTTAAAAGTTTAATACGTGCCTGGTAATCCTGCGCAGATTGTCGTCGGAGCCGTGGTGAGTGGGCCAATCTGTCAGTGGTGGCTGTGGGCGCTGGCTAGCGGCCGCCCCACGCGGGCTGCCAGGGCTGGCAAGGCAGCCCCGCTTTTGCCCACGGAGAGGCTCGTCAGCGTTAATGTGGTCTGATCCAGCCCCTCTCTCCGCCAGAGGAAAATGTCGTTCCTTGCGGAATAACAGATAATTAAAGCAATTGCCTGAAAGTAATAATTGAAAAAGTGAAATTAGAAAGCATTATGGAAAATAAAATGCAAATTGCTGTAACAACAATGGAGTCGGGCTGACCTCCCAGCAATACCAACTGTTACCAGATGATGAAAGACCGTCTGCACGGCTCGTTTGTTCAGGCTGAAACAACTGGCCCTATCGCGCTCCTGTTCTTGACGAAGCTGCCATAACCTGTAATGCCATGTTTACCAGGATCTTGGGTTGCGGTGTTGGTTGCCACAGAGTGTGATTTGATGTTCAGCATTCATCTGTCTTTCAGTTGTTTTCCTGCTAGATACTGCATGTATGTACGCTTTAAAGAGAATTTGGACAGAGCACCTGCAGCTGGTATCCTCTGATGATGCATTTGGGCCAATTATTGTGTAGGACCAATACAGCATTGCAGGATTTTAAACTGGAGAGTGTATATTCAAACCTCTGCCTCTAGCAGAGGGCTGATGGACACGTCACTGACTGTTTTGTTTTAGGAAAGGACGGTATTTCCCTCAGAGGAAGGCAGTTGTGCCACACAATTCCTTTTCTTCTCCCTGTGTCCAGAAGTTGAAGGCATGGATCATCATCCAGCACTGGGGTTTTGAGAGTGGGCCTCGGCCTTTGGCATAAACCATTTAGCTGCTGTTGAGTGTTGGGAGGCTGGCGTACTCTTGCTCTCAAAAAAAAAAAAAAAAAAAAAGTTTATATGTAATAGAAGGGTCACATCCTGTATCATGTAGTTTGATGTAGTTTGCATGTTTTAACTTTGAAGTTTTCATAGTTTTCTAACACAACTTTACATTTTGAGATCGCATTGCTTTTTGATACAGTTAGTTGACGCGTTAAGATACTGTTTCATTAGGTTGATAAAACATTTGCTGCTAAAGTGCACCTTCCCATTCACTGTTTTCGTGACATTTGAAGAATGTTTTCTGTTGATTCTCACAGATTTTGTAACCCCTGAAAGTTAAAGGGAGGTGAGTAAGCTCTGAATGTTCAAGAAGCTTTGCTGTTTTGCTTTCATGGGGCCTAAGCTAGGTTGAGAAAAGGTGTTTCCAGATGCCTTCTTAGCACTCTTAGGATTTCAGCTGTGGAACTGCAATAGAGACTTTTGGTCTCATTTTTGTTCTTAGTCAGCTGTCAGGTAGGCTGCTTTTTGCTGTGGCACTGCAATAAGTCAGTCAGGCCTGCTTGCCCTGCAGAGGAGACGAAGCCAGGGCGTCCCGCAGAGGCCGCAGGAGGAGCGGCGGGCCCTCGCAGGAGCTGCTGAGAGGCCGCCCCTGCCTTCGGGCCTGCTGGTGGGCAGCTGACTTCGGATCATCAGCGTCGTCTGCCTAAACTACGTGCTAACTTGTGGCAGTAAATATTACTGGCTATTGGTACCGAGCCTGTTTTTCTCAGCCAGTACAATGCCACTCAGGTCTGTCATCTTACCTGTATCTTGATTACTAACAATGGACATATAGCATACAAATTTCATTTCTCTTGCACATAAGGCTTGCACAGAAACTTCACTTCCCTCATTTTTCTCATTGTTGGTTGCTTTTACTTATAGAAAAAAATATTATGAAAGTAAGCAATAGAATAGGGAAGGATAGAGGACAGAGCTTGTCTTTTAATGGGGCTTGTCTATTTTACCTGCACGTTTGCCTCGGCATGTTTATGTTCTCTGATAGACACTCTGGTTTTCCAAACATTTTTCAAAGACGTATGAAAAGCAGCCTTGAAGTGATACATCACTTTTGAATGGCTTGACTGGTAGTTTACTCTGTATTGCACATTGCTGACTCTGACACGGTTATAAAGAATACACACAGATGAAAAATACAGTATTCATAACTTCATATTTGATATTTTCCTCTAACTTGTTTGTTTCACAAAGGTATTTTTATCTGTCTTTTCACTCTGTATCCACCTTTGATGTTATCTGTGTCAATTAACCCTGAATGAACCGTTCTCCCTTTCTCCCTCCTCAATTTATTAGCCTCTTGGATAAATATGGCAGTTTTCCCTAGATCCCTGGTCATCTTAGCTTTCAACAATACCAAATCCTGTAATCCTCCTGGTTTTAATGTAATTCTGCCCCAGTTAACTAATTCCTCCAGCCTGCGTAGCTACAAGTCACGTAGTTTACACTGCAGCCTTTGGGGCTGCCATCCCTGTATATCTTCCCTGGGGATACCACTGCCCTTGTCAAGGTTGGGGCACCAGGCGCTCAGGAGCTGTGCTGCTGCATCCTCCCATGGTGGGGCTGTAGGGCATTTCTTGGAGGGAATTTAATGACAATAAATTCCTTGACCATTGGGTCCTGCGAGCCTCGTCTTTTAATGCATGCATTCAGGTTTTCTCCTCAGAGGTGCAATGTGTGATAGGTAGCTTTATACTCCAAGCCATAGTTGGCTCAAATAGCTGAGATTTAATGAGTTACAGAAGGATAAAATCAGCTGGTATACTTAGGTTCTTTTGGAAAAGGGTAAAATCAACTGCTGAGAAGTGTTTGAGGAACTGTCTCGTATGATTTTGGCCTTGGTAGTGTGTTTTTTTTTTTTGTTTTTTTTTTTTCTGTTCCAAACTCTTTCTTTCATCATCTTCTCCTAACTAATAAGATCTTAGACCTGGAGCATGAATGAAGTAGTTCAGCATACTCTGCTCAAGGTGTTATAGATCTTCAATCATTGTGTCCAGAATTCGAGTTTTGTGAATTATTTAAAAAAATAATAACAATAATCAAGAACTATAGCTTTCTGAAAACTTTTTTTTTTTTTTTAATATAGATTTTTGTGGCATGTGTTAGATTCAAAATAAGAGGCTTTAAAAAGTCCAGAGAAAGCAAGTGTGGTTTTTATTTGTGTATGAAGACGGCCAGGGACACTGTAGTACGGATTTTGCTATTCTGCCTCTGGTAGATTTTATTATAATAAAGTAAGCTAGGATTGCCACCTCTGAAGGTACCAGATGGCTCTCAATTAGATTATTTCGTGAGAACTGTTGCTTTCTTCAACAGGAAGTTCAGTGCAGCATGGGAGAAATTGGGCTTACCTGTCAAATTGGGTCATGCACCCATCCACTTGATGATGATAAAAGGGAGGAGGGGAGTGTGTTTTTCAGGAAGGATTTTTTCCAGATTTTTCCAGATTTTCATTTTTCTGCATGAAGATAGGAGCGCAGGCGAGGAGGGGGGTGAGTGTGAGTGCTGTGGTAGGCCCTGCTGCCAGAGCGATGCGTGTCACTGCAGCCGAGGTGTTGACATCTTCTGATCTCTGGAGGCATACTGGGGTCCAGCTGAGAGCCTGAGAAGGCAAACAGGGTTGACTGTGATTGTTAACAGTGGATCGGACTTATTTTAAGGTGTTTACACTAAGAAAGAGACAGAGATGTGTAAGGTTGAGCTGTCCAGCCTGATAAAGATCACTGTTATGAGAAAAAAAAAAAAAAAAAGAGTTCATGAGAATTCAGAGGGAACATCAGCACAGAAATGTATGGTATCCTATTGGGTTTTAAAAAAAAAAAAAAAACACACAAAAAAACAAACACGTTTCAACCTGAAAGATAAAGGCAAGTAAGTTTTAAATATATATATTAGAAAATTCGAAATGCACCTTAATGCTACCAATTAAATAAGGTGTTAGAGTTGGGATATTTCTGGTCCTATTCCTGTTCTGGAAGACCCGCTAAAATTTCATGTCATATTAATTAAATACTTAATTTCTTTCATAGAATGAAAGAATGATTGTTTTTTTAAGCTGGGTAGACTTCACTGTTGATTTTTATTTTATTTTTTTTATATAGATGCTCTCATTTTGTTGCCTGAAAATAAAATTTAAAAAAAAGTAAATAATTTTTAATAAAATCATGTTCCTATCAAATTAAAAATATCCTTGAAGTTATAGAGTCTTATTTAAGGTCATACATTTAAATGCTTTAAAGGCCAGAATTAAGGAGGCTTTTTCACATGCTTATATTTATTTTAATCGAGTGTTTATACACTAGTTCTTGGTGAGGCCCACAGTTATTTTCAGCAAAGGAGAAGAGCTGCCTGGTGGTGACCTCTCCTAAATGAGCAATTCAGGGTTATCAAATCAGACAGCAAGGGGCTGGAGGAACCAAGGATCGCACAGGGTACAGCCATTACCTATTAGTATAACTCCACATTAATTTTAAATTGAATTTTTAAAACCTAATTGAGCAGCATTTTCAAGCTCTGTGCAGTGTGAGCAGGACATAAATTGAAACAGTATGTACCAGGAGCCCTCTAATAAGCGGAGAGCACTGCTGCCTTTCTTTCCTCTCCTTTAAAATCAGTGGTACTGCACTGACATTAAAAAGAAGAATTTAATTAAGAGATCGTGGCAGTGCATCTGAACTCTGACTGGTTAATGGCTCGCCGGTGTAAGGGACACACACGGAAATAAATGCAGGGTATTTATTTTCTTTAACATTTGTTTTTAAGTGAGAACTCTCTACTATTTGAACTTTTCATGATTTTAATGACTGAAAAATATTTTAATGAGAAAACTGTACATGAAAATAGACTTTGAAGATGTAATTGTGCAGTCGGGTTCCCAGGAAACAAATCCTGATACAGAGAAATTTGAGCAACTACTCTAAGTCTTGTAAGATAAAGTAGCTGGAAATCACTGATGTAAAGAGAAAAGAAAATCGTAGTTTGTTCTTTTTGTTGGAGCAGAGCTGTAAAGCTTGTTACATTTCATTTTGATTAATTGCTCTAAAAGTGCATAATTATTTAATTTTAAATAGGAGCCCAGTTCACTTGCTTCTGTATCATGAAGCGTGCAGGCCAGCTTAAGTAAGCAAGTTCGGAGCTTTGGAGGGTAAATAATTTTGCACAGTAAGCCTTGTGCTGGGCTTCCTTGCTGCAGGCTGAGAGCTTGGCATTGAAGTTTAAAGCACTGGACTTATTGCAGGGAGCCCTTAATTTTAGAAAACTGCCTCTGATGTTTATTTCTTCCTTTACAAGAGAACAAGAATTATTACATTACATGGGTTACTGTCAACTCTACTATCGTACCATATTTAACAATACTCCTCCTGTTCATTGTATTCTGCTTGGTCATTTTAACAATTGGGTGGCAAGTCTGCGTTTACTGGGACAGCCTGGCTTCCCCTTGTGGGCTGCCTCTGTGGCATGGCGAGGGGAGCGTGCGCTGGCAGAGGGCAGGAAGAAAGTGCCATCAGGTTTATTTATTTTAGTTACCTCAAGGCACCAGATCCAAGTTTCATATGAAGTTATCATTCCGGAGAGTTTGAGTCATGGCTTGTGTAAGCCTCTGATTGAAACCGAGGGAGAAAAGGTAGCTAGAAAATCTTGCTTTCCATTGTAGCTTTTTGCTGCTGGGAGAAGCTCGGCGGAGGGGGAGGTGTGCCTCCCGCAAAATGATTTTGCTGTAGCTTAAGCAGCGCTGAAATAAAGCCTTTAGCATCACCCCTCATTTGCCTGATATTGGGGATTTAACAATGTCATTGATCCCTGAAGTTCAGTAAGGCCTTTCAGTCACAGGAATCCTTTGCGAGCGTCAGCAAGCTTCCTTAATTCTCCTCAGCAGGAGGCAGATCCTCGCAGAGCCAAGCTGGTGCTGCCGCAGGGTGGATCCGGGTTTCCCAGTGCCAGCCTTCACGGCTTGTGAGCACCCCTCAGGTAGCGCCCGTGTGATGAGCAGGGTGTGGATGGTTACAGAACGGGGACTTGGCTTAAGGCAGGAGCTGTGCGAGCACCTTTTGGAAGTGTCTCGTGCTCCATCTCCCTGTGGAGATCAGCGTGCACGTTGTGCATCTGGCTGGACCTCCTGGTCCTGCCCTGCCAGCTCAGCGCGGGCTCGGCCCCGGGCCTAGCAGTGTGGAGCGTGGTGGGGAAGCTGGGGGCATTCCCAATCCCGACGAACTGAGGGGGAGTCACACCAGTAAACCCGCTGTTGATACAGGCGACGGCACGGTCTTCCTAGCAGAACATCAGTGACCGAAAGGTTCGTGTAAATGAACGTTTTCACACGAGGCCTGCAGAGAAGCCAGGGCAGGGTCCTGCATGACTGCCGCAAGAAAGTTTGCAGAGCCTAACATTCATCTTTTTAAAACATATTACTAGTTAGAATGAATACTTGTTAGCCAGCTTTAAGCGGCGCTGAACCCCTGGCTAATCTGCAGCGAAACTGTGGAGTGTGACTCACCCAAGCTGAGATCTCAAGTGGTAGATGTGAAATGAAGTGTTGTGGTGTTACGAAAAACTCCTGACTGTGACAGAGGCCAGTTAATATACATGTGCAGCATTAACTTGTTTCCTCTTTCTCCCCTTTGTATTTTGCCATGGGCTTTCAGGTTATTAAACTCTGTGGCTTGGAAGCCCTGCTTCTTGTGTTAGACAGAAAGCTCTGGGTTTAAGACCTCAGTGAAGATCCTCGTTCCAGGGATTGATTACAGCTAAAAAAGAGTCCACAGATGTCGTGTTTTGCTGTGTATCAAGCAGAGCAGGCGATGCAGCTACAGAGCAAATTATGATGTCTTTCTGGTGATTGAGCAAAGCTGAGTGTTTGGAAACTGTGTCCTGGTCTGGGAACACATGCAGTTGATCCATGGGAGAGAGAAGGGACGTTGTTTATTCACTTGGTGCATTTTTCTTTCTTTTTTTTTTTTTCTTTTTTTAATGATAACTTTTGGTGGAGGGTCTGTTTTTCAATTATGTACAAAATTCAGTACTTCATGTGAATGCAGATAAGAACAAAGGCTCACAAGAGCCAAAACTGTTTCTACTTTACTGACCTGTCCCTCTTCCCCGCAGCTCCAGACAGATTAATTTTTTTGTGATTTTTTTTTTTTAGAACTTCTTTTAACTTAAATATACATCTTTCCTCTTTTAAGAGTTTCCTTCCCTCTCCTTTTTATTTCAACTAGTTTTAGGTAAGTAGGTGGTGCTTGGTGTAACAAAGGTACAATTTTAGAAGGTATTGAATTTAGACAGATAAAAGGTAGCATTAAAAAGGAAATGTTGGCTGGTTGATTAAAAAGAGCTGTTGAAAATTTGTGAAATACCTCAATGACAGGTTGCTCCTGGGCTCTCCTATGATAGTTCTAGCTGTGAAGCAAAGGCAGTTGAGTATGGCACAGTCAGTCTTTTGTGGCAGTGCAAAAGCCTGGCAGCACCTTTTACCCCCAGACTTGGTTCTGAAATGCTTTTGAGTACTGCTTGTCTCTTGACGGGACCTCAGCACTGAGCTCTTCTACCACAGAAAATGTAGCATGGGGTGAATGCATTTGTTTTCTCTTTATGTACTCTTTGTATGATGACCATGATAAATGTCTTTTATGTTCTTACAAGACACCTCTGCCTTGGTTTCTCTTTTTTTCAGAGAAGAAATGGGGAAGATATTCCAGTTGCTCAGACTAAAAATATCAATCACAGAAGATTTGCTGCTACCTTTAAGTTGCAAGAGGTGACAAAAACCGACCAGGATTTATACCGCTGTGTAACTCAATCAGAGAGAGGTTCTGGAGTGTCAAATTTTGCTCAACTTATTGTTCGAGGTAAAGTTTTGATCATTTTATCCACTTAAATGCTCTTAATAAAAGTGCTTTCTACTTACGCCTTTTACTTAGCCTACAGATGGCTTGATCTGACATGATTATAGGAACATAGCCCTGTAGGGCTTCTGAAATTGTCATAAAACAAAACTGACTTGCAAAACTTCTTACAATTACTTTCCATAGAATGTGTTGTGTAAAATCACTGATCTTGCAATGAGTGTAATGTGCCTGTATGCTTTTTCTGTAGATGTACTTGTTGAACTTAAGGTAAAAACTGCCTAACTTTTCATAAATATTTTACGGAAATGAGAGAATCCGCTGTAGTTAGTTAACATTCCCTTTTAAAATCTGTTGCAAAATAATGTATTGTTCTGTTACCTGGGAGATGAGTATATAAAAAAGAGTTTTTAAACTTTCACCTACCCAAGAACTAAAGGCATTATGGAGATGTTCTGTGGTGATTTCCAGCCTCTTAAGTAGGAGGAAGAAAAAGAAAAACTTGCTTTTTCCACTTGAAATACTTTTTTGTTGTTGCAATTCATTCAGAAGCCTGCTGGAGCACAACTATAGATTAAGTGGGGCAGTGTCGGGTTGATGCCTTGTTTATTCCATTTGTGTTCTGGAAGCATGTCATCTGACTGGTGAAAGATACGGTTAAATACCGTATCTTTCGGAAAACGGTTCAGGTTTTGATTCTAAAATTTGCTTGCTGTTTGGCCTGGGATAAGCCTTTCCTTGACTAATTGTATCACCTGTAAAATTGCCCATTTCACTTAACTCTTATGTTTGTGGTGAAGCTTAATGTTGTGAAGTGTGGAAGAAGTTACGTGGGTATGCAAAATCTGTCTGTGATGCTGCTGCCTAGCGTGGGGGCTGTTTTGGCCAGGTAGGTACAGGGCAGGGCTCACGAAGGGCTCAGGCGTGACTTGTTGGTCCAGCCATGGGTGGTTTGGTCAGTGGTCACCTCGGATCAGCCACTGGGTCTGGCACCAGGGCAGGGAAAGCCAGTTCATCCTCAGCTTGTACAAATAAAGGTAGCCTAGTAAATGCTCTAAGATATTTGATATCTGGCATTTGCTGGCAGAGGTCTTTTTCCTGGGAGACAAGTTGATTGAGGTCAACTAGGTTTTATGCCTTCTATATAACATCAATAAAAAAGTGAAATGCGTTTGCTGAACATACGAGGATTTAGACAATATGTTAACAGCTTTTTTGTTCTGTAGATGTACTCTTTTGTCTAGCAAAAGTGCAAGACAATCTTTATCCTAATACAATGAAATTAGTCCTGTTACAGCATGAAAAGAGACTTTCTATTTTGTTGTGAGAAAAGCAGGACAAATGGATCTGTTTACGCAATAAATGAAGTTTTCTTTTTTTTCTGTTATAATAGAGCAATAAAATAGTGCTTAAAACACTATTTCTCTTAAAAAATGAGGTAACAATATCAAATTTCACAGTACTCTCTTTTTAAATGCAGTATATTGTTTTGCTTGAAAGGCTTGGGTTATTTGATGGAGAATACCATCTTTATGGCTTAAAACATAAGTTGATAGCTTCATACACAACAGCTATATAGGTTTGATATTTTCAAGTTACTTTTACTTTTTGTGTGCTTTCTGGATTGGAGGCCCAAGAATGTTAACTCTTTATATGTGTATATCTTTATATGTGTATGTATGTATATATCTATATCTATATATATACATATGTACATAGATATACACACACATATATATATCATTAAAAAAATAAATAAGAAATAAAAAAGATTAATCTTCTAAAAACATTTTTGTTTATTTGACGTCATGGTAAAGAACAAGGATTTATATTTTACAGTAGGATTTATTGCTTGCTGTTCTATTTGAAAAGCAATATGCAGTAATATATTTTCTTGTTTGTCTGGATAACCACTAAATAAATCTTGTTAGCCAAAAAAGCATACCCTTAGGGATCAGCTACCCTGGTGTTAAAACTGTGCTGAAAATTAGCCATAATGACAGGTCCTATATCTCAGTGGCACTTTAAAGCTGACATCCTGCTACATGGATACAAAAGATGATAATTTTAAAGGAAATTTTTGGGCCACTGATACGAATTGCCTTTAATAAGAGCTGGCATAGTATTGCCCGTTGTCAAAGATGACCCAGGGGTAAGAGTTTATTAGTGCATTTCCTTCTAAACTGGAAGTGACAGGGCATGCTTGGGGCCTTTTTGTTGCTGTTTGTAACAAATGAAAATTTCACTGTGGAATTCTCATGCTGAAGAGTATTGATCTGTGTGTTCTCACAGCCAGAGGAGGAAAGAAAAATACTATGAAACGCAATTTACTTTGTCATGGCTTCAGTATTGCTTCCAGATCATTTTGCGTAACAATAAGGTCTTTGGTCTGCAGAAGCCAAACTTCATTGACAATGCTGGTTAGTAGCAAGCGAGAGGTGAGGAACAGCAGTTGCTCCTTAGGAACTGAAAATCTGGGTGTTTAGGTATATGGCTGAAATCTTTACATGTCCCATGTCTATACAGACATGTGGTACCATCACATAGATGCAGAGGCATCTGATACTTTGCTGATGAGCAGTGCACAAGGCAGTCTTGGTAATGAAAATTTCTGGTTATATAACATACGTCATATTGAAACATCATTATTTCATTCTGAGCTTTAACAGAAGAATTACTTTCAGCTGAGTTCTAAAACTTCCTTACAAATGGAGTTACCTGGGAGGGATGACATACATTTAAAGACCATGAAAAAGATAACTTGATTACTCTGATTAATTTTTCAAAGAAAAATCAGACTAGCATAGGATTTGAAATTCAATTACATCATTTTACCAAGAGTTGTTCCAGTCAATAATTTAATGTCTCACCTTTGCTTAGAGCTGGTCTTCAGCTTCCAGCTCAGTGACTGCCTTGCATTGATTTTTTTAGGTAGTTTCTATGGCATTGCTGTCATTCTTGGATATCTGTGGAAGGAGCTCTCCCTTTCCTCTCCCCTTCCTTTTAGAGGAAGCTTGGCACTGTCAGTACAGTTAGTTGACTTGTCTGCTTGAATAGGTCCATCAGATTCATCGTCTATTTATATTTTCCTTGGATGACCAGTAAATCAGCAATTTCTGGGAAGGTAATTTCTTGAAGTCTTCAGGATTGGGAAGAGCAACAGGCGTGATGTGTAAGTAGAAGTGAACAAGAAGAAACTGACAGTTTCTTTCTTTTTATTTGCTTTTGAGAGCAAGTATATTGTGCTCTCAAAGCTTTTCCACTCCTTTTACTACTTAATGTAGAATTGTAAAAGTCACCAGCCCAAAGACATTGCCTGTGCCCTGGCTAATACACATGTACTTGTTATATGCAAGTGTGGGGACTTTCTGAGTCAGAGTACCAAATGGTATTGCTCGCTTTAATAAGTAAAGATCTTAGCCCTGTTACCAGTTATTGTACTGTATCATTGTTCTGAGCTAGTAGTTAAAACCTACTGGAATGTTTGCCTGAAGTTGGCGATATTTATCAGGAAAGTGGTCTTCTGCATCAAGAAACAAGCTAGTTTTCATCATAACAGTTGTAATACAGTTCTTGGTTGACCTTGTGTGTTGAAAGTGACTCTCAGAAGGAGATGAAACTAATGCTGTGTTCATATGTGGTTTGTTAGCAAACTTTCTAGTTTAATCCCAATTTAGTTCATCAGGCAGTCCTGGAGGGACCATGTGAATGAAACCATCAGTTTCTTTGGCTGCAGTGTACCTGAAAGGTGCAGATGAGTACTGTCATGTCATGTCCCCTGTCCCTCTCTGCCTCCGAAACAGCAGTGTGTTGCTCTGTTTGTCAAAAAGAACAAACCAAAATCAACAAACACCCCCCCACACACATACACCCTCTCAATTGAGATGATAAGGACTTGCACTTTATGTAAAGTGTTTGTATGTTTTTCTGAGTTCTTTTTCTTTTGAAGTAGCTACATGTTGTTAGCAGACTAGTTGTACAAAACTTTTTATATTCTATTAAATATTGCAAAATCCGCAGGAAATGCAATGCATTTTATTTGGTGTAGTGGATCTTACATAGATTAGTTTGAAGAACATATAGGCTAGTATTAAAGACAGAAGGGAAAATAAAGGAGAAAAGCTCGGAATATATGCATCAACTGTAGTGTTTGTTAATAATCTGTGAATAGTTCCACCATATGTCTAGTTCTACTGATATGTTTCAAAGTTTTATTGGAGTCATAAATTATAACAAATATTGATGTTTTCTCTAGGTGAATTTAATTTTTTTCTTCTCTTCATCGTTTCTTCATCCAATCCAAATAGCAATTCTGTGGTGGGGTCAAAGCAAGGGAGGCCTATCCATTGATTTATAGTTCCAATATGGGATTGTCTTCATGTCCCTAGTAAATCCAAATTAGCTACAGAAAACGAAAGAAAGGCAGTTTTCCTCCACATGGCTTCCTCTACTGTCTTCTGACTGTTCTTCCAGAAGTCACAAGCTATTGTAAACTGATCTGTGTGTATGGGTTTGTTAATGTGAAAGAGGTTATTTTGTTTCTTGTATTTGCTTTGACTTGACCATTGGTCTCTCTTCTAAGTCCTTTGGTTTGAGTTTTGGTGGGAGGTTGTGGTGTTCTTTATTTCCCTTACTGCCATCAGGAGCAGTTCTTGTGGAAATAATTCTGGCACTGATACTTCTGCCTTTACTGTCTGAAATCCCTTTAGGGATTTTATATAGTCAAACCAGCAATTTGGCTGATCCCCTGATGATGCCAGAACACTTTGAAGATGGAGTTTGCCCCTGGCAAATATTTCTCTTGAGAGTATTGTTTTTTTCTCTAACAAGAAAACTGAAGTCTTTCTATTTGAGAAAACTGTGAATTGAAATTCACTTTCCAAATTTTAGTTTTGCTTTTTTTTTTTTCTCTGAAAAAAAAGTGAAATATCTGGACATGTTGCAGGTGTGCGTTCTGAATTTTGATACCTGGCTTATTTGTTCAGTATGTTAGTGGACTTAAAATTCCTGCCTAATGACATGGAGAGCACTAGGTGGCAGATTGGGGAAAATGTGTCATGTAGTCTGAATGTTTATATACTGGCTGTTTGCAAGCAGCTTAACTCTTTTTGTACCAATGTTGCAAAATGACACACATCTCTGTCCTCCAGTATTAAGTTCTCTGTCTGAATAGTAGATTTTTTTCCCCCTTCTGGTTGTATCACCCACCATTAGTTCCGTAAATGCTAGACAAATTGGGTTATCAGCAATATGTTCAGAAATACAATGTCAATGAGACACTGGTGAGATGTAATAGGGCTCCGGACTGTATCTTTGAAGTGCCTTGAGCAGGGTCTTTGGGTGTATGCTTGTCTGAATTCACTGAATTTCAGACCAGAGGGGAAAACGGGGAGAGATTCCACAGTCCAAGTTGTTGGAATATGTGGGCTTTACATCGCTATCTTGGCTTAGTGCCCCTTTGGGCTGTTGCCAGGCTTCTGTAGGAGTATGCAGACTTCTTCGTTGTGAGCTGGAAGAGCCACGGGGCTGCTATCCCTGGTGCATAAGGTGCATTCCTGGAGTACAAATATTAATGTTGTTACTTTCTTGGACCCTCATCACCTTCAAAGCTGCTTTATATCCCAAGATTTCCCATTAGATGAAGCATAATTCTCTCATGGTTGTATCCTTGTAGGAAAAACAGATGATAATGTCTAAATGACCTTGCAGCAGTAGGAAAAATAATGCAATGATTTTGTGAAGTTTTTCTAAACCTCACTAATAAAACACAAGGTGCCTTTTGGGTGTATATTTAAGTTGTAAGCATCCTTCAATGACTGCAAGATCCAATTAACCTGCTGTATTTGTGACATCTTCTGGTTTTAATTTCTCTACCATATTACAATTTTACCCTCTTTAAGCAGGTTTAACCCTGGAAATTTCCTATTCTCAGTCCTGTTTCTTATGGCAGGTGAATGGGGGCGGTGACCATGAAGTCAAATACTGCCTCCTTTTACACAAGAAGAATGAAACAAGTACATAGGAAAATACCTCAGTAAGTCTAGATGTTCATAATTAATAGATTGAGCAGCCAGAAAGGACTTAACAAGCTTTTCACATGTCTACTGTACCAGAAAGAGTAACAGCTTCGCTTTCTCATCAGGCAAGTCGTATGTGCAAGAAACTTTGCTCATCTCCTTCTCGATGGCAACATTTGTCTCTGGTTTATGTAATTAATAGGTACATTGTCCATTTTCTTTAGAACGTTGCAGGAAAGTTGCTTTTTGTGAAGAAGCAAGAGAAAGTAGTTTTTAACTGCATTTTCAAAACAAGCCGAAGAGCTGCAGATTCCCAGGAGCTAGCAGAAACGGACCGTATTTGGAACAGGCTCAAGTCCATGATTGTTCGGTGTTGAGCAATCCTGGCTGCACAGGGCTGTATTTGAAACACTGAGATGCTTTGCAGCAGTCAGTTTCATTGCATCAGGGCTTACTTTTTTTTTTCAAGGGAGGAATGAGGTGCTTCTTTTTTTTTTTTTTTAAGGGGGGAATGGGGGTTTTTTTTTTTTTTTTTTTTTTTTTTTTTTGAAGTCTTTTCATGTGTATGTGATTTTCTAAGTTTGTATGGTACTATATCAGAAGAGATAAAACCTTGCATTCTTGACAAAGATTAGTTTGTGCTGTTTGCTGTGCTGGATGCAGCTTATCTGATTGCTTCATCACAGTGTTGGCTTAGTTTGGGTGGAGGGTGCTTCTATCTCTTTCTAATCCTCTTGAAATCCTTTAAACGTGAACTGTTGCTATGTTGTAGTTCTGTGATTTGTTCTTCAGGAAGATCTGAAACACGTAAGGTAAAGAACATTTTTTGCTTTTATCTCGAGAGCTGAGTTTTGTACTACTTGACATAGTCTAGGTTAACATTCTCGTTAGGCGAAAGCTACCCTCTTTTGTGCTGGTATGCATCTTCTTACTGTATTCCCTGAACTTTAAGGTGACTGATCCATCCAGATCAGAGCCAAAGCCCTGGAGCCCCACATCCTGCCAATGGCTGGGTGCAGCAGCTGGTGTAGGGTTTTACCTTCCAGGGGGCTGTGGTTCAGGCTCCTTTTATTTCAGTAAGGGGTGGTACCCTCTGAGCTTGGACATTAGTATCATGCCTTAGTTTCTCATTCGTGGAGAAAATGCGTGAGTGTAGAGCAGAGGAGCAAAGGACAGAGGCAGGGAGAGAATACTGCCAGTCTTAACTTGTTTTTTCTTGGAAGCAGGCTGCTTGCTCTGCACGTGAAGCTACAGAGCTTGTCCAAAGAGCTTACCAGATAGTAACAAAATACAAAATGAATGGCTGAATCAAATGCAAAATGATTAAGCTGATATTAGCTGTTTTTTTTTTTTGCCATTATTTTTATTACATCATCTCCTAACCAAACTCCATCCTGTTATCACTCACAGATAGCGATGGATACTGTATAACCTCTTGTGCCAAGGCATAGATTTATAACCTCTGTAGGGTCTAACATAACTACTAAATACCTCCATATAAGAATAATAGTTAACTTAAAAATCACCTATTAAAAATAACCATGCAGGAACTAACACAGATTAATGTAATGATCTGTTACTTTTTTCTTTTCTTCACCTTGTACGTTCTGTAGGCCATTTGATTTATTGTTTCCATGTGCATTCAGTTAGTTTCTCCTGTTTGACTACTTTTTCTAGTAGGAATGGAAGATACGGAGAACACAAAAGTGTAACAAAAAATATCCCAAGCCCCTACAAATCCCTTCTTCCTCCCAAACAAGCTCTCAAATCACAAGAAGAAGAAAAGATAGGAAACTTGAGAACAGGAAATTAAATTTGCATAGCTATTTTTTAGCAAGGGACTTTTTCTATTTATGGTTTTCATTGCCTGGTGTATACTTTTTCCCAACCTCTGTGGTGGAGGCCAGTGCTGTGTGGCAATTTGTTTCATGAATCCAAGCAGCCAGCAGTTCTTTCTGTTCAGTGCAAGCCTTCATCCAACCTGTATGGAGAACACATGGGTAGCAAACCCTATGGAAGTCCTTTTATCTTTTCTCTCCTCAACTCGATTCTCAATGGAAACCATGATGAGAACTCTCCTCTCACAGATCTCTGAACAAAAACCAGCAGGACAAAGGAAAAAAGAGGAGGAGGGAAGGCCAGGGATGCTGGTGATAAGCCAGACTGATGTTTACCAGCCATGGTTATTTATTTTTTGATCATTGCTTGTATGAACTTGAAGCTAATACATTTCTAGATGTCTGATCTCTTTTAGAACTACAAATAGCTTTTCCTGTACCTTGACTAATCGTTAGGTGTGAAACTTTTGTGTGCCATTAAGTCACATTCTTCTTTCATAAAGGAGACTTGACACAGCTGTCCCCAGGAATGAACATGTAACATACCTAATTGGTTTCCAAAGGTTGTCTTTGACCGTGTACATAAATGCTCAGACAGGAATGTGCTTTCAAAGTGAATCTCTGGATTGTCCCCACTTCCTGGCCCTTGGTTCCCATCAGCTTCATTCTGCAGCTCACAAAATCAGGCAGCAGGTACTTTCAGTACTGTTGATGCTGTTGATGGCTTTGTTATATATCACCGAATAACTGAGCTGGGGAGGCACCTCTGGAGGCCATGTAGTCCAACACCCCAGCTCAAGCAGGGTTGCTAGAGCAGGTTGCCCAGGACAGAGTCCAGCTGAGTTTTGTATGTCTTGGAGGACGGAGACTCCACAGCCTCTCTGGGCAACCTGTTCCTGCGTTCAACTACCCTCACAGTGGGGGAACAAAAAGGCACAATAATAATAATTTAAACAAAATCTTATGTTCAGACAGAATTCCTTTTGTTTCGGTTTGTGCCCATGTATTATGAATAACGTGTAAGAATGGGGGAAGATTAAGGGGAATTGCAATGTCACATGGGGCAGCTGAAGCTTGACTGTGGTATGTCTGACTCTGGTTTTACTCTATAAGCTCTGAACAGAATTGAATTTTATGTCTGGTTTTTAAAAATGTTTCATGCCGATTTCATAAAACTGTGACACAGTTGGTGAATTCTCATCTGTTTAAGTTTAGACTCCAGTCTGTTAAGCAGGAGAACCAATACAAGAATACATCTTACACATGTTTAAACAGCTGATCAGGCGTTTCATGAAAAAAATTCTCAGATACCATAGATTTACATTAAAGAGTGCTGCCACTGCTGAAAGAAAACACTCCCGTCTGTTCCCGTCTTCTGGCCCTTGTTTCTTCTGCCAGCGCAGGGAGGCATCCCTGCAGCAGTGCCGTGAGTCGGGCAGCCAGGCTACCATTAACCCAGAAGAAGCAATTTGAAAGTTAGGTTTGTAGTCCTGCACAGGCTGGTTCAACATGTAAAATGGGCGTAAAGCTGCTCCCTCTCTGCCTGGCAGGGGTACCTCCCTGCCCCACGAGGGAGTTAAATTGGCTCTTAGAGGTGTCCGAGCACTGGGGTTGGCACGAGTGGATGGAGCGTGGGTGGGCATGGATGGTCCCTCTCCCGCTTGGCAGGCGCTGAGCTGTTACTTGCTTCTGTTGGGTCTCACAGAAACCTCACCATCATTTGGCAGTCAAATAAATACAGCTTTAGGGGCCCATAGTGCTCAGTCAGAAACACTGAAGGCTTATAATGTGAAGTACTGAACTGGGGTGAGCTTGGCTGGGCGCTTCACAGTTGCAGAAAAGTTACCTCTGCGCCAGCAGGCTTAGCGTCGGCTGCAGGTAACGCTCACCTGGGATCTTCTGCCCGTACAGCAGATCAGGTGTTATCAGCCCTCTTACAGGCAGCATCTACTGTGCATCACATGCTCTGCATAATCCAGCAAAAGCAAGATTTGGTGTGGCTCACTCAGCCCAGGTGAAAATTGTGCTGCCAGTGACAACCAGAGAGGTGATGTTACTGATGCCTGAGTGTGGTCTCACCATGCAGGTATTGTCCTATACCACCGTCATTTGCTCATACGGGAAAGTGTGTGGGTGAATTCAAACAGGAAACAAAACATTTGAAAAATGAAAGTGTAATCACTCTGCATAGTGGGAACCCTATTTGTCTTTAGACTGTGGGCGAGCCAGTGCAAAGGAAAGAAAGAAATGAGGAAAAAGCTGTATGCCGGTGTGACTTCAGGGAGGAAATAAGGGGGTTTCTTTGTTTCTTCGTATCTGCACTTTATTCAAGTGCAATGACAAAGATCATCTGCAGGTAATGTGATTTTTCTCACCATAGTTAGAGGTGTCTCCGGACTGCTCCACCACATCAGTGCTGTATTTCACTTGGATAATTCACCTTCCAGTAGCTGCTCTGTCTATCCATTTGTTTAAAGCAACACTTTCATTTGAATGCTGCAGCTCAGGATGGTCTGTCTCAGTTTAAATGCCACTAACGTTAGTGGGGAGGTTAAGAAAATATTTACTTAGGGTGGACAAAGTTCCCTTACCTGCCATCTTTTTCCAGTCTGGGGGAGGGAAGAGCCCCTCTAGGTTTGACATCTCTGTGTATTGTGCAGGGTTGTTAAAAAGCGTGCCGATGAGTAGATGCATGGTAATGATGAGAAGGAGTGCATTTGGAATTCAACATAGATGGCAGGAAATGCAGGATGTCAGAGAAGCCATATATTAAAGGGAATTTGAATTGGAAACTGAATCCCAACCTGCCACTGGGGGCATTTTGATCATTTTGATTTATTAAACTTTTATAACAGCATTCAGATGAAGCTGAATTAAAACGCTTAGTCTTGGGTGGTTTATGGTACACAAGTCATCATGCTAGTGAAGTCTTGCCGTGATCAATGTAGAGTTAATCTGAGCTCCTTTTTGAATGCAGGTGCACCTGGGCGCTTTAGTATGTATTTAAAAATCTGATAGTGTTCTAATACTGAATCACTTAACAAAAATACGAAGTGAAGCCGCCTCTGACATTAATTTTCAGCTGCATTGAGTGAATCTTGCTATTAAATTGTAGCTGAACTGCAGGAACACAAACTGCATATATATATTCATATACCAATTTTATATATTGATAAATTTATATGCAGTATAAAATAGCTTTCTGTGGAAGTATAGCAGTATTTCCTTGGAAATGGGTCATATTCCTGAAAGACACAAGATGCATGCAGTGTACTACTGGTCTCGCCATCTCCTGGCTTCAGCAGCCATACGTGGTCTTTCTGAGCACCATCTCTGCAATAAAAAGAAATCAATTACTATTAGAGTGGCACCGCAGGTTAAAGGCATTACAGGTTCACACTCAGTTTTGCAGCAGGGAGATGATACTTAGCTGCAAATGGGGAATGATGCAAAAGATGGATGAGACAGAGTTCAAGGAGCAGTAATGCAAGGGTCTGGCGCTATCATTCCAGGCTGTCTCAGAGACATGATGGATGGTTCGCTGGCAAGAAGCAATAATACCAGATGATGAGAGATTCATCTCCAGATCTTGAGCCCACTGCACACTGCCTACCTGCTGGTGTTCTAGTGGCATAATGATTCCTGATGTGTTATGAAGAGCTAAATTACTGTACTTAAGCAACTGAACTGGTATGTTGAGTTTAGTAACCTGGATTTTTTGGCAGCTGCTAAAAAAGGAAGCAACATATCAGACACTCCTTATTGTAAATTTAATTACCTCATATTTATGCATAGTACTTGTTGACAGGATCTTGTAAGCTATGCTAATATGGTAGGTAATTTGTTACCTCCAGAAATCACTTTCCATGTGCCTTCTGATCATTATCATGAAACATGATAAACGATCTAGCCCATGAGGTGTAAATGAAAATGAAATGGATAATTGGATCCTATGTCTAAATTGTGGCTGGAATACTTGTTGCAATTATAATGGAATTTATCATATAAAAATATGCTTTGCAATGTACTAGTGACCTTTAATCATCTTGGTTGGGGAGTTATTTGAGGATAATTTTAAAGAGATTACAAAAAGTTTGCTCAGAATAGTTTGGATAGAAGTTTTTTTCTTTCCTAAAGAGTTTTAAATATTTGTCTACTTAATAATTCATAGCAGAAATTGGAACTTGATTATC
Source organism: Anseranas semipalmata (assembly GCA_013399115.1). Taxonomy (NCBI): domain Eukaryota; kingdom Metazoa; phylum Chordata; class Aves; order Anseriformes; family Anseranatidae; genus Anseranas; species Anseranas semipalmata. Next base: position 528,190 of record VXAA01007451.1, read on the forward strand.
CTGCAGCATTAAGTGCTGGAAGATAGTATATTTGCAGGATTATATAGAAAATGGTGAGAAACATACCCATCTTTCCTAAAGAAGAGGGAAGCTTAGCTGTGTGCAGAAAGGAAGATTTCTTCCTGCTGAGACGCTGAGTTGAATTTGGATGTGCTGGCTTGCTGGAGAAGCTGACATTGAGACTGATAGGGGACTGCAAGCAGGCAGGTCTCGGAGAAGGTTTAAGGAGAGGTATGAGGAAAATAAATGTGTTTCTGTCCACTGCTCCCCGGGTACATGCATGTTGCTCGTGGCAGAGTCTGTGCCCTTCCCAGCTCCCCCCAAGAGGAGGGACAACATTGGTGTGTTGAGACTGAAGTTTGGATTTTCAGCTCTTCCCTCATTGTTGTATGATCCTTTTTGGAAAACTATTTTGTGTCCAGGACCTCATCTGTAACGTTTCGTGTAGTTGTTCATGTCCTTTTTCTTACTCATTTGACTTCTAAAACTTGTGGCATACTTTGTACTGTCAAACATTGAGTTTGCCATCCCAGTTGATGCCTATACATGGTAATAATTGAGATTTTTTATTTTCTGGATTCTTTACTAATAAATGAAAAAGAAAATTTCCTCTAATGGGCTTGTGAACTAAGCTGAGATAAACTTCACTGAATAGTGTTAAAGTACATTTTTTGAGTTCAAAATTGCCTAGAAGTGACTTATATTGGAAATCTAAGAGCCTAGTAAAAATAATTAGGAGAGATGGTAGAGTAAATCTCTCTACAATCAACTTTACACATTCCCTATATCATCCAAGAAAGCAAGCCTTAAGCACACAATGTGTCCCTAACCAATATGATCTGAAAGGCTTAGACCTTGCGTGGTGTTGGTTCAAGGGTCATCAGGTAGGAACCGTGTCCAATGTGGGGTTGTAGTGTTGAGAGTGATCGTCCCAACTTTGTCTGAATTACTTAATTTGAATAAATAAATAACAGTAAAAATATTTTTAATTCTTTTAGAAATATTTTCAATTTTTCTCCAAATAAATGGTTTACAACATAACTGAATTTGAGGTTTATTTGAAATTGCCAAGCATCTTAGAATTTCTGTAACGTTCTATAAGTGGGATGTTTCATTTAAATGTATTTTATTAGATTTTTGCTCCTTGTGTGTGTTTTGCGGTAGTTCCCAAAAGCCATATGGAATAGTACTTGTTTGTGGACACAAGGAAGATTATTACAAAGTGTCAATGCCATACATGTTTTCTGTAAAGCTGTCCATAGACCAGCTTACTCATTTCCTGAGGAAATCAAGATTAGTGTATTCTATCGATTATCTGCTCTATTTTGTTAGCTAATATGAATTAACTCTTAAAAAATCATTTTTGTTGATTTTCTTTTTTTAACTTGAAGTTGCAGTTCACAATGTATGTGAAAATCTCAGTTTTACTCTTACATTGATATCCTCATGGTAACGTAAGTTTTTTGTCTGTGTTGTTGTCTTTTAAAATGGAGTTGAAAAGGCTACTGCTTTTCAAGGGAAATATGAATAAACCAAGTGCTTTTCTTTGGCTTAAAAATTGAGGTTGCAATCTCATGACTTTTAATGCTTTCTTTGAACTTCACTCTGACTTTGAAATGTGTTGACAGCAGGTAGAAATGTCTTGACTAATGATTTATACTTTGGCTTCCCACTTCTCTTGGACTAGCATGTCCTAGAGAAAACAAGATACACCCACGGTGATCAAGCTGACGATGTATGGGTTACATCTGCAGGCCATGGGACTATTTTCCCCTTCCCTTTGTTGTGGATAGAAAGGAGCTGCTGTTTGGCAGTGTGTAAAGCACTGCTTCATGCTGGCCACCAGGTACGTCCAGACAAGTGCGTATAGTAGTAGTGGGTTTTATTTATCTGTTTTTTTATATGTGGGGTGGTGGCACACTCCTTCCTTTGGACATGTACAGTGCAGAACTTGGTCACCTTAATGGACTTTGGAGAAGAGATCTCAGGTGTCGCTGCACTTCAAGGCTTGCATCATCCTACAGCATACAGTGTTCCCCTTGGAAGCCAGCCAGAAACATCCCGTAGTATTTTATCTTTCTGACCCTTTCTAGTCCAGTCCCCCTACCTTGCCTCAGTGCAGGGCAATGGGAAAGGCAAGAGATCAGAATATGGGCAGAAGAAAAGCAGCATCTCTGCAAATCACCTTTCAGTGTCCTCAAACTAACCCCTACAGATTTCTGCAGTGTGTGAAGAAAGAAGAGTGAGGAAAGCCAGCACAGTTTTCCCGAGCGTAATAATGACTGAAGCATCAGCTCCTGCTCAGCTCTTGAACAAATGAAAGCAACTTGGATGACATTAGCGGAACGCAGCATTTTGATAGTACATAAGCCAGAGTCCTTGTCTCTGATGGTTTTCTCCGTTTTGCTTTTACTTAGGCGAAACCTGGCATAAGTTCCAAGAAGCTGGTAAATTCTGAAAAAGAAAAGAAAAAAAAAAAACAAAAAACAACCAGCCAACCAAAGAACATGCTGCAAACTTGCTATCAGTATTCCTGCAAGGTTTTTTTCTAGCTGTTCCAAGAGTAGTATTAACCTATTATTAGAAGTATAGGTGACCAAACCTCACTCCTGTGATGACTCTGAGCTCACTGACTGCAGACTGTGAAGTCCTGTTTTTCATCCTCTGAAAGCAAGACATTTGGCCTATGCTCCCACCCAAGAAAGTACAACTGGAACAGCTTTGCTACTAATTTCAGTTAGCATCGCATTAAGGCAGCATTGCGAATATCCATCGCAGTGGTTGTGCAAGGGAGGGACTTGTGTCACCGGTTTCCCATGCCTCTTGACTCCCTGCATTGGCTGTCCAGCAGCAAGTTAACAAAGCGATGTGGCACGCACTCCAGGTTTGTAGTTAATTCCTTTCTCTGCTAGTTGTTACAAGTATGGCCTGCTGCAATCCTCTATTTTGCCTCTGAACTTTTTTTTTTTTCTTTTGCACCGATGGCATCTCTTTGACTTTCTCGAGTGTGATTTAACTTACCCATCTTTTGTGTCCTACCTGCTGGTTGCTGCTATTATCAGTGGAGCAGAGAAAACGCTGTCAGCTTGCATGTGCCAATAAACAACAACAAACTAATTGAAAGGCGGTTAAAAAATCTATTTTTGTAGAAACAGTGACTCTTTTTCCAAAGGGAAATCTAAAAGGGAATATAATTGGACTCTTCAAGTATAAGATTAGACTGTGCCAACTTTCTGGCTGGCTGCAGGCATGCTTAAGATATATTTTGAGTTTAGGCTTATGGACTTTTTGTCTTTCCTCAGATTTGCCTTTGTCATGTGTAAGAACCTGCCCCCACCTTTTCATTTTTTTCTTTTTACTGCTTAAGTTCTTTAACTTCCACTATTTCTTGATGTCATTTCAGGAGTCTCTTTGACCTTTGTCTTGTATTTTCCATCCAACGTGGTTGCCTAAAGAAATATTTCACAAGTTGTATTTTTCCTGGGAACATCTCAAATACTTGACCTCTAAGTATGTGGACTTTGCAACAGGAAGAATTATGCCCTAGTGACACTTCTTTTACCTCCAAATTACCCTCGTTATCAGTGACATTTTTACAGTTAGAAACAAAGTGATTTACTTACGTTAAAGAGTTGATTGAGGAAGCACAGGTTGGCTTTATTCAGGCCAAGGCAAGTGGCTATTTCAAGAAATTCACCACACAACTTTCTGGAGCAGCAGACAGATAAGAGTGGCTTACTTGGCGTTTCATTTCGACCATATTCTGTTGCCATTTATGTTAAAAATAAACAAATAAAAAGGAATTTAATGGTATGTTGATGCTTCCGAGCTGGAACAAGAATATGTTAAAACATGCTTCGTGAAAAGAGGAGTGTGTTCTTGCTTTGAAGGTGAACATTTTGTACAGCTGCTATTGCTTACATTAAAAAAGAAGAAAAAGTGTGTGCCAAACAGTATGTGGTAGGTGCAAACTGTCACCTTATTAAGGAGATTCTGTTCCCCAAGACATTTGCACCATTAGGACTTCTAATAATTAAGATGAACTATATTTCAGCAAAAAGACAGCCTTCTGGCCAACTGACTAAGCAGATGCCAAGTGGAAGCAAACGATGAAACTCAGTTGAGCTCTCAGGCAATTAACAGAAATTAATGGACCAGGTACCTACAGTCTGTTTCCTGCGTGTGTCTGTTCAGCGTCCTTGCGTTTCCTGCACTTCCAGATCTCCAGACTTTCAGGGTTTTGGCACCTGATGTTTCTTTACTGAAACTTGCAAGGATTTATCACCTGCTTAGAAGAACTCGTGGAATTCCTGTGGGCAATTAAAAATTTCACAGGATTCGGGGCTTCCAGGCATTTGAGGGAATCATTGAAGTGATGCTCTAGTGGCAAGAATCCTGTTTGGGCTCTGAACTTTGGGGTGCAGAGGGGGCCTGATGCATGTGCGTCAGTGTCTGGTGTCGCATACAGCAGGGCCACCAAGATGGCCCTACTTCTCTTTTCCTTCTCCCTCTCCCAGCAACACGCTGTTCCTGCCACTGGTCTGCAAAAGATGGAAAGACCAGGGTGGTTCACTCCCTCGATGATGTGGTCGCCTTTAGGTTGGCTTAGCTATAACGTGAAACCACATCCTCAGTCTGCTTTGCAAGTGAATTACACTAAACTGCAAAGGTCTTTGTGCCTACAGGGAAATTGTGAAACCATTGTCTTGGTGTTGTGTTGTTTTTTCAGCTTCTTTTGCTGAACACATGCTTAGAGGAGTTTGTACAACCGAGAGGGGCTGACAGGATATACTAGTATGTTCCCTCAAGCCCACATTATCTTCTCATAGTAAAGGAGAGAACCAGATACAGCCCGATATAGGAAAATGCACAGTAAACCTTATCTTTGGATTGTTAAATAAAAAAAAAAAGGAACGGTTGAACTTCGTATGGAAGAGGAGAGGATCTGTCCAAAAAAAAAGAAATGAAAGTTCAAGGAAAGAAAGTAAAAATGGCTCTCTTAAACTAAACATTAAATTCAAGTTCAGAATGATAATCATAAAATTAAATACATTAATCCAATAACACTTGGAGTGGCTTTTCCACAATATCCTAATGAAGTAAGCTAGTATGATTTGTATAGGTGCAACTGAAGTGTGCAAAAGCAAACGTATCTGTGTAGTTGTTACACCACAGTAGTAATATATGAGTACCAAGATAGCTGTGGACACATCACTGCACTGCTTTAGAGTATACTTAAAATTTTCATCTGCACTGAGCCTGGAAAAAAAGGAAAAAAAAAAGTGTGGAAAAATGCACGCTTCTCAAATGATTTGTTGAGTCTGAAATAAAAATATCCTTCTGCTGAAGAAAAAGTGACTGGTTGTGGTATTAGAAGTAATTCAAGTTGTTCGAAAAGACTGACATTTAAAAGGAGGGAGGCAACCAGAGAGCATTTTTAATGTGTTCATAATTCAAAAGGGAAGAGAGAAAGCAATACAAAGGCAAAAGCATTATATTGAAGAGCAAAGGAGTATGAGCCTCGATGAGGTAAGGGCGAGACTAAAGATACATAGGTAGAATTGTTTGTATGGTTTTGTTTGTGTGTGTGTTTTTTTTTTTGTTTGTTTGTTTTTTTCAGTGAGTTAATATATGGTATAAATGACATAGGGCATGAACAGGAACACTATTAAATAACTTGAGAAAAATTAGATAACGTATCAAAGAGGAAATATCTGGGTTGGTTTAATGTTTTCAAGGGGTACTTTGAGCTTCAGCGATGTTACTGGCCCCTTTCCATTACACGTTTTTTCTTTTATGTGTTGCAGAGAAAGAAATGATAAATAATTCAGGCCAACAAAAGTATAAACGCCACAGGGTTAGAATACTTACCAGTGGGGGAACTGTTTATACTGACTGTGAAACAAAGGATGACAGCAGGGCAAAACATTTTTCCTTGGCAGGAGAGGCTGTGTAGGCAAGCGGTAATTTTATCTTCTTTTAAGGTATTTAACAATTCTAAGCCCCAGCAGTACCCATGGATTGGCCTCCAGTGAAAGGAAGAGTTAGAGTTCATGCAAGCTATTTTATGTGCCGACTTTGTTTACCTTAGCTGTTTATTTCCCCCACACACATTAAAGGGATGATGGGATGAGAGAAAGTTTTTCATATATATTATGTATGTGGGATGACTTAGTGTAGGTGCAGCGTAAGTATGTTCTTACTACCTCTGTATCACGTTAACCATTCAGGGATGTAAATTCGCAGAAAATGAATCTCTTTTTTTCAGACGGTTTTCTTATACTGCTTTAGGTCTGCAAAGTAGCTTTTCTTCTAAACAAAAAGCTTTCCATTCAAGCATTAGGAAAAAAGGAAACTTGATCATTTATAATACAATGGGAAGGAAATGTAAGCATTTAGCAATGCACCATTCACACCCTGAAAGCGAAGGAAGGTTGGAACATTTATAGTTATATAGAGGGGGCACTCACCTAGAATTGACTGGTTGAAGCCCGTGCTCACGTCTCTTTGTCCAACATTCAATTAGTAATTTGATCACTGCTGTTTTTTGTTTTTTTTGTTTTTTGTTTTTTTTTTTTTTTTTCCTCTGGAGAATGTGATAACAACCTAAGAAAACACTAATACCAGGCCATAAAATCTACTTATTCTAATAGATAACCTTAGGGGAAGATGCAAGAATGGGAGAGGCACACAGTGAGTGACACACTCCTCCCTTTGTATAACAGTTGTCATAGCATCTATCAATCCACAGCTTAAGACTTCTCAAGCCAGAATATCTACACATTTGTGTGCAACATCTGTGATGAGCCTTCTATGAATTTGTCAAATCATTTTTCAAATTGTGTTTTTGCCCATCATACTGCAGCATTGAGTTCCCACAATTAGCTTGAGTTTTAGATGGAAGAAAGTTCTTCCCTCTGTTCAGAAAGCTTCGGGCTACTCTTTTTTATTAAATTGTTATACACCATCATTTTTCACTGCAAGAAATAGCAAGTCATTCTACATTCATCTTTTTCCATGCCCCTTGTCATTTCATAAACCTGTAGCGTGTATTCTTTCAATCGTTATTCTTCCATCGTGAATAATCCAGACTTATTTACTCTTTCTACATAAAGAAGTTGTCCTAGGACTCTGATAACTTCTCTTTGGCCTTTTCTGTGTCTTGTGTTCTAGTTCATCCAGCAGGAGATGGGAAGACCAGATCTCTATCTCTTGTTAAAGATGTGAAAACATTATGAGTTTACACTGTGGCATAAGCTGTTATGCTTTCTTTTGTGTTTTGTTCCTAATAATCACTGATATCTTATCTGGCTTTTTGTCTGGCACTGAGAATTGAGATGATTCGGTCATGAAATTCTCCACAGGGATATTATTCCTGTCTGATTATACTGATTTAGAGTGTGTGAGGGATTCTCCCCCTCACATGCACTTCTTTGTATTTATCAACTTTGTCTTCATTTGCCTTTTTATTCCCTAGTTCTTCAGTATCTTAAGGAAAACAAGATATGCTGTATGTATCTATTCACAAAATATTACCGCTACAGTGCAGTAATCGCTTCAGTAATTAAAGACATGATTAAAAACCACATGTTCTTCCTAACCTTCCAGGTAGACATATGACTTCATGAGTGTGTTGCAGAAAATGGTTCAGCTTCAAAAAGAGGAATGTAGAGACTCTTCCAAGAATCCATGATCATGTAGGTTAAGGCACTGTCCTGGGCAGTAGGAAGTGTTTGCTCAAATTCTTGGTACAGTCCAGAGAGATGAGAGGAATGAATGTGGAACTTCCTTATTCTGTGAGTTTTAAAAAAAAAAAAAAAAAAAAAAAAAGTCACTTCTCTGTAGACAGAATCCTGAACTATTTTCTGAGTGCCCATATTGTTATCTAATGCCCCGCAAGAGACTGGACTGAAAAGTCAAAAAATGTTGTCTTGGAAATGCAAATGTAAATATTTTTATTTCTGCTATTTGCTGAATTTGGATGCATTTTTCAATTTTTTAGCTTAACCCTCTCAATTTTTGTCGAGTCTTTTGTTCCATCCCCACTCCACCCCATGCTCTCTGTGATAGAAAATCCAACCCAATCTTCTGCCTATCTAGCCCATTTGATTCCCAAGGAGAAGGAAGATTTTTGTATGTGGAGTTACTCTGTTTTCAATTTCTAAGCCCATATACTTAAGAAGGTATGAAATATGTGTCTGTGAGATTGGTTTGTGGTGCCTCTATATTCTTGGCTGTAACTAAAGTTAACTATGAAATAGGTTTCCTGCACTTGCATGGCCCTGAGAAAGGTACGTGGAGTTTATTTGAGGAATGGAGAAAAAGCCAGAATTGGCCTTGTGCTCAGGGTCACCTAGCCTCTGAATTTTCACAGGTTGGATGTGGGTGCTAAACAGAAGTGCTTGCACCATGAGAATGTGCCTCACAGGTTGGGAAAAGAGGCTGTGGCAGCATGCCGGCACAGGGGGCTTAGAGGTTAAACGTTTTGGCTGTGAACTGAAAAGCCAGCTATTAGCTAGATGTGCATCTCTAAGTCAAAGTGAAGTGAATTTTGGAAGGAAATGCTGTTTTAAATAAGAAGGGAAAAGTTTAGGGGATTTTTTTTAAATGTCAAAATGCTGTGTAGTGGTTTGTTACGGTTGGGAAAAAAAATGACGTGTACCTATTCAGAATGTTTCTGTAAACCTAATTTGGCTTTCCCATTGCATGGTGAGGAGGAGGGTGGGTACCGCATGGAGGCGTTACTGAAAGCAGGAGAGATCGTTGGTGGGATCTGGGCGTAGCAGCCCAAGTAGAGTTCAGTGAGGCCACTTCATCACTCCTCAGGCTGAGTTCACAGCACTTCTTCTTGTTCTGAAACCAGGTTTATAAGAAGGGTAGCAAGTCACATGAGAGAGGCTTCCTGGTGCTTTCAGTTATTTAAAAAAAAAGAAAAAAGTCTTAAAAGAACACTCAGACATCAGAAGCTTGAAGCAGGATTTTGGTCTCTGGCAGGAAGAGTCATGACTTCCCTTATCTTCACGAAAAGCAATATTTAAAATACCTGAAAAAGTGTTACTAGCTTTGTGTAATATGGCCAAACAGAACTTGCTGATAAAAATTATGCAATGTTTTCTCCCATGGTTACATGCTTTTGTTACTGACACTTAGGTAAAATGTAAGGGCTTTTTAAAGGTACTGTTCCCATTTGTTTAACTGGTAATACAGTGGTATCTGATTTATTTTTGTCTCCAGGTACTATTGTAATGTGCTCTTAGCAGCTTGGTTCCACGTGCAGAACCAGCTGAACACAGTCTTAGACAAAATGTCTGTATGCACAGGCAATCTGAATTTAATAAATAACAGAGTTTACTTGTGCAGTCTTTGAAGGTAGCAATCTCCATAATAGTGTATATTATTACAAATTATATTATTAACAGCAGACCATGTGTTTGGAGAGGAAAGCTGTACCATCCAATTTCTGCTCTGGTAATTTTTTTTCTCCGCATTATTTCTGTAGTGTGGTTGGTTTTGTTTGCCTTTATTATGTGGATACACAAGCCTAGTTACTGAACTTTCAGTGTGCTAGCTCAGGCTGAAGAGATGTTGATTAATATCATATTCAAGAATTAAAACGTGCAGTAGAAGAATAAGAAGCTGTTAACTTTCTCAGATTTACTCATCAAAAAATAAGATCATGTAGAGTGGTTAAAATATGGTACAAAAAAATGAATGCAATTTCTTTTAACTAGACCATATAAGCATATTTTATTTCAGGTATTAAACCTGTGATTCACGCTCAGTTGTGTGAATTAGGGCAGTGTATAGAAACGATCATTTTCTTGACCCATATTTTATGTCTTCAGTTTAGGCATTTGATGTCAAAAGTCCTGTCTGGACCAACACTGGATTTAAACAGAGATTTAAATAACAGAACACAGACTACTAGCATAAGCATGAAGACCCCTTCCTTTATTTTTGAACCTGCCTTCTACTATCTTCACTTGATAACCTATATTTGCGATATTGGAAAAGGCAGAGGAAAATTGAATCCTAGTGTCTCTGATGTGTGGTTTTTGTAGAGCCCTGTCGCGATATCACCCTTGGATCATCTCTTTGCCACCATGAAGAGCCCTGCCCTGCTCAGCGGTTTCCTTGATTGCGGTCACTGATGTTGCCCTTCGCTGACATTTTTGCAATCTAGTCACGAATAGGCAGATCTGGAGGGGTGTTCAGGATTGTGCTGCTCAGGTGATGAGGATGGCATTTAATAAGAGTGCTCCCCCTTCCTCCCACCCACTGGAAGCGGAGACTGAATTTCAGAGCCAAGCTTCCTCAGTGCTCTGCCGTTATGTTAGTCATTTGTTCTGAGGGAGTATTTCTGCAAACTCCAATGCAAGAGGTTCTGTCTCTGTTTTGTGGTGTCCAAATTGTATTTAAAAACACGGCCTGAACTCCCTGTGCAGTGCTATTGGAAGGCAGTCGTGCTGAGGTACGAGTACAGTGGCACTGGTGATGCTGTATCAGAGCTGCACTCGTGTTCTGCAGCAGCTTCGTTCCTAGAGTGTCTCCAGCTTTATGTGGAATGCTACAAGGAGGTCACAAAAACAGGCATAATTTTGCTGAGACCTTCATGTAAACACAGCTATTACCTGGACATTCCGGATCTCACATAATAATGTAACTGCGTTATGCTCTTACAATAGAAATGAAATGCTTTCGCTTCTCCATTAAATCTTGCAAAATCTTGCAAACCGTTTTAATGCAACTTCACAGCTACTTCAGTTCACTTAATAAGCTTTCTCTGTAATCTTTGGTGGCCGTTATTGTTGTATAAAATATAAGCTGTGTGTGTGCGTGTATATACACATACATAAATGGCATGCATCCCATATCTTAAGGTACAGATATCTCTTAATTGCTTATGAGTGAACATCTAGTGTTATGAATTAGTTGTGGAGTGGATTTACAGACACTTGAGCTAGCTTTTATTGATGGTCCAATTAGGTTGAGATTGAATGGGTCTATTTCATGCAAGACTAGAAAGACAATCAGTGAGTTACTAGTCAGATTTTTCCTGCTGTAAGTGGTCATATTAATCATGTAAATATTACTACAGAAACGCAGATGTCTGTGTCAGTAGAAATAAGATGTAAAATTTAGACTCTGTTACTATACTCTCAAGGAGTTGCTCTTCCAGAGTAAATGGTTGATAGCTTTTTGTCATATTCATGTTTTGAATCTTTGTTGCAACAAAATAAAGATGACCGTGATATTATCAGTTCATAGAAAGCTTGCAAGAGCTATTCCTCAAAACGCGTTTTTATAATCCAAATCATCTAATGCACATACTCACTTTAAAGCTGTCTGTGCTTGTATGTCTTGTGGTGAATTTGGGGTTCCATTCACTGGGTATCAGTTTAATTAGGAGGATGCTCTCTTCACAGCAATGCTGTTGTTCTTGACAATATACACGCTTTCAAACTCTTTGATGCCAGAACAGTCCAGCCTGAAAAGCAGATTATGAAAATGTCCCATTAAAACCAGTCTGAATATTTTTTAGGTCAAAAGACTGCTCTATTTTATTAATCTAGTGTGTTGCTTTCTCTTTCAAAGGCAAATATTCTCATTCCCCATTTTTGTCACACCAGCTAAAAAAAAATCTCATAAACCAACTTAATCTCTCAGAAGTGAAGTTGTTCTCATGGTATAAATGAAATGCTTACCCTCCTCAATTAACTCTAAATAAGAATTTTATCACAAACTTCATTCTTCCTATTTTACAACAGTGCATTATCAAAACTCTTAACGTCACTATATTTTGTTCATTCTTTTAAAGAAACATATCGTAATGTGTTTCTTGTTAGCATGCAGAAGCACTGAAGATTTTTTTTCTGTTTTGTTTTTTTCTAGAAAGCTCTTCCAGGCTTTTAATCAGAGGTGAAATCCATTTGGCAATGCGAAGGTGTGCAGCTGCTTTCTTATCTATTCCCTTCGTTTCATAGGTATTTATTCCCATCTGTCTAAGTGCCGTGGCAAGGATGTTGGTTGCTTTTGCCTGCCCCTTTCCCCTCCTCTTGAAGGAGGCTTTCATGATAGAGCTAAGCAGATCTAATGGGCAGCACCTGCCGAAAAGGCAGTCTCAATCCTCACCATCCCTCTTCCTCTCTCCCAAGCACCTGGACTTGTGCTCTCGCTGCTGCTTCTGTGCTGACTCTGCTCTTGTCTGAATCCACTGGGAGCTGCTACAGGGACTTAGAAAAGCAGGAAACCTCCATGTGCCCTCCCTGCCCACAAAAAGATCAGCTTTAAGCCTTAGGTGTAAAGTAGATGAGTGGCACTGCAAGCGACACTGATGGTGGGGAGCAGGCTTGCCCGTTCAGGTAGGCAGTAGATAATGTGTAATTCACATCTGTGGGGGTCTCCCTTCTGGTTTCTGCTGGTTTGTTGCAAAGATCGAGGTAAGTGTCTGAGTGCCTCCTATAATTAGCCCCCTTCTCCGTCATTCCAGTGGGCTTCCTTCTGGCATTTTCGGCAAGAAATATTTGGGCATGCTGTGATAAAAAATATGAAGGCATTGCTGGTGGGAACATCTAAATGTGTCTTGGTAAAGGTTATGAATAGAAATAGAGGGATTTGAGCAAGGAAACAGTTCTTCCAGAATGTTTGCCCAAAAGTGATGGATTCTGTCATTTTTTTTTCCTTAGACTTGATAGTCTGAGCACACGTAAAATCTCTAGATAATCATTAATGTGTAACCCATATACTGAAGTGTATCCATTTTTCCTTTGATAATAGTATTCAAGTGCTGACAGAAAGCTTTTAAGGCCTAAGAAATGGGATACCTGAGGAAGAATTTGGGAGAAGAGAGGTACTATTTATCCTTCTCTACAGGTATTCATAGATGACCTGCCAGTCTGAAGGGGAAGTTTTTAAGTTCATCTCTGTCCGCTGTGCATTTATAAGGGCCTCAGTGTACCTTGCCTCCTTAAGATGCTGTGCGTGCTGCTTCCCTTTCTTCTTTCTCCCAGCTCCATGCATCAAGGTCCAGGTTGGAGTTAAAGCTTACAGTAAAACTGGTCTTCAAAGCACTTAGCTTCCTGCGTTCGGTGGGTGAAATAACCAGCAATAGAACTACGTAAAGACAATGGAGGAGGAATTGGGGCTGCCTGGGTGGGCCGCGGGGTGCTGCTGGGCAGATGGAGCTGAGCAGGGAGAGCAGTGCGAGGCTGGGGCAGGAGCAGCCTCGGGCACGCGATTTGGCAGGTGACCCTGTAAGTGTGCAGCCTGCGGGCAGTCGGTTGTCACATACAAAACCCCAAATAGGTATGAAGTGAGCAATGAGCAGTGAGCAATTCTGGCAATACTTACAGTATCTCAGGTGCCAGGTGAGCAGGTTTATTACACAAAATGGGGAGGATTAGGAAGGTCAGAAATGCATGGCTCACCTTTTACATGCTTGAGGTTTCTGTAATCGCTATTAAATAAAACTGTAAACGCTCGGAAACCAAAGCCATGTCAGCTATTCCTCTCAGCTGCAGGTATTTTATATTTCAGTTCCCTTCTGGTACAATGATGTATACAGCTCATTGAACTTAAAGAGCACGGTACAGTTTTGAATTCTGCCTGGCCATCATATTGTCCCAACAGCATGTCAAACATTTTTCTCTGTCATTTAAAAGGCATGCAGGAAAGCTGATAAAATTTTGGATTAGCTCTGGCCTGATGTAATGCATCCTCCAAAGCGAGACATACTGGGCTCCTTCAGGACTGGCAAACACACGCCAGGAGGGTGAGTGGGCAGGCAGGGCAGTGCAGGTCTCCTGGGGACAAAGTCGTGTCAGCAGCTGTGCCCAAAGCTGCTCCTGGTAAAAAGGGAAACTCTGCCTTACACGAGAAATACAGCTAGGCTGCACGCAGATAATTTCTAGTAGTTAATGTCAGTCTCATGCTGGTAGATTTGATGGCTTTCACTGAGTTCCAGGAGTTCTGGCTGGTGTTTGTTTTTGTTTTTGTTTTTTAAACTTTATATTTGATAGAGACATAGAGCTAGCAAGTCATAACTCTCTGATAGTTGTTTTTTTTNTTATCACTGAATTCTCCTGAAATGCTCTATTTTTGTTGCAGGTGTTTGAGGTTGTGATGGTTCGATTATAAATATGTCTCTATGACTTTTGTCCAGCATATACACCTTAAAGAGTTTCTGCACCAATTTTTTGTTTAGGCAATAAAATGTGAACATGACCAGCATCAAGAGAGATAACAATGCAAAAATCTTTGCAATATCAATTATTGGGCCAGCTCAGAATTGAAATTAATATATTATATACATATATATCTCCTAGCAGTTGAGGAGAAGGAAGAAAGAGAAAATGTTATTCTCACTATATACCTATGTAACTATCTAGAAGTAAATCCTGGAGTCCCTAAAAGAATATTTTGTCATTTTTCAGGCACTCTTTCCCTAATCTCTGGTTTTATTCCTTCTCTTCATTCATAGCACGTGAATGTGCATGCAGAATGCAGTATTGTCAGATATCCCGTTGCAGAGCCTTGTAGAGTTGAAAGTAATTCTTTCTTGGGAGGTACCAATTTTTGAAGAAGGCATTCAATTTTGTTCTTAACCTGCTGCTTCCTGACAATGAAGTAGATAAAATATTTCTTTCCAACAATAATCTCAACGTTGAGATCTCAAGAGAATTACTGATACATGTGGATAATGAAGTCATTGTGATCAAGTCTTTGCCCGAGACATTCCTAGAACTGACTCATTTATATTGAGTGGTGATTTTTATTTTCAAAGATTTGAATGTCTTCTCATTACAGGTACTGCTTTTTCTTACTTTTTCTTACATGTATTCATTTTTCTTGCAGGGTTGTACTGCATGAATGTCTTTAGCACAGTGCAATCTTTTTGACAAAATATGTCATAATCTTCTAATTGATTCCCAGAGTAGCATGACCTACTATCATTCAATAAATAGGCATGCGTCCTGTTTGTAGGTTGTGGAGAGGGATGTCATGCTCCAATTTTTAGAAAGACTTTTTTATGTGTAAGCTGAGCATGAGCTTAACCTTGTTTACGGTTTCTGCTGACAATGCTAAAGCTGCACACTGTTCTTTTTATTTAAAGGAAGATAATAAAATGAATGCAGTGGTGTTTCAAATCAAGGTGAATAAAATGGCACAGTGATGCATAGGATATGAAATCACTATGCAGAAGTTAGCAGTTTTCACTGTTCAAATAATTCTTATTTCAGCACTTCAGGTGGTCAGTAACTGCTGCATCACTTAGATTAAATACGTTTTAGCTGCATGAGCTTGCAGACTTTGTGGTACTTAATACATAAATGTGATACGTTAGGCAGGTGCTCAAAGATAAATCAGTTTGAGGTGAACATGTGATGTAGTATCACCATTTGCAGCCTCAAAATTAGAGATGATGTTACAGTGAAATACGTCAATATCCTAACTAACCCAGTGTCCTGAGCTCACTGTTCAGTTTTTCATTTTTTTGTTGCTGTTTCTCCCTCACTAACTGATTCTCTATTTAATAACCCAAATCTTACACTATTACAGATATTTATTTTGAATGTTTAAAATAAATTCTTTCCAGTTTTTCAATTCCAAGTAATAAAAGACAATGAAAATGGTCTTATGGACTCTCTTAGGTGAGTTGGATAAATCACTTGATACAACCTAGTCACTAAGCTATTGCTTAGAACGAGTTCTTTTGTTCCAGACAACTAACTTTTAATTAAATAGTAACTTTTTGAAGGTATTTTGTATCAACCTCAGGGCAAGCAACTGGTGCTAGATGCTGGACAGTTGTGATAAATTGTGTTTTAAAGTCACAGAGAGAATATTTCTAGAGTCATAGAAATTGCATCTACATAAGCATCATTTAGAAAAAAAGGGTGGAAAAAAAGCTGAAAAAAAAATTATGGCAGCATGCTGGATCGCAGACTGTTCAAGTTTCTCCATGCAGCACTTATGGTCACAGGACAGCAGCTGAGATAGGTTTGAATTAGCTTTTGATTATTTTTTGGAAACATATAAAGGGATACTTATGGCAATTTTGAAATATTTACCTGTAAAAACCTAAAAATTTCTACATGATTTTATTGAATCATTATATGGTATAAAATGTTAAAGTCAGGTTTCTGCCAACAAGGTTTTTGCTTCCTTGTCTTCAGGGTACTTACTGGGGGAGATGATGTTAGTCTGCATAAACAGCAGGAGCCCACAGTAACTGCTTTCTCCAAGTTGTCTGCAGAACACAAAGGCTCTGCAATAGAAACTTTTTGATCAGGAAAAGAAAAAAAAAAAAAAAA